>LPNX010595878.1:1081679-1169252 GCA_001517045.1 Pseudotsuga menziesii | reverse complement strand
TACAATATTATTTTTATATAAAGAAATGCATTGTGATTTATCAATAATTAATTTTTTAAAGTTACATTAGCACAACTACATAATGTTATCTAGTAATTCAAACATATTAAGACTAAATACTTATATTAATCACTTTGATATATTTGCAAAGCGAAGACTAGAAAGCATGATTTCAGTTGTAAATCAATGTTAATAGTAATTGTGCGGTATAGTTTATTAAAATGATTAAAGTTTCTATTATATTTAAAATTGAATATTTTGAAATTACCAAAATCCATTTATATATATTTATTTAAATTTACAAAATTTTATATTATTTTAAAATAATTATTTTTTACATTTACATTAATCATTCATGAAGCTTTCGTTTTTTCTCTAATTTATTTTAAAAAAAAATTGATAGATTCATTTTACAAAATAACCTCTTTTAAAATTGAGCGTTTTCATATATATTTTTAGGAATCTAGACAAGATTCCTTGAAGTGGTCATTAAACTTCCAAATTAATTTGTATATTCACAACAATTTTTATAGGTAAAGTCTAAAAGATGAAGAAGAGGCTTTACAAAATCTCAAGCAATGGGTAGGCTATGCTAATGGAAGATATAGTAGAAACGTTTTTTGAAATGGAGAATGTTCCTTAAAACTAAGGTTTTAAATAATTTTTTTGAATCAAGTATTTCATTTTTATTTAAAAGTCAAGAATTATAAGAAATTTATGAAAAGTAGTGATTGAATGATCAAATTTGAAAGGAAATTAAAAGCATTTTCATGTAAATAGTTAAAGAAAAATCAAGAAAGATATGCTTGATGATATGATCCCTAGACCATAATAAGAGTTTTTGCATATTATTTTTATGGCTTTCAAAGGGAAATTCAATCAATGACAATGATAAGTCATAGTTGATAAACAAAATATGGACAGTTGCTCATGAGGGGTTGAAGTTAACATTGATGGTGCCTTAAAGGAAATTATTAACTTGTAAGACTATGAAGAATAATAAGAAATCACCAAGGCCACTTTATGCCATTATAATACTACAAATTCTTGGGAAAATGCACAATAATGAGGCAAAATGTGAAGTCATGATATAAAGGATAAAATAAACCAGAGATATAAATATTAAGAACAAGACTTGAAGCTTATAATTTATTTTCTAAATGAAAAAACAACTAGTGACTTGCAAGAGTTAGAGAGAAATATACCATGTTTCCAATAAAATTCTATGAACCAAATCACTAAATAAGCAAAGAAATGATAATTTCAATAATGTTATGCTTCAATTATGTGAATGAATACCTCGGTCGAGTTAATACCTCGACCGAGGGCTTAAAAAAACCTCAGTCGAGGGCTTGTTAGAACCTCGGTCAAGAAATTAATACCTCGGTCGAGGGTTTAACAAGCCCTTGACCGAGGTGCGTTTTTTTGCAATTGCCGAAATCCGCTTGCCAAAAAGTGTTACCTAGGTCCGTGGATTCACCCATGTTCCATCAATTAAAATCGTTACCGATGGTATATCGTGCTAAACAGCACATATTAATTTGGCACCATGTAAACATACACTTTAATTAAAAATACCACCAACTATCTATATCAATGAAACTATGATGAAAAGGGCATGATTTTCCTAAGGATAGGGAGGGAAACTATTTAACCCTTGGGGCCAATGGGGAAAATCCAAGTGTCAGTTGTTAAATCCATTTAGTTGTCACCCACCCTTTTGACTTACTCGCCTTCCCTTGTATCAATCAGTCAACTACCAAATTAAAAACATCTGATGTTAGTTGGGAAGTTATTGCTGGGAAGTGGTGTGGGGAAGGACTATCAGTCCTTTCCCACACACACACTTCACCAACAGACTAATTCACCCTCACGTAGGCAGGAGGAGACCATACGAATCCATTCTTCCACCCTTTCCCATCCTCATGTAGAGACGGTGATTTTTCTCTCCTCACGCACAAGTGTTGGGATTTTTTCCCTCATGCAAAGAGTTGGGGAGCCATTTTGGGGCATTCACGATTCTGGATTGGCCATGCATATTTTACTCATCCATGCATACCATGACTGGTTCAGTTTTCCATTTGCAATTTTGGGTTGTGTGTGCATTTTCCTTACCAATTTTGTGGTTCTATGAATATGAATTCCATCTCCGTGCTGAGAGTCTGATCTCCGCTTCCAATTTTGGGCTGTGTCTTTCTCATTGCTTCAGTGGTGAGATTGTGGTTGTTGTTTTCCCCATGAGTGTGGGTTGTTGCTGAGTTCTTTTGGCCATGATAGGGCCAAGAACAACCCTGAGATCGTTTTACTTAGTTTGAGCTGTGACTCACTTGGTTTTGTTGTGTGTATGCAGTGGTTTGTCTTTGGACTATATTGGAGTGGGAATGAAGGCTTGGTCGGCTTCATAAACCTAGTGTGTTTGGGAACCTCATAGATAGAGCTATAGGGCTAAATTTATTCTGCACAACCCCTTAATAGCACTGGAAGGGAAGTCAGGGCCTAAGGGACTGTGTAGTAAAGAAGGGATTAATTCCTTGTGTTGGGTGTGTGTGGGTGTTCTAGAAGTCAGGCTAGTTCTTGTGCAGTATCCTTAGATCTTCAGTGATCTTACCAACTTAGCAGTCAACTTTTCCCATCTCCCTAATGGCCTGATAAACCCAACTACATTGGATTGGCCATGTACTGTTGTGTATCTTTGTCTATGTGTGAGCCTGCTTAATTCCTTATTCCTTAGGGAATCATGCCCAAATCTGGGGTGGCAATGTTGCTGAGAGATTAAGGAGCACAATGAAGTATGGTTGGGTGGAATTTTGCAGTGACATAGCTGGTTGTGAGAAGCTTCATTCAAAGATAAGTATTATTGTCTATTTCATCTCTACAATTGTATTTACTGTTTAATGAATTACAATGAACATTCAAATTGCTTGAATGTATGGTTTTGCTTCCGCTGAATGGAAATGATGTATCCATGTTTTAGTTTCAAAGAATTTTAGTTTTTATGTGTATGTTCATGGCGCTAGTTTCATGGATAGATCATGGTATGGTAGTGTCCTCTTCGTTGGTCGGAGGGTCGGGGATGTCACAATCAGTTTCGGCATCCAAAGCCCCTTAGCCAATGAGTGCACCAGAGTTGGTGGAACTCAAACTACAATTGAAAGAGTTTATTTAGAAAGGATATATCTGACCAAGTGTGTCCACTTTTGGAGCATCGATACTTTTCCTAAAGAAGAAGGATGGTACGATACAAATGTGCATCGATTACCATCAACTTAAAAATATTATTATCAAGAACCGATACCCACTCCCTAGGATCAATGACTTAATCTATCAAGTAGGAGGAGCAAATATATTTTTAGTGGTCAACCTGTGATCCAAGTACCATCAGGCATGGATTTGCGATGAGGATATTCACAAAACCACCTTCCGTACAAGGTACGGGAACTACAAGTTTGTAGTAATGTCATTTGGGTTGACAAATGAACCCGTGAAATTTATGTGTATAATGAAAAATATATTCAATAAATATATGGATAAATTTGTTTTGGTATTTATAGATGACATCCTAGTTTACTCTAAGAGTAAAGAGGAACACAAAGAACACATTCGCATAGTACTATGAGTGTTACGAGAACACCAACTTTATGCTAAGTTCAGTAAATGTGATTTTTACAAACCACAGATATAGTAATTGGGTCACATTATCTCTGAGATGAGGATAGTAGTGGACCTGGAAAATATTAGAGCCATAGAATATTGGCATGCCCCTACTAGTGTCACTCGCATTAGGTCATTTTTGGGATTATCCAGATATTATCGAAACTTCACTGAGAACTTCTCGAGAATATCTTGTCCCATGACCTCCTTGCAAAAAAAGGAAAATAAGTTCTTATGGACGACCAAGTGTGAGGAATTTTTTCAAAAGATTAAGCACCCTTTGACGAATGCACCAATACGATTAATTGCGGATCCCGATGGGAATTTCGTTGTTTGCACGAATGCAAGAAAGGAAGGGTTCAGAGGATCCCTCTTGCGGAATGATTATGCGATCTGTTATGAATCACAAAAGTTTAAAAAACATGAGCATAACTAACCCACACATGATCTTGACTTAGCTTCCATCATTCACACATTAAAGATGTGGAGGCACTACCTCATGGGAAGGAAATTCCTTTTGAAGAAAGACAACACGAGTCTTAAGTATTTATTTGAGAAACTAGATCTGAATGCTAGGAAAGCAATATGGTTGTCTTTTCTTGGCAAGTGCAATTTCAAACTAAACCCTACTAAGGGAAAAGAGAACAATATTTTCAATTCTTTGAGTTGACAAAATATATGATATATGAGGTGACTTTAAGTCAAACTAATTCGGATTTGCACGAGAGGATTAGAATGGTGAACAGAGTTGACCCTTTCTATGTAGAAATTCTTAAGAAAGTCCAAGAGGATAGGTTCTTTCAACAAAAAATCAAGTACAAGGTAGATGAAATAGGACTTCTATGGTCTAAGGAGAGAATGTACATTCTGGAAGGAGGGGACATTTGGTTCAGTATCCTCACAAAATTTCATCGAACACCCTACTCGGGGAATCCAAGATATCAAAAATATGATATCTGCCGTCAAGAGACACTTCTTTTGGCCTAATTTAAAGGTTCAAATTGCGATGTTTATTGTGAAATGTCAGGAATGTTAGCTAGTCAAAGCTGAGCATCAACATCCTTGATGATTGTTTCCACCACTACCCATTCCAGAATGGAAGTGGGAGGTTATTACTATGGATTTTATCACCGGTCTACCAAAAATTAAGAAGAAAAATGACTCTATCTTTGTAGTAGTTGACAAATTGTCAAAATCAGCACATTTCATTCTAGTGAAGTCGACCTACAAGGAACTACACATTTCCTATATATTCTTGAAGGAGATATTTAGATTGCACTAGAAACCCAAGGAAATTATCTTGTGTAGAGGTGCTAAGTTTATAGGAAACTTTTGGAGATATTGATTCTCCAGATTAGAAACATAATTAAACTTTTGTACTGCTTATCACCCGTAGATAGAGGGGAAGACAGAAAGGATAAACTAGATTGTGGAGGACATGCTTAAGATGTATGTCATGAACAACTCCACTAAGTGGGAAGACTACCTGCATCATGAAGAGTTTGCATATAACGACGGTTACCATACTTCCACCAAGATGAGTCCCTCTGAGGTACTCTATGGATGGAAGGTAGAACATCGGTTACTTAGGATAGCCCAGCGGATCGGCTCATGTTAGGGCAATATTTATTAAAGGAATTGGAACATTTGGTTACCAAGGTCCAGGTCAACCTTAAAGAAGCACAATACTAACAAAAACGTTATGCAGATAAGAAAAGAAAAGATAAAGATTATCAGATAGGTGACCATGTCTACTTGAAAGTAAAATCAAAATGGATCTCATTGATCTTAGAAAGGTGCAGTAAGTTAGCCCCTATGTTTTGTGGACCTTTTGAAACATTGGCCAAGGGAGGGCCAGTGGCATATGAACTAGGATTACTCGCACACATAAGACTCCATGATTTTTTCCATGCATCATTATTAAAGAAATATGTTTATGATACTAAACATGTAGTTGATTGGTCGTTATTACATGTGGAACTTGAAGGGGAGTTTTCCACTGAACCTATTCATATATTGGACAAGAGAGAGGTGCAACTCAAGAAGTGCACCGTAGTCCAGTTGAATGTGCAATGGATGCACTTCGAAGCCGATGAGGTTACTTGGCAGAATTAAGCCACCATGAGAAAGGCTTACCTCACATTATTTCATGATCTCATTCTGAGTCCCTCGAACACCAGGGGCAGTGCTGTTATAAGCTGAGAGGGATGTCATATCCCAAATTTTGGACCTCACACTTATGGGCATGAGGCCCATTGATTATGATGTTACTTTGATGATTTATCATGATATAATGGGTCAAATACCACATTGCATACGAACATGATGATTTGTTCAATATACTGGGAGTAACCCATTTGCATCTATATATATATATATATATATAGTTGTTTGTGTTGGGAGTGGACCCTGAAGCACATGATTGATGTGATGTTTTGTGTTGAGCATGAAGCTCTATAACACATGAAAATATAATTTGGAAGTGTTGGGCATAATCCCTAGAGCCTTCCGTGATTGATGTCGAGCATAAGCTCTGGAACATCGGATCCTTAGCCATTGTATCCACAGGTGTATCATACAAGTACATCCTAACATTAGTGTCGAGCAAAGAGATCTAGAATTGCATAAATTTGTATCTCTCTATTTTAATCATTGAGTATGGGATATGGTAATCACTAGGATTTACTAAAAATAATTAATGATTCACGAGTGAAAACGACTCGAGAGAAAAATATTGATCTCATCTGACTTCTTTATAAGTGATTAAATCAAATTTTGAATTTTTGTATTCTCATCAAGTACTGAATAAATACCATGTGATATGAGGGAATCCAACATGAAACAATGTTTAGAGTGGAATGTCCCCTTTTTGGAATTTTATTAAAATCCCAATTTTCTAAATTTTTCACAATTTTGGCTCTTGACTAGTCTTAGTGTCTACGTCTCCAAATCAGCCCAATTGCTCCAAAATATTCAGAGAATGTGTATGAATGATATAATATATTAATTATTATTTTTAGGGATGTATTATGCTCCTCCAATTGGTTCTTCAAGTCTATATGAAATTCTCAATAAGATAGATGAAAATACTAGCAATTTTGGGGCTCAAAACACTCCCGGGTAATTGTCGGAATGGCTTCCCAAATGTACATAAAATCACTCAAATTATCAAATTGAAGTAGGGTATGTATAGAATAAATGATCAGAGACTCATATGGAGAACCAATCAAACTCCCATGGCTTTTATCACTTCCTTCAATCAGATATAAAAAATTAGTTTTGGACCCTTCAGGAAATGAGATGTTGTTTTCCCAAATGCTATGAAATTCGACCCAATGGCCACAAATTCTCAGTTACATACCTTTATAGCCATAATATACTTTAATTACATTTCATTCATTCATAAATCATCTATGATGCACACATATATTCGATTCCATCAATATTGCAAGAGTTTACACCAAGGTATTGGGGAAATGGCACTGTTTCTTCAATATTGGACAATAATACATGAGATATCTTGGATTTTTGACTTGAGAGATTTAAAACTTAAATAAAAGATAATTTACATCAAAATATGAAATACAGGGGCAAGAGAACCTCCCTCAAATATATGAATATCTCACGAAGTGCGCCTCACTCCATAGAGATGAAATATGGTGAGAAAACTTGAGATGAATAGAAGAACAGGATGATATTGAGATGTCCATGAAATTCATGTAGCTTGAACCTGAAAATAAGAATCCATTAAATCTCCATGAAATACCTGAGTGTCCTTTCCAAACACTAACTAGGATGGGAATCTTTCACCCTCGAAATTGCCTTAAGCAAGAAAACTAGTCATCCACTAGCTCTCACAATTCACAAATGAGAAAAATATTCTTCTCATAGATGATACCTATATTTTATAAAAAATATTGGTCTTATAAGGTTCCAAATCCAAGTTGAATTGGTGTGGCTTCTCACGGTACTCCATGTGGCCTCTCGCTTCACCTTCCCTCTTCTCCCAAATTTGAGTAGGAGCCTCTTGGCCTTCTCCAACTCCAAAATTCGACATCTAAGATGATATATTCAGTCCTGACATGTCATTATGTCAGTATTTCATCATTCATATCTGACTTGTGTCATAAATGTCATATAATCTCCATCATTGGTGTCATAGATGTCATAAATGTAAGGGGAATCTAGCCTAGTGTCCATGAAACTGCCATTTGGTTCTTCCTCTCCCATGTAAGTAACAATTCATCCAAAATTATACCTATGAAGTATATGGACAATTATATTAACCTCATAATCCATCCCAAAACATTATTATTCCCATAACTTTGAAATTACAAGAGGAGGATGCCATTTAACATAGGAATTCTAGCTTGAGTGGGCCCCATAGTCTCCATGTGCCTCCATTCTCCATAGCCATTTCAATTTTCTATTGTATTTATTTAATAACCTACATTATTAAATATTTCTCCTCTTCTAATTTCTAAACATAATTTATTATACCCCTTATTCCAAATCTGAAAGCTTCCACTCCCAACCTAGGAAGCTAGTGATTTTCCTTCGTGGCAATTATTTGACTTTTAGCATCACTTTGACAAATTTCATGAATATGGAAAATATGATTGGGCCATTGTGACCCAATGCAAAATTTGAGACATTACAAATCCTCCCTTCCCAATGTTTATTTTCCTCAAGCAATTTCAAACATGGTTGTTGAAGAACCTGCTTTTTGTATGATTCTTTGAAGTTGCCACTAAGTTGGCCACCTTGAGTCTTTGAGATTCCATGAATATTTCAGAGAGGAACCACCATGATTGCTGCTACATTACTCTGATTAACATAAACTTATGAAGAGGGGAATCCATCTCCCATACTGCTTGTTTCCAAAATAATTTGAAATCAATGGGACTAAAAACTATCCCAGGGTCCCATTGTTGGCATTGCGCTCCAACAATTAAGAGTGCTCTCCAACCCATTCCAACTGGAAAGAGAATTCCTGGATCCCATTTTCTTGTATGCATTATTCCAAATGGCATGAGTGCATAATATATATCATCAAATTATATAACAACATAATAATAATGTACATCAAGGAGGTTCCTCACCAAGAAATCGTGAAAGTGATTATACCTCCCAGTGAGTAGACTATCATTTACCAAGTACATACATGCTTCAATTCACCAATCAAATATGCCCCAATGACATAGGTCAGTATCCCATGTCCTATAATGCTGCTACAAAAGGAAGTGATATACATCAAAATATTCAGCCATGTATTCTTTCATCCAAGAAATGAATGAAGAATCTCCACTCAAATTTGAACGAAATGGTGAGCAACATAAACAAGGAGACTTTAAATGACTCAATGAATTGTTACCCATACATCCATGAATAATTGAATCATAAATATATAAAAATGTATGTGGCTGGTAACAAAATTGTTCTCCTATCATAAGTCTATTCACCCTAGTGTTGGATGAAGTTCCTCCAACATTAAATGAACCAAGTGTTGAGCAATAAAAACCATGAGTCTTAAAGTGACTCAAATGCATATCATAGGTGCATCCATGTAGATGTGCATCATCATAAAGTAACAAGGAATGTTGCTGAAAATGTGAATAAGAATTTTCTCCAAATTATAAGTAATGGGAATCAATATAATCATCCATGTGTTCTTTCATCCAATAAGTAAATGGTGAACCTGAAAAAAAATCTGAACAAAATAAGGAGCAAGGAAAATATGAAGACTTCAAGTGGCTCAAATAAGTCTCATCAATACACTCATGAACATGTATATAATCATGTAACATCAGAGAATGTTGCTGCCAATAATAATGTTCTTCAATCATATAACTCTTCACCCAAGTGTGGGATGAAGTTCCTCCAACTTCAAATAGACTAGGAAAGGAGCAAGGAAAATCATGAGTCTCCAAGTGACTCAAGTGAACATCATTGGTACACCCATGTAGATGTGTATAATCATAATGTAAAAAAGGATGCTGCTGCAAATGTAAATAATATAGTGCTACAATAATTCCATAATCAAAATGAGAAATAAAATGTCCATTCTCTTCATGCGGCACCATAAAAAAGAAACCTTTCACCCATACTTCATTAGGATGACTGCTACAAAATTTAGAAGTGTAGGATGTGGGAGAAAGAACCAACTCACCCAAATGATTAAGTGAAAAATTGTCATAATGTGAAGGATCCATAGGGGTAGGATTACGAATATTTTTCAAGAGTGTGAAACCTTTGTCATAGATTGGTTCCAATGTAGAGGAATCATGCTCTTCTTTAAAAATTGCATACCCTTCATCAAGAGACAATTCAAGTTCCTTTTCCACCATATCAAGTGTTTGGATATCTTCAATATCATCTTCAGACACATCAAGTACATTTAAATTTTCAAATTTCTCATGATCCACTATGTCATGAGAATCCTCCAAACAATCTACCATTTGGCAATATGAAACATAGGAGGAAAAACAAGTGTCTTGGAACGTTTCAAGAAGTTGCTCATTTTGAATTGTGAGCTTATGAATAACTTCATTATTATTCCAGTAGGATTCATGTAACCATTCACTAAGATCAATGAAAATTTTTATATAAAAAATAAAAGACATGAAATTACCTTTGATGTTGCACATTGCTCTTTGGATCTTCTCCATGTCTTGAAGGATGGCTCCTCCAAGGAAGTAGCTCTCCAACAAGAATTTGATACCAATGCTTGAGTGTCATGGAGTATTTGAAGGGCCTCTTGGATCTTCTTTTCATTCATCTTTAAGGACCCTTCAATAAAATGATGCTCTTGCAAATGAACCTCCTCATCTTCTTCCCTATTGCTTGGACCAACTTCCTGAATCTCAAGTGGTGACGGGGAAGTTGATCTTGTTTCTTAGTCAACTGCTACAAGGTCTTCACTTTCATGTTCAATAGAATTTTGGCTTGCAGCAGTAATTTTATATCTGATCTCTATGTCACCAACATATATTTGTGAGAACCCATTAGTAGGTACTCCTTCATAGTTGAAGCATCCATCATTAGATGCTCTTTGGTCCATGTCCATAGTATAATTTGTTTCAGAATGATATTCAATAGTTTCAAGGTACTCTTCTTCCTTCTCATGTGATTTTTCCTCCCCCTTTTCAAATTTATTTGGGAGTGAATTTTGATCATCTTCATGTACTACTTCTTCTACTTCACATTTTTCAGAACTCACCATTCATGGGTCTCCTCCTTTTTCTCCTTCAAGCAAGTTGATTCATTTTTCCCCTTGGTCTTCTCAAAATCAATATATTTTTTTCAATTTTGGATATCAAAAAAATTGAATCCTTTCATAATATTCTTGGCCATGTCTTCAAGGACAGGTTCCATGCTTTTTATTATATCCTCACCATCATATGAGGTTCTCTTTTCATGCCTAGTCATAGTTTCTAAAAAATTGCCTTTTTCTCCTACTTTTTTTTCCCTCTTCAATAAAAGAACTTTTGGGTTTCAATATAAAATGGTGGTCTCTGAAATATTATACTCATAAATATAATACCAAATCAGGTGCCAAGATCATGCTTTGATACCACTATAATTTCCCCTTTTTCGAATTTTATTAAAATGCCTAATTTTCCAAGTTTTTCACAATTTTAGCTCTTGACTAGTTTTAGTGTCTTGGTCTCCAAATCAGCCCAATTGCTCCAAAATATTCAGATAAGGTGTATGACTGATATAATAGATTAATTATTATGATTATGGATGTATGATTCTCCTCCAATCAGTTCTGCAAGTCTATATCAAATTCCGAATAAGATAGATGAATTTACTAGCAATTTTGGGGCTTAAATCGCTCTCGAGTAAGTATTGGAATGGCTTTAGAAATGTACATAAATTCACTAAAACTATCAAATTTAAATAGGGTATGTGTTGAATATATTATTAGAGACTCTTTTTCAGAACCCAATGAACTACCATGGCCGTTATCACTTCCTTCAATCAGATATAAAAAACTAGTTTTGGACCCTTGGGGAAATGAGATGTAGTTTGCCCCAAATGCTATGAAATTCGATCCAGTGGCCACAAATTATCCATTACATACCATGAAACCCATAAAATAATTTAAATACAGTTCATTCATTCATAAATCATCAATGGTGCACACACATATTCGATTCCATCAATATTGCAAGAGTTTACAACAAAGTATTGGGGAAATGACACTGTTTCTTCAATATTGGACAATAATACATGTGATACCTTGGATTTTCAACCTGAGATATTTATGAACTTAAATAAAAGATAATTTACATCATATTACAAAATACATTAGCAAGATAATCTCCCTTAAAGAGATGAATAGTTCACCGAGTGCACCTCACTCCATAGAGTTGAAATATGATGAGAAAACTTGAGATAAATGGAAGAAAAAGTTGATATTGAGATGTCCATGAAATTACTGTAGCTTGAACCTGAAAATAAGACTCCATTAAATCTCCATGAAATACTTGATTGGCCTTTCCAAGCACCAACTAGGATGGGAATCTTTCACCCTCGAAATTGGCTTAAGCAAGAAAACTAGTCATCCACTAGATCTTACCATTTACAAATGACAAAAATATTCTTCTCATGGAGGATCCCTATATTATATAAAAATTATTGGTCTTCTAATTTTCCAAATCCATCAATAAACCAAATCCAAGTCGAATTGGTGTGGCTGCTCATGCTATGCCATGTGGCCTCTCTCTTCACCTTCCCTCTTCTCCCAAATTGGATTAGGAGCCTCTTGGCCTTCTTCAACTCCCAAATTCGACCTATAAGATGCTCTATTAAGTCTTGACATGTCAGTATGTTAGCATTTATATATGACTTGTGTCATAAATATAATAGAATCTCTATCATTGGTATCATAGATGTCATAAATGTAAGAGGAATCTAGCCAAGTGTCCATGAAACTCCCATTTGGATCTTCCTCTCCCATGTAAGTTACAATTCATCCAAAATTAGACCTATGAAGTATATGGAAAATTATATTAACCTCATAATCCAACCCAAAACATTAGTCTTTCCATAGATTCGAAATTACAAGAGGAGGGTGTCATTTAACATAGAAATTCTAGCGTGAGTTGGCCCCATAGTCTCCATGTGTCTCCATTCTCCATAGCCATTTAAATTTTATCTTGTATTTATTTAATAAGCTACATTATTAAATTTTTATCCTCTTCTAATTTATAAACATATTTTATTATCCCCCTTATTCCAAATCTCAAAGCTTCCACCCCCAACCTAGGAAACTAGTGATTTTCGTCCTTCGCAATTATTTGACTTTTAGCATCCCTTTGAAAGCTTTCATGAATATGGAAAATATGATTTGGCCATTGTGACCCAATGAAAAATTCGGGACATTACATAGAGTTTCCTAGCCTAGTATACCTAACCATCTACCTGATGAACTTAATGAAAAAATTGTCATAAGTCTAGGGATCACAATATCTGATACCCCAAGACAAATGTTAACAAATAATATATTAATAAATATATATTTTATACAGAGTATAGTATAAAGAGTACACCTAGTAATAATATTAATAATGTAAGGAAGAAGGAAAATTTCCATCTATTACTATTATTACTGCGATAAAATTAAACAGTATAATATCTATCAAAGTCCAATTAGGAACTAGTTGAAAGTTCCTAAGTTAAAATATTAAAAGTAGTCAATTAAAAAAAAAGGGTAAATCAAGAAATGAAGGAATTCTTGATTTAGCTGCCCCTTTGACTGAAATGTATGTCTATAAAGTCCCAAGCCAAGGAGAGGCTTGGGGATCTGATGATATATTTTTGGAGTCATTATTTTGCTTGCTAATTCTCAAGAGAGAGTTCCTAGAGAAAATTTCCCTAGGAGGAAGAAGGAGAATGATCCACACCTGATATACAAACTAGGGCAGCCTCACCTTAAAATCTCTAAGATACTTTCATGTTGGAACGAACTCAGTGGGATCCGTATTTAAACCACAAATAGTTCTGGTTCATGGTTTGGTGGAACGTGGTAGTTCCCAAGTTATTTAGTCATCTATATAGAGGTCAGATCTGCCTCTGAATTGTTAATGATGGGTATTGGAGTGTATAGGTTTCAGCCGTTGAAGGAGATTCTCTTTTCAGGTATGAGCTTCTTAATTGCCTATTTCAATTCCTAGAATAAGTGTTGGATAGATTATTCAAGGGTTTATGTTATATTTTCGAACCCTATGTATTATTGTTTTGTTTCCTATCAAATTCTTTTAGGGTTTATATATTAATTTATAAACCCTATGCTGTAATTTAAATTATGTGGTATAATTATCAAAGGGTTTTTCCATTTAAGTTTTACATTTGTCATTTAAATTCATGGTTAAATATTTATCAAGGGTGTTGTTTCTTGCCACTCTACTTCTTCACTCGCTTTTATAGCTCAATTATGTTCTTTTAAGACATAGGTTGTATCTCTAATAACATGGCCTATATATTTTCAATTGTGTAGAAACCCTACTGGCATATTTCATATTGCCAGTATAGCCTTTCTTAGAGATAAGACTAGGTTCTACTCCACTTTTAAACAAAATTAATTATATATTGTAATAAATTGATATACTATGAATACTAAATTAACAATAGTATAAACACAGTATTCTTTATTTAAGAATAACCATAAATTTTAAATTAACTAAGCTAATATAAAAACCATAAATTAACTTATGCTAATAACCATGATAAACATTATCATGCTTCTTAAATCAACCTTTATCTACAATTTACAACCTCGATACTATCTATATCTACCAAGTATAAACAATAATATATTTATCAACATTATAAATGCATGATATAAATAGCAATTCAAACCATCTAAATACTAAAAATCCATAGAACAAATATATGTCACAGAAACCAGGTAACATAAAACAAAATATCCAACATAAACATTACTTACAGCAACCAGGTAAAGTACAACCATAAAATCATTACCGTAATAACTTTAAATCCATATAGATACACAGAGGTCGCACGATCGACCCCTGTGGGCATCCAATCCCAAATCACATGCCATAAAAAAAACCCTGATAATAATACATGTGCAGTAATCACTTAAATAACCAAAGTATTTGGATAGAGGTCACTGGATGGAATCATGTGGACACTCAAATTCCAAATCACATTTCCATTATTGTGTAAACCCTCATCTCAAACAAGGAACCAGGATAAAATCCTGTAGCATCCTTTAAAGACACACTATACATAGTTATACACAGGTTGTAAATAAACTAATTACATCCTTTACACAGAGGTCATAAGACCCTTAAAAATTCACATATTCTGTAATATATTGCCTCGAACTTTGTGTTATAAAATTGAGAGCTCTAATATAATATAAACCTTGTCACAACTTAACTAATAGTCTCATCTGCGAATGTAGGGCTTGCACCCTTTACTCTATCGCAACCACAATGGTGAGTGCCAACGCCATTCACGGTGTGACCCAAAATCCATAACGCTGTCACTTATTCATCTACAAAACAACCACATACAACTAATGAAAAATACACATAGTCCAAGCATAATAACCATTGAATTTAAACACATCCTTTATATATTTTTTTCAATGTAGCATAAACTTAAACACGTTCACTACATTATCCATTGCACCATTGCAAGCAATGGTGCTATCCATTTACACAGAACTTAATTCATAAAAGTATTTATACACATTCATTGCTTATAGCATAGCACCATTGCGAACAATGGTGTTTCCCATGACCATAATAGTAATAAAAAACTAGATATAAAATCACAGAGCTTGACATAGAGTCCCCCAGGACTCTTCATTACACAGAGAACCATACATTACACCATGTACATCTAAACGATTCAGGCCGAAGGTGAATTAAAAACCCATCTAATAAAACCCCAAAAGTCTGTGGAATTTCCAAATACACCGAGCTCTATCAAGTTACAGTTGAAACCCCAAAACCAAACACATCCATAACAAAACTAGATTCAAGGAGTCAAACCCACATTGAATGGAAAACCAGTCGTAGACATAGTACCATATGAGGAAATGAATAACAACTTACATATTGGGATTACCAATTGATTATGGCATGGCCATGGCCTTGCCCACGAACCACGACTCAATCTTTTACTCACTTCTCTGCAACCATGGAAGAGAACAATAGCATGATGAGAAGTAAGTTATAGTAAAATGAGCTACTATAAGCAACTATTGTTCCAAAACAAACGTCTTACTTGTTGGTTAACACCATCGAATTCATCCTCCTTCACCCAAACCAGAGCCAAGAGAAAAGAACAAATGGAGCGAAATGCCAAACCAAGGCTTAGGCCAAGCCTTAAGCTTTCCCACCACTCCTCCCAATATGCATTGAAGGCGCCACTCTGGAAACTATTAATGCACAATAATCCCATAGTCATATAGTGCATGAACCATATTATAACCTTGCCATCAAAAACATTAAACATAAGGTTTTTAAACCCTTGCATGCTGTGAATACATTAGGCTATAATACTTAGGACCTTGGGTAACGAATTCTTAGGACTTAAGCGCTAATACCATGGCATATGAAATATTATGTGGTGTATATACTTTTAACCAATATTTTTAACCAAAGTTTTTCCAACCCTATAACATATAATAAAACTATATGTTTGTTCCTTTCATAAAATAAACTAATAATAAATTAGGTCATGCCATGAACAGTTCTTAATATTTACATCACGGATAATAAGTGCCACATAAACAACAAGTCTAAGTCATACAATTAATAGATGTGGTGGTGACCTCATCACTAAGCCCAAAGTCTAGTAATAACAACTAGTGATTGTCATTAGGAAGAACTGTGAAAGCGGATACTGGTGATCCAACATTCAACACTCCTTGACAAGTTTTTCATCACTAAGTACACCTACACATAAATAGGATAAGAGTGCATTAGTTCGACAAAACTAAGTAAGCCAGTTGCTTCAAGTAGAAATTTTTACCTCTCAGGTAGTTACAGGAAAGAACTAGTCCCGCCACTCCACCCCTTTTTCCATTAACCAAGTTAAGTCAAAATCATGTTTACAACATTAAAAACATAAGAAAATCACTAAAATACTTAAACATAGTATCTGGCATACATAGCAATGGCGTAACCATAATAAATAGAATAATAGTCAACATTTCAACATCATAAATAAAGACGGTAATAATCACATCAGAATCTAAGCAAGCAAGACTTAAGAACAACTTACGATGAAGCATATAGTGTGAAATAAGTACAACACATTCTATAAGTATAATAATGTTCAGCATAGGCAGTTTCGACTAGCTTACAATTATTTTTTTTATTTTAATTTTTTCAATTTTTGGGGACATTACTAACCTTATCTAGTTTACATAAATCAACAATTTTAGGTGATACATAGATTCTAAAAGAACTGAGGTCAATCAATATTGAAATAGAAGTGTTAGAAACCTTAACTTCTATCTCGACCATGGTATCCTGATGGTTTTCTTGTCGGTCATACAAGGATGCATATATCCTTGGTGTTCGAGCTATGTCCTTTACCATTGGTTCTTCCTGTAAATTGTGCAAGACTCCATTGGTATTTTTCTTATAGTATTAGGCATATTGGGGTCCTTGGCATTTCCAGCATTTTATTTGTAGTGGGGAAACATTGATTGCCCCATTTATTGTCGGTTTGTTAGCATTTGAAGCTGGTACATATGGCTTCGTACCTGTATTGTTGAAGTTCTTATTGGTAGGAAAACTGTTGTTTAGTATTCTGTAATGTGGTGTGTTGAAACCCAGTTTGTGGTTGTTCGAGAAGGTCCTAGACCTATCTCTACTTCTGTTGATGTTTTTCTGCCTTAGTTATTCATCGTTGTAGTAAAACCTAGATTTGTGTAGGGTGGTGTTGAATGTACTAGGCATGTCA
This sequence comes from Pseudotsuga menziesii, assembly GCA_001517045.1. Lineage (NCBI taxonomy): Eukaryota > Viridiplantae > Streptophyta > Pinopsida > Pinales > Pinaceae > Pseudotsuga > Pseudotsuga menziesii. The sequence goes on along the minus strand of LPNX010595878.1, from coordinate 1,151,645 downwards.
AATTCAATCCTCTCCCAAAAGTTTGGGAGGAATAAGTCTTAACAACTATTGTATTTTTCACTTTATCGTCCCTTATGTATGGCAATTAATGTAAGAGATCCAAACATATATTAATAAAAACATCCATGGTCATGGAACCCATTCTTAACTCGTGAAAGTATTTCACCTTCCTATTGAAGAATCTTTTATACATGTATTTTTCCTAAAAAATTATGTGAAAGTTACTCCATCGTATTTATTTTACATCATCATTCTTGGTATGCTTTAGGTCTCTCCACCATCTAGTTTCTTTTCCATTTAAATTATAGATGGCTAGACGAGATTTCATATCACTTGAGTAGTTGTGTACTCGGAAGCATTTTCTCATACCGAGAAGCCATTCTTCAAATTTTTCCCCGGTGTTCATCTCCCCTTCATAAGTTGGGGCTCTTATGTTTTTGAAATATCCTTGGAGGTTTTCATCATTCCTCTATTTCTTTCTGCAATGAGAAAGGAAAATTTTGCTAGAAAGACTGTGATAATCTCTTTTTGAAGGTTCAGGAGTGTGTTCTTCTTTCCCTTCTTCTTTTGGGATGCTGTCCCGTTTATGATAGAACTCTTTCTTGAACTTGTTGGTTGAGTGAGTGGGCTTACCATGCACGATTCCTCCTGTCATGTTCCATGGAAAAGATTCATTAATTGTTTGTTGTTATTTTCTTTCATTCATATAATCATCCTTGAAACTCTGTAAGTATTCTTTAATTCTTTGTATGGTTTTCAGTATATTGGAATTTAATTCAACCACCAGCTCTTCTTCCCATGTGGGGGTATTCAATTTTCCTTTCCAGCTGTTGTCTTCTTCTGTGTTGATGATTTGGATCGTTCTTTGAATCCTACAATTTAAAATTTCAATAGCAGGAAATAATTCTGTTAATTATTTGTTTGGGATGCCCATTAGGTCTCTTACTATTGAAACTCGGCTTTGATACCACTTGTAATGTCCCCGAAATTTGAAAAAAGTATAAAAATTGTAGGCTAGATAATTACTACCTATCATGGAGATTAATTCATCTTTTGTGGAATATGTCTGTCAATGTTTACTATGTCAAAGTGTTGTAAGTTTCCTCTACCTTCCTATGTATTTTCCTATGTAATGATGATGTAATTATGCACTATGTTTATATTACTCAACTGGTTAAATGATTACTCTGCTAGTGATTACTTTTTAACATACATTTGTGTATGTTGGTTTAGTTATGTCTTACTTCATGGCTATTTGTTTTGTTCATTGTTTATGGATTTATTTATGGAATATCTGACTTGTATTTAACTACCAAGGGGTGGAGTGGCAAGATTTGTATCCTTCAAGGGACCACTATGAGAGGTAAATGGTTCCTCCTTGTTTTATGGGGTTTACTTAGTTCATTGTGAACTAAACCAAACTTCCCCTTTTTGTGTAGGTTACTTTTTTGAGAGAGGTCTATATACGATAGCTAAAAGTAACATCCTATGCTGCACTATCCTATGCATACCGATGATGAAAGGACTAAAGTCCTTCCCTAGGTGTTCTTAATTCCATTGTTTACACAGAGTTGGGGTTGTAAGACATGAATCTATATGGTTGACATTATTATTGTGGATTGAGACTATGATAATTTTATCCTTTTACTATTTAATTTATAACATGTAAATTGAAATGTATAAATATTAGGGTTTAATCCTCATATCATAAGACTTGGAAAATATTATGTTAAATTTTGGAAATAATATGGTTTATGTGACAAACCCTTCATGGGATATTTCATATTCCATGAAACTATGGCTTAACTATGCCAATGAGGGTTTTTATGGGGGTTTGGTGCAATTTCAAAAATGTTAGGGTTTGGACTATATGAATGTGGGTAAAAATCATGTCGATGGTGGGAGACGGGGTGGCTCATTTATGGCTCCTTGGAGAATGGGGAAAACGAGCCCTAAAGGATGGTTTTTCGTTGTTGGGACTCATCTGGGTTTGTTGTTGGTTGTCTTCATGGTTTGGATCTTGGGGTTTAACACTGTATGGGGTAACAAACTCACACTGTGTTGAAATAGGTATGTTCTCAGTCTTCTTTTGCATCATGGTTTCATTTGTTTGCTTCAGTTTGAGGATTAACGTACTTCTAACAGTTATTCATTTTTATTTGTAGGAGACATGGTGGGTTCAATTTTGTGGCTCGTTGGTGGTTATTATGACTGTCTACGCTACCCTTCCATGGGTAATCCCTACGATATCATAGGCCTTTTTACCTTATGTGTAATGAGTAATAGCGCATTGAGCTCTATGTTGAAAGGGTTAACTTTGTGAATATTTTCATTATGGGTTCAATGTTTGGGTGTTTTGAGATAATGGACATCGATGGATGCATTTGCAAATATTATTTCAATGTTGGTTTAAGTGTGGAGACTTTGATCCATGTTTGTCCAGATGAAGACTCAGTTCTATGATATTTTTTGGTTTGTATCTTAACGTATGGTTTGATATTAATGGAAAACTATACGTTTTGGTTTTATATTCTATGATAACTATGGCATGACAGTTTCGTTGCTTGCAATCGCACTATGTCGAATCGTGACTGTGTAAATTTTACTTGTAAACGTTTGTAAGTGAGTAATGTATGGTTTATTTATCGTGGTTAGGGTTTAATTATGGTTATGGAAAATAGCTTGGCATACTGTTGCATATTTTGTAAATGGCGTGGTTGTAACAGTGTTGACAGTAGGGTTTAATAAATTATTTTCGTCATTTTAAATGGTTTGGTTTTTTTGACTTTAATGTTTGTTATGGAGGGGCTTCACCTCTTGGCCATGATCCTGGCTCGACCTTCGTATGGGAACACAACATGCACATTTTATTATTTTCTTTATAATTAGAGCTCAGATTGTGTAGTGTTTTAATTTATAAATGGTGTAATATTTAAGTTTGTATGTAATATTTTATGGGAAGCATGTAATGCATACCCTTTATGGTTTTACAACCTAGTTTTAAAATTGATCCCTACATGATTTGATTCTCAGGTATGTGTTCGATATATTTTTTGGTTTGTAAATAATGTGATCCTATAGGGTTCGATCCTGGGCTGTCTAACGCATGGATTGGTGTTTAAATACAGTGTATGTTTTATTTTTGGCATAGATGCCAACAAAATTCGATACTGGATCCTTTAGTTGAATAAGTTGTTTAATAGTTGGGTTTGTATTATTTATAAATTTGATTCTTATTTCCGTTTAGAAAATAATAGAGATATATGTAATGATAGTTAGGCCTACATCTTGTACCTTAACAGGTCTCGATTGCTGGCATGTTATGCAGAGAATTTTATAATGAAAATATTATATGGGGTTTATTTAAGAATTATCTTCGTTATATTTATTGTAGGTTTAGTGTTTAACTATGTTCATTTTGTTTATTGTATTTATGCTATAATTGTTTAAGTTCCAGTAAGGAAATGGTATTTAATTTATTCTTTAAGTATAATGTTTATGCTACAGTTATATATAATAGGTTTGATGGTTGAAATAATAAGTGTGTTGGCAATAAGAAATCTACCAGCAGAGAAATATGTAGAGTTGGATTTTAATTAGTTCTTTGGTTGATAGTTTTATTAGTTAATATTAGTATGATATGACCTTAATTGATGTTCTTCATTGATTCTAGAACTTACGACATGAGAGAAGACTAAAATTTAAATAAATAGTAAAGATGGAATAGTAACACGGAAATAATAAAAACCCTATAATTTCCTATAGTTTTGAAAACTCATAACACCATAAAGGACAATATAATTAGTGAGAAATCTAGTCTATATTCTCCTAACTAGGCCACCATGTTTAAGTAAACATAATGCTTTGATACCAAAATATTTATAGCTAGGTTTTATATGAGCATATAAACTAAAATAAGCCTAGATGATTTTAAGTTTATCAGATCAAAATAACCTAGTTACACCACACAAATACTATTTATCCTTCCAGAATTAAATCCCTTTATTTATTAAGAAAATCTGTATAAAATATAAGGAAGGTCAAGAAACCTCATACCTGGAAGTGGAATCTATTTTAATGGCTGAGAAACCTACACACTCAAAGACGGAGCATTAACAAGGACATAGACAGTTCTGACCTCTATTCAGTTAACCGAATAACTTGGGAACTATCACGTTCAAATCAACCATGACCTGAAACCGTTCCTAGTTTCAATATGGCTCCCCCCAAGCTGGTTCCAACATTCAAGTAGCTTAGAGCTCCTAAGGTAAGACTTCCCTATCTCGGTTAATAGGTTCTCTATTGGTTTTATTTTCTCTTGCGAAAAAATGCTCTCTGAGAACTCTCTTAAGAATAATTAGGTAGAATGATGGAATAATCAAAAGGTCCCCTTCGGTTGGGTATTTATAGATAGACTTTTAGGAAAATGCGCATTCAATCACAAATCATTTATTTTATTGAAATAACCCTTTTTACTTAATTTAGGAAAATTTAATATTTATTTGAGTTTAACTTAGTAATTTTTACTAGTTCCTACTTTTACTCTTCCAGGTACCTAATATTTAATTAATATTAGTGATAATAATAATATATATATCATTTCATTATTATTCATAGTCACTAGTATGATTACTTATGCTTACTCTTTTATACATATTATGTATAGACTATATATTTATATATATCACCGTTAACATTTTTACTTTAGGTATCAAGTAGCATGATGCCGAATCACATGACAACTTTTCCTTTTAGTTTATAGTCACTTCTTTATTAAGGCTTTCAAGTAGGGGATAGGTCAACTAGGTTGGGAAAATCTAAACCTCCTAGCAAGTTGAATTACCTCGTTTAACATGGTAGTTCTTCAGTACTTGATGAGATACAAAAATTCAAAATTTTATTTAAGAACTTAAAAATAAGTAAGATGCGATCAATGTTTTATGAGAGTCGTTTTCACTCAACATATATATTTTTTTTCAGTAACTCCTAGCATTTATCGAGAGCCCATATTCAATGCTAAAAACACGGAGTTACAAACTTAGTGCAATTTCAGAGCTCCTTCCTGAAGACTAATTCTATGATGTATTTGTAGGATACACCTAGGGATACAATGGTCGAGGATCCGATGTTCGTGAACTTATTCTCAACATCAACTTGGAATTCTCCATGAATTATTCCCAACACTTCCAATTCTTATATTTTCATGTTCTTCATAGATTCATTCCCAACACAAATGTTTCATGATTCATGTTCTCCAGAGAGTCTCGCTCAACACAAACATTAAAATAGTCATGTGCTCCATAGTCTCTCACTGAACACAAACATTGCAATACTAATGTGTTCCAGTGCTTTTTGCTCAATAGAAAAAATCAAATACTCATGTGCTCCAGAGCCTCTTACTCAACACAAACCATCAAATACTCATGTTCTTCAGAGTTTGAGCTCAACACAAACATATCTTCAATTATGTGCTTCATGGTCCACGCCCAACACACAAAATCATATACATGGAACATATTCAATTGGCGTATGCCCAATATATCAAACAAATCATCATTCGCATGTGCAGTGAAGTCTTATGCCCAATATACAAAATAAAACATCAAAGAAACATTATAAGAATTGGGGCATATGCCCATAAGTGTCAGGTCAAAATTTTGGGATATTACAATGGGTGACTTTTGTCCTAGTTTCCAAGTCCCATGTTTTCCACAGTTAGGATTACTAATCCTCCTTTGTCCAATATAGTCTCTTTGTCATTATTTCCTAACTTAGTAGTTCATTGATAAACTTACTGAAGGTTTGGTGCCAAAATGAATATTGGTGGCATCAATGCCATTTGTGCCAATCCCTACATTATAGGATCCCTCTTTCTGTGCCACTAGCAAACTCCATCAACTGGTTGTGGTTGGTAAGCAATTATGTTGAGTCAACCTCCACTTTCAATTAGTTAGATCACTTTCACTTAGTATAGTGCCATGCATGAAGGGAGAGTGGCGTTTTTTCCCACCTAGCTCATGAGTTAACTGATTGCAGACTAATTTAGACATTCGGAGTTAGACTAGTGATCCTCCATGAGTGATTTAGACACACTGAGTTATCTATTTACTTAGCTTTAGTTAGTTATTCAGTCAACTTGAGCTGCTAGATTCAAGTCCTATCTATGGCATTCGAATTCTATTTATTGTATAATCATTGTATTATTGATTAATGAATAAATATTAATGTTGTAATTAACTCATCAATTCTTATTACATTTGTCTCAAATTTGTCTTTTTCAGTGTACATTGTTCTTGATATTCCACAACACAATTCTACTTTTCAATTGCTATTATTTTCATGTAGATAAATGGTTCACAAAATTAACAATTTACCAATAAGAACAATTTAATTCATGTTGCCACCCACATGTACAATATGATAAGACAACATAATCTAATAATATAATATTTTTCATTTATTTTTACTTAGGATTTTGTAGGTTTCTCACAAGATGGATTTGATATTAGGAATGAGAATTCATTCTAAGTTATGCTTTCTAATAACTTCCACTTCCACTTGGAAACTTGATGAGGTGCAAGTGCTATTGTCTATACATAGATTAATTTGATATTAATAATGAGAATTGATTGTGAATTATGGTCTCTATAAAAACAAATTTAGAATATTTTCAGTTTTGGACTGTTCTTCACATAATTAAAAAAAAAAAATTGAACATGAAACATAATTAAATACAATTACATAGATATATACATGATCATGCCTGTTATGTGCAGTTCATCCCATTAATAAACTTATATATAAAAGTGCATCGTATATTTCAAAAGTAATTTCAATATTTGTTGCGAGTTGTTGTTTCCTTCTTGCGGTGAGAGGAGCATGGAAGAGCCGTCTGCAAGCACTCGATCATTGCTACTGCCATCTCCCGGTTCTTGGTGTGCAGGTGGAGGCAATGCAAACGATTTTAAATATTTAAATTTTTTATAAAAAACTTATAATATTTATTTTGTTAAGAATATTGCTCTGGTCTAGCTTAACTTATTCATTTATAAATCCAATTTAAATTATTCAGATAGTTCTCAAATGACGTTTTAGTATTAGATGATTTTAATGAGTTTTCAAATGAGTGTTGTAAACATGAAACTATTTTCATGTGTCTTATAAAAATATTTATTATTCAAGTTTAATGCAAAACATAATATTATTGCGCTGAGAGGCGCTCTACAGCCCAGTATGGGGGAGATCTTGTAACGTTACATAACATTATGTAGTGTTACGTAACATTATTTTTATTAATAAAAAAAATAAAAATTTTGATTATAGGCCAAAATAAATGTCGGCTAGAAAAACAACCTAATATAGGGGAGATGTTGTAATCTTCCTAACCTAACAAAACAATAAAAAGGTAAAAAATTAATTATTCGTAAAAGAAATGTAGGTGAGAAAAAAAACACAATATGGAGGAGACGTTGTAATGTTCCTACCTCACAAAATAATAAAAAATAAAAAAATTGAATTATCGGCAAAAAAATGTTGGCAAGGTTTTAAAACCAGGTGCAAGGCCTTCTAAACAACCCATGGTTTTAATGTACATAGTTTAGGAGGGCCCTACACATGGTTTTAAAACCATGTGCAAGGCCTCCTAAACAACCCATGGTTTTATTGTACATGGTTTAGGAGGGCCTTGCAAATGGTTTTAAGACCATGTGCAAGGCCTCCTAAACAACCCATGGTTGTAGGAGGGCCATGCATTACATATGGTTTTAAAACCATGTATGGGGAAATGTTGTAATATTCGTTCCTAACAAAATAAAAAATATTATATCTAAGTCATAAATAATATTAAATATTAATAATAAAAATATTATATGTGGACCTTGAATAAAAAAGATGTGTCTTTTGGTTTGAATCAAATCAATGGCTATATATAGGACACACCAAGTTGATAGTTCATTGAGTGCAATAACTAAGAAGAGGTTTGCACCTAGAGAGATTTGATCCCTCTCGGCACTTGATAGAGCCTAGGATTTGGATCTACATTGGTCTTTATTTTTTAATAATTAAAAAATAATAATAACTTACATTGTGAAAAGATTTGGTTTATGAGTCCTTTACAATGAGTGATTGTTAATTCGTTTAATGTATCATTACAAAAAAATGAGTAATTACAATTTTTATATTAAAGTTATAATATTTTAATTAACTAGTTTAAATATATTTGTTTACAAATTATATTTAAATTTTTTATATCAAAGTTATAATTTTTTTTAATAATTTTATTTAAATTTTTTATATTAAAATTATATATTTTTTTAAACTAGTTTAAACTTATATGTTTAAAAACCCCATTTAAATTATTAAGTGAGTTTTCAAATGAAGTTTTAATATTATTTTATTTTAAAGAGTTTTCAAATAAATAAGTTTTCTTTTTAAAAAAAAATGTTATTCAAATAAGTTTTGCATTTATGAATAGAGTAAAGCCCTTCACAATGCACTTTGAGCACAATGGTTTTTCAATATATAGTTGTGTTTATAAATTCCAAGATCGACTACGTTTCAATACCAATATTAATATGTATGTAATATTCTCAATTTTGGACCTACCATTTATAGGAATGATCCAATTGAATATGATATTATATTGATGGTTTATTTTTATATTGGGTCAAAGACCACACTGCATATGAACATGATGATTTACTTTGTATATTGGGCGTAAGCCAATTGTTGATGATATATGTGTATATATATTGGTTGTGTTGGGCGTGGACCTTGAAGCACATGATTGATGAAATGTTTTGTGTTGGGCATGGACCCTGAAACACATGATTGATGAGATGTTTTGTGTTGAGTGAGAGGCTCTGGAGCACATGAGTACTTACATTTGTGTTGAGCATAAAGCTCTGGAACACATGAAAATATAATTTGGAAATGTTGGGAATAAGACGTGGAGCATTCCATGTTGGTGTTGAGCATAAGCTTTGGAGCATCGGATCCTTGGCCATTGTATCCCTAGGTGTATCATACAAGTACACCCTAGCTTTTAGTGTTGAGCAAGAGATCTGGAATTGCACTACGTTTGTAACTCCATGTTATAAGCATTGAGTATGAGTTCTGGTAAGCGCTAGGGTTACTGAAAAGATTAAAATCACCTTTGAGTAAAAATGACTCTAGAATAATATTGATCTCATCATACTTATTTTGAAGTGATTAAATGAAATTTCGAATTTCTGTATTATCATCAAATACTGCAGAACTACCATGTTATGCAAGGGAAATCCAACATGTAAGGATGTTTATAGTTGCCTAGCCTAGTAGACCTGAACCATCTATCTGCTTGACCTTCATGAAGAACTGTCGTTAAGTCTAGGGATCATGATACATGATGCCCGAAGACAAATGTTAACAAGTATTTTAATACTATGTATTTTATACATAATATGTATAGAGAATTAATTATGATTAATTATATAATTGAATAAAGAAAGAAGAGAAGATCCACCAATTGTTATTTATTATTAAATGATTGGTAAATAGTGAAATATTTATGAAAGACTAACTAGGAACTAGTTAAAAGTTCCTAGGTTAAGAATTGAAAATTACCGAAGTAAATTAAAAAGGGTTAAATCAAGAAATCAAGGATTTCTTGATTTAACTGCCCCTTTGACTAAAAAGTTTGTCTATAAAGACTCAAGCCAAGCAAAGGCTTCGGGTTTTTGATTTTATCTTGGAGAATTATTATTCTCCCTATTTTTGGCTCTCAAGTGTTTTCCTCAAGAACCTTCTCTTGCAAGGAAAAAGGGACTCATTTAGAACTGAATACTAGTTAGGAAACCCTACCTTAGGAGCTCTAAGCTACTTGCATGTTGGTGTCCAATGTGGGGGAATCCAAATTAGAACCAAGAATAGTTCTAGGTCGTGGTTGGGTGGAACATGGTAGTTCCCAAGTGATTTAGTCATCAAACAGAGGTTAGATCTGCATTGCATTGTTAATGTTGGTTATTTGAGTGTGTAGGTTCAACCATTAACAGAGCTTCAAGATCAGGTATGAAGCCCTAGCATTCCTATTCTATTTCTCTAAATTAATTATTGGATTTTCTAGGTAAATGATTTCAATGCATTTCCTAACCCTATGTATTGGATTCTCTCATTAGAATCTGCTAGGGTTTTCATTTTCTTTAATACTATGTTTAGGCTGTAAATTTTATTGTATGCTATACATTACCATGGTTTGTACTTTTGAGATGATTTCTGTATTATTTTCATGTTTAGTTTATGTGTACTATATCTAGGTTTTGTTACAAGTTAGCATATTATTGTTCTATAGGTTGCGTTACTCTGCTGACATATTTCATTTGTCAGTAGAGGGTTGTTTTAAATTCAAAATTTGTTAAGAAGTACAGGTTAAATTTATATATAAATACATACATAATAGTATTCAAATAGTTGTATAATTCATTTACTATTTAAGTTATTTATAAACTAAAGTCTAGAGTTTAAATATTCTAAACTAAATCAACTAAGTAGAGACAAAAACTAAATCTAAGATAATAACTCATTAAAAACCTTCAAGGTCTCTCTCAACAAGTACGAATTAAATACCTTAACATTCCATTAAATAAACATAATTATAATTAACCAAACAGAGAAGGCATCATGACCATCCATGTGGTCCAATATCAAACCTTTATCTTATTATATAAATTCCATAGTCCAAATCGCTTAGTCATTAATCGCATCCATTTACATAACTCGAATTTTAAAATCAACAGTCCTATAATTACAGTCATTTTAAAAAAAAAAACATAAAGTGTTTAAAGGTCCCATATAAATCTACACACAATCGTCGCATCAGATTAAACATTTAATAAGTAAAACCCATTTTTCCAATAGATGTTGCGACATCGAATCCTATGGATGTCGAGACTCAAGGAAAAAACATTAATAACAAACCATAATCATTTTATACACAAACAATAATCAAATCGCATAACCATATTTATAGAGTCCACACTATACATCTAATATATGCGAGCTGCATTTTAAACTACACCAAATTCCATATAAATAACAACGCATGCGCTAATAGTGAGGTCGTAAAGACCCTAGCTATGGCCTCGACCAAGTTTCCAATCTAATCACACAGTCATGCTATATAACCAAATTGATATCATGGGTTTTCCATAACCCTCGCTATTACAACCATATCCTTTTAATAAACAAATTACATATTAAAATGTCAACTAAAACTATAATAGTCATTGGGAGAGGCAAATGTCATTCATTTCATGGCCTGCACCCATGCTGAGACTTTACAAAACCAAAAGTTCAATACCCTTCCTAAAGCATAATTTCCCTTAACTCTAACTACAATGCTTATGGTAGCAAACCAATGGGCTACGACACCATTGTGAAAATGATGCAGCCTATGGCATAACGCCCCAAGCTCTAACAACATACCCAAACTTAAAATACAAATGATACAAACAGATTACTGTGCATACTTCCATAACCCAAGCTTTATAAATATACATAGTAAATTTTACAGGCTTTAAGCCATGATCGAAGCCAACAAAGTCAACATGTTAAGATGTAACATTTAAATAACCACATAGTCCCAAATTTACATAGCATAGTCTATTATAAACACTGAACGAAATCGTATATACCAAAACACATTAAAGTCTTTACATAAAATCCAATGCGCAGTGTATTTACATAGTGAGGCACGAATCCTCTTTTACACCATTCAAACTATTAAAAATGTTAAATGGAAAAGCCGTGAGCTATGGCACCATTACAAGTAATGCTGCAGCCATGACCCAAAAATGCCAAACCTCCCAATGTGAGTCCATTAAAACCAGAGAAAGCTACATTATAGAACCCGAAGGCAGAGTCAACAAGTACCATCTAGAACCCCAACCCTGTAAAGAATCCCAACTGAGAAACGCCAGAATGAGAGGAGGCAAGTAAGATATTGCTAACACGCTTACTGTGGCCGTAACGATGCAAACCCAAATCGAAAGCATATCTCTATGAAAACCTCGAAGTGCCTTCATTTTCACTTGTAGACAAATCAACGATGGCATGAGAAGCATGACCATGCCATGGAGAAAACAATGAAGCAATGTCTTAACATAGGGTCTAGTCCATCTTACCTGCTAATCGATGGAGGTCGCCTCCCTTCTCCAAATGCACAAAGACAACCTAAAGCCCCAATGTCAAAACCACATAATACACAAACAACAAATGCCCAAACCCTTTTCCAAGTGTTTTCACCAACCCTAATGGCATTAATGGCACCAGCTGGTGGCCATTAACGCATCCATAAACCCTCACCATAGCTTATGGAATCGACGTTGTATTATTTACCAACCAAGTCATAAGCTTAAAACCCTCTATCCTATAGATTTTGTCACCTTCCAATGTCAATGCAGGCTTAATGTTAATGACATGGTATTTATACTATAGTTTGCCAAACTTATAGTATGCGCAGACCTTAACACTATTCTATAGTGTTTACAATGTTATTTTCTCTTAGCATCAAAGTTTATGTTGTCACATGCCCATTTTGCTAGTTCATATAGGTAGCCTATGTGCATAGGTATTTAGTTTAGGTTTTTTAGTATTTAGAAATCATGGCAAATGTAGTATGCCATGATGCCTTCATTAGGAAGAATAAGAGTAAGTTTCCAAACCTGTAACCAAGGAAGACCTGCAAAATAGAAACAAGAGAAGGGTAATTAATTAACCAAGCGATAGATAATAATAATGGCAAGGACAGTAAGATAATTCATAACATCTAGTAAATTAACTAAGAAAGATAATTAACCAACATAGGGATACCTAAGTCGTAAAATAGAACAATAATAAAAGTGCAAGGCGGAACTGGAAGTATAACTAGGAACTGAATTGCTTCAAGTAACCAATAATCTCGATGTCACAAGCATAACCTGTAAGTCAATAAATAAGGTTCTTTAGTTCAAAAGAAGTAAGTAAGCATGTATAATGAAGAATGACCTTACCTCTCAGATCGTCATGGGAGAACGAGCTCCGCCAGTCCACCACTTTGTTCCCATCAACAAAGTTAAGTTAGTTTTTATTAAATAAACAAAGTACACATGTGCATGAGAAAAAAATAGATCTATACAACTCATTAATTCACCGACAGTAATAACTAAGATGTATCTATAGTTTAAATAACAAAATGAATACATAAGAAGTAAATGAGCTAATAATCACTGAAGGGATAAAGGATTAACAAGACAATATGGACAGTTTCTAAAGAGATCGAAAGTATAAGTAGCACATGTAATTCCACAAGAATAATAATGGTCCCCTTTAGGTAGTTTTCACTAGCCTATAAAATTTGTTTTTCAATTTTTGGAGACATTACAATATATTTGCTTTACCTATCCTCCATATTCTTTGTATTAATATGTACTCGCTTTAAGTATTCTCCCTAATTTTCATATTTCACATGGGTTTGATCTCAAGAGCCAAATTGTTGCGAGTCCATGACAACAATCTAAGAGCTTTTTCTTGTTGACATGGAATTGATAATTTTGTTTGTTTTTTTACCTTAATTCTATTCTATGATATTCATGTTAGCGATATTTTTTGGAAATGTAGTTGATGTTCTTTTTATTTGTAAGTACTTTTTACTATAACATATAACAATTTGCATATCACATTGTTATAAAAGAGGATAAAAAAATTGGTTACGAAGAAATATAAAATACTAAAATTTGGGAGAAAATGTGAAAACATAAAATGGGAGTTGACATCAAATACCATCTAATTATTGTCTCAATGTCTTATCCCTAACTTAATGATAATGATGCAGTAACCTAATGATAATGACTCAGATGTAGTAATATTATTTTTGAGTCTCATAATACCTCATATGTTTTGGTTTTAGAAACATATACCAATTTTACCCTCTAATCGCATAATAGGGCTATACCACTACTCATCTTAAAGTTAAAATTTGATATTTTATGTCATTTCTAAATTTAATAATACATCATATGTATTTTTTGAAAATGTCAAATTCAATATTAATTTTATACCATATGTTTTATTTTATATATTATTATACCTGCCTCAGCAGGTATATTGTAATCGATTGCAAGTCAAACTCTTTTGACTTTGGTATTAGTTGCTCTCTTTTGAGCCAGGTATAAAAAATCAAAATGTTGTTTACAATGTTTAACTTTATAATTTTATAAATAATAATTTTTAATTATAATAAAAATGTATTTATTTGTGTTGTGATTGGCTAATCACAAATGATGTCAGCTTTGGAATTTGGTATCTGGTTTTCAGATGACAAGTGGAAACTATGACATCATATCGTACTATGTAACTTATAATCACGTGCTGCTACTTTATCGCCTATGCTGACTGTACCTATATTTGTAGTCAAAGGCCTGTGCTGAGTGCACCTATTTTGCAGTCAAAGGCGCGTATGTGCTCCATCTCCATTGCAAGGAAACATGTCAAGACTCTAGACCAAATATCACACTCTTTACCTCATTTCATTTCAGAGCGTATAATATATAACACAGTTAGACAGATAACTCATCACTAGTCTCGTCTACCAAATCTCTTCACCGGCATAGGTACCTCCACATTTCATTAATGGTGTTCCATGGTTTTCCTTCGAATTCAAATGCTCAGCAATGCACTCAACCCTCACAGGCCGATTGCCAAGTTATTGCTTCAAGAAAGCATCCATTTGAAGTAGACTTAGACTCGTAGCAGGAGCTTAAGGATCTTCAAGAAATACTATGGCGAGATGTGGATCAAATGACCATTAAAGATATTACCAGAGGAAGCCAAGTAGTTGCAGAACAGTTACGCAGGAAGCGAATGAAATGCTTGTGTACCCAACTGGAGTCTCTCTTGCCCATGACTACTCCCAAGGTAATTACAACATTACTTGCTACTATTGGATCAAACTGTTAAAGAGCCAGTGATTGTTTAAGCTTTTATAGGCCTAAATTGCTCATTTCGTTTGTTCCTACAGCTTGACAGATGTGGATTATACGAGGAAGCCATTAATTACAACACAAAGCTCGAGGAATATCTCCATAAACTCAAGATAAAGAGAGACCGTCTGCTAGCAATTCAATCTAGAAAAACAACAAACAAGAACATAGACTTGAATGTAGCTGTGGAAATTTATGATAGAGAAGAAATTATTAGCATTACTGGGCAGAGAAGGCCGAGATATCTGTGGAATATTCTAGAGGAGCTTGAAACTCATGGTCTAGATGTGGAGAACTCAAAGCTATTTACAGGAGAATCTTTTGTGTTTATGTACTTCCATGTCAACTTCACAGATAATGTTTCCCATGATCCTGATCAGATCCGGAGTTCTCTAGAATGCAGGCTTATATTAACTTATTAGGTTATTATTGCTGCAAGCTCTCATTGTTGTTATTGGTGTGAAGTAAGAAATTTTGTAGATTGGTTTATTGTGATGCAATACTAAGGTATATAACAGAGGAAGTTAGTGTGATATTATTTGAACCTCAGATCTCTTACTCAAAGACACTCAACCATCTGAATTAACTCACCTGATCGATGTATATTCTGATAATTAGGAATTATTTTTTTCTGGAAAGCTTGAATACAGCGAGGGAGTACAATTGGATTTGAAATTGTTCTGTACGCCAAGATTCAAATGTTCGAGGAATATATTTAAGCAGAATGTACATAATTTTTCATCATTAATGAAGTGCCTGCTTGTTATTTTGATGGGAAGGGATTGCTTTCAAGGTACGTATAAGTTAATTGATGTAGTTATACTTGTAATTTTCAATGCAAAATTGAGGCTCTAAAATGTGGATATATTGCTGTGCAAAAGTATCACCATGATCCTACAGAAATCATGGCGGCCAATTTTGCATTTTGTGCAGTGTTTAATCCACTGCGTCAACACTCAAAAGTGCAATTGCAAAATAAACCGACTGTCCCAAAAATAATTTTGGAGATTCTCTATGGAAATGTTCGATAATTTTAATTATTAGTTTGGAGATTCGCATCTCCAGTGGATGATCGGCTTAAGGCACATGTGACTTAATTGATGTTTTGTTCTTTTAAAGTAAAGAAAGAACTGTACATCTGATTTGTTTTGTTTTTCTATATTCATTTCTATATGCATGGAAAACATGTGGTATTGAAGTTTTTTTAATTTTTATTAAGTTATGTGCGGGATAGTATTGCAACCTTTGGTCTATATTTTACCTAATCAAGGTAAGGAAAATAAAGTTTTGTTTCCTATCCATTTTTTATTTTAAAGTTGAAGGGATTTTTAATTTTTTTAAATTCAATGTTTAAAATTCTAATTTGATAAAAAAATTAGTATAAGATATGTTAAATATATATATTTTTTAAATGTTATATGTTCATATCCAAAGGGAGTAATACAAACTAAGTAGTAAAATCTTTTTACTACTAGTTTTTTAAAATTAATTATTTAACGTTTTATCTTATATATATATGTGATTAAATATCTAAATAAATATAAGATATTCAAGAATAAGATAGAAAATTTCTTTATTAATATGAAAACTCTTAGAGTAGGGAAACATTTTATATTTGACCATTTTATGAAAGGCATCTATCATGTTCACCTCTAACTAAGTAAATATCCAATTATAATATGCTTCACAAGATATCTAGAGAACAAAATTTCTTAAAAAAACAAAACTTTCTAGTAAGCATTCTTACAATTATTGATTTCTACACTACATCTACTTCAGGGATTTCTTTAATAGATATGGCATCAATACATACCATCATATTTATCTAATTGAGTGAGGATAAGACCTACCATTTCTTATATTATTAGTTGTAAGCATATCAAATATAGCGTGGCTTTTACTTCATATATATATATAGTGATGAAGGAACAATGTTATGCTAAATTTCCTTCCTAACATGTTGGATAAGCATGCAATTGCATTTAAGTGATGAATACTTAATTCCAAGAAGAGTATGGGTCAATAGATCCCTTATAGCTTTGAAGCATAAGTGAGAGTTCAACATGTGGAATAACACATAAAACTTGATTTATTACTCCATGATCATCTATTTATAAGTGAAAGTATACCTAACTTCCATAAAACAAGTAATACATAGTAAACTTTGATCACCTTAGGCATTAATCGACTATGTTGGGATCCTACTGCATATTCGTGAAAGTTCTTGAAACTTTTCTTAAGAGGCAGGTACTTAGCAACTATGTTGCTATTTCCACTTGTTATTTATTTTATTTTTAATATTACAATATTTTAAAATATTTTTTAATATAATTTAATTTGATATAATAAAATTTAATAAATTGTATTTTATATTTTTTTAATAAAACTATTTTTATATAAATAAATTGAATTAAAAAAAAAATATCATTTACATAACAATTTATTCAATTCATGATTCTTAAAAGACTAAAAACTATGGTAAAATCAAATTTCATAGTTTTATGAGAAGAAAAAGTGCTAATTAGAATGTCGCCTTTCTTGTATATGTATATGGAATAATACCATACTTTGAGCATATGTTGACAATCCTCATCCTAAATATACTAATAATGAAAAGTCATACTTTGAGCATGCTAGATAACAAATACTTGAAAATGCCTGCAAAGTTAAACTTTACATATTGGTTTTATCTTTTGAAGCTCCCATGGTGGTGGATTTACAAGCACTTGTTAGATATTAATGTAGAAATAAATAAAATAGAAACATAATAAAACAGAAACAACTGCTAGAATAAAATAGAAACAGCTGCAACTAAATCTACGCTTTTCTTATTTATTGTTATGAGATCCATTTTCGTAGGGATCTATTGTTTTAATGACAAGCTATAAATGTAATGTTTTTCCTCCTTGTTTAATAAGAAAGTAAGTCTGAGAGCTTCATCTCCATTTTACTCTGTTATGGTATCAGAGCTAAGAGGCTTAGTGAAATCCATTCATGGCCAAGTGGGAGCAGTGAAGTCTATTGTGGGATTCCCTGAGTGGGATAAGTGAAGTGTGCATGTAGGTCATCTTTGCTTAGCATGTTTTGTTGCAGTGTAGAGTGCAATTGGTGGAACTAACACTAGTCATCTCACAAGCATGGCAAGGAGATTAATAAGCCTGATGTTATATGTAGTTGGGGATTTTATCCGCCATCACTAGCAGGAGAAGGTATTTTCTCAGGTGTATTTTATGACTTGTTTAATTTTATTGTGTAGAGATGTCAAATTTATTCGCAGATAGTTATCTGAACGAAGCATCCAAGCTTGGTGGAGATAATTACATTGACTAGAAATTCAAGATATTGACTATTTTTGAAGTGTGGGGTGTCTGGACTATTGTAAATCGAGATGAAATCAAACCCATAGGTGTTGCTGGTGCAGACTGGGAGAAATGTGAAACAAAGGAAAAAGCGTTGTTATGGATGTCTGTCAAGGACAACATAATTATGCATATAAGAGATTGTAAAAACTTGATCGAGACAAGGGATATTTTGAAAGGTTTGTATGAAACTCTAAACTCAAATAGAATTATGTTTGTGAAGACTAAATTATTGTCCATGAAAATGGAAGCTCATGAGAATATCACCACCTATGTTTCCAGAATTAAAGAATTATGTGATCAGTTAAGTGCAATTGGTGATAAGGTTTCAAATTCTGACATGGTAACTATTACATTAAAAGGTTTTATAAAACAATTATCATGTCTAGGAGGTAGAGCAAAGCCACCTACATTTAATGAGATAACAAAGATTCCTTTACAAGAAGAAGAAAGAATGAAGGTGTTTGAGATGGACTCTCATACTTCATAATTAGCATTAGTATCCAAAGGAAAACAACCATACACAGGAAAGCCATCGGACAGAAATAGAGTAGATAAGTTCCATCCAAGGAATAGAGGTATGACTCAATAAAAATTTTATGCACATGATAAGAAAAATGATCGTTGTTTTTACTGTGGGAAACCTGGTCATTATTCTAAAGATTGTTATAAAAGGAAATCTAATGAATCAAAACATAATTTCAAGAAACATGATGGAAATTATGTGAAAACTGACACCTCTATCAATGATGGTTTTAAGAATATGAAGTTGTTTATTTATAAAGCTGCATTGTCTGCAGAAACTGATGATGAAAATGCATGGTTCATTGATTCAGGTGCCTCAGCTCATATATCTTGTGTCAAATATTGGTTTGATGAATATCATGAGAGCACAGATGCAACACACATATATTTAGGAAATAATACATCTCATAAGATTCAGGGTCATGGAGTGATATGTGTCGATTTACCTAATGGCCAAAAGAGATAGATTCACAATGTGTTGTATGTTCAAGGCATAAAAAATAATCTGATTTATGTTTCCACAATAACTGATTAAAATCTGAATGCAGAATTTGTGCAGTCTCATTGTCTTGTGAAGGATATTCATAATCATTATAATGTCATAGCCACATGGAAAAGAATTGGAGGACTGTGTAAGCTTGATGTAACAAAATCCAATCATCAAGCACTAACATCTACAACAATAACAACTAAAGAGTTATGGAATCGCAGGTATGGGCATCTTAATCAAAATGAATTAGTTGAACTTCAGAAGAAATTGATGGTTGAAGGTCTTCCTATTTTGAAAAATGAGCATATAGAATGTGAAGCTTCTGCACTAGGTAAGCAACATAGGGAACAATTTCCAATGCATAAAGAGAAGAAATAGAGAGAGATAATTGAATTAATACATACTAATGTCTGTGGACCCATGCAAACCAGATCACTTGGTGGTACAAGGTATTTTCTTATATTTGTTGATGACAAATCAAAATTTACTTGGGTTTATTTTATAAGGAAAAAGATTGATGTATTTGAATATTTTAAAGAATTTAAAACCATGGTGGAAAAGAAGACAGGAAAATGCATCAAGATACTTATATCTGATCAAGGTGGGGAATATACCTCACGATATTTTGATAGCTACTACAACAACAATGGGATCATTCAACAATGTAGAGTGTCTTCTACACCACAGAAAAATAGTATAGCTGAAAGGAAGAACATGACATTAGTGGAATATGCTCCAAGCATGTTGAAAGGTAAAAATATATCTAATGGTTTTTGGGCAAAAGCCATTAACACTGTTGTTTATTTGGAAAATAGAAGTCCAACTAAGATTGTAGATCTAAAAATTCCTTTTGAATTCCTTTATGGCTATAAAACTTAATTTGGTCATTTAAGGGTATTTGGTTCCAAGTCATTTTCTCATATTCCCAAAGATGTGCGAAGAAAACTTGATGCAAAATATGTTAAGTGTACATTCCTTGGATATTGTGATGATCATATGGCATACAAACTATTTGATCTTAGTACACATAAGCTCATAGAAAGAAGAGATCTATTTTTTCATGAGAATACAGATGATGAAATAAGTAAATAAGATGTCTAGCATACTCCTTATGACAATGATGTTCATGATACAATTGATATAGATGGTGAACATGAACAATTAGAAGAAAATGTACAAGAATGAAGTGAAACCAGCATGGATACTACAAACACTCCTCTTAGAGGGTATCCTAAACCTTAGAAAAGAAGAAGTGAAATTGAAGAAAGTGGTGGACTGCAGAGGAAGTCATCATGAACAATTTAGGTACCCTCCAAGTATAAAGATTATGCATAGATGACACAAGTAATGAATGTTGTAAAACCTATTTCTTATGAACAATAAAAAAATCATAAGGAATGGAATACTGCAATGCATGAAGAAAATGAGTTAATAATGAAGAATGAGACTTGGAAATTAACAGAACTGCCTGGAAACAAACTTCCAATAGGATGTAAATGGCTGTACAAAACCAAATTTAATGCAGATGGAAGTGTTGACAAATATAAGGCTAGATTAGTTGCAAAAGGGTATTCACAAAAGGAAGGAATTGATTATGAAGACACTTTTGCATCTGTAGATAAGTTAAATACAATTAAAATCATGATTGTATTAGCTACAAAATACAAGTGAAAAGTACATCAGTTGGATGTTAAATATGCATTTCTGAATGGTGATTTAAAAGAAGAAGTTTATTTGGTTTAGCCTGAATGATTTATAAAGAAAGGACAAGAGCATATTTTCTTTAAGATTAAGAAAAATTTATATGGTTTGAAACAAGCACTTAGACATTGGTATATTAAAATTGATTTGTCCTTTGCTGGGAAAGGTTTTGTGAAAAGCATAAATGATCCTAATATGTATGTCAAAAAGGATGAAAATGGGAATTTTTGTATGGTATGCTTATATGTTGATGATTTGATTATAATAGGAAGTTCTTCTCACTTAATTAAAGATATTAAAATTCAGTTAATATAGACATCTGAAATGAAGGATCTTGGTGAAATACATTATTGTTTAGCTCTAGAAATATGGAGATAAGGTAGTAAAACAATGATCAATCAAAGTAAATACACAAGGGAGATTCTTGAAAGATTCAATATGAGTGAAAGCAAGTCAGTGTCAACACCTATAGAACGGAATGTTAAGTTATCTAGTGTTGATGAAACTAAGGAGGAAAATGGTAATCTGTATCATGAGATCATGGGATGGTTAAACTATATTACCACTACCAGACCAAGCATAGCATATTCTGTTAGCATCCTTATTCAATTCATGGCTAAACAACTTGAAATCCACTGGATGGATGCAAAGAAAGTCCTTAGATAACTTAAAGGAACTATTAATTTTTGTATTATGCATACCGATGATTGTGATGTTGACTTCACAGGTTAGTCTGATTCAGATTGGGCTCAAAATCCTAATGACGGGAAATCAACCTCAGGATATGAATTCAACATAGGTACACGGGTCATGTCTTGAAGCAGTAAGAAACATCCAACAATTTATTCATCATCAATAGAAGCTGAATACAAAGCTCTATGCAATGCTACTTGTGAAGTTGTTTGGTTAAGGGAAATTCTTGAAGATATTGGCCACAAGAAAATGAATCCAACTATTCTCAAATGTGACAATCCAAGATCTATTAAATTGGCACACAACCCAATTTGTCATGCCAGAACCAAGCATATAGAAATTCAACATCATTTTGTAAGAGAAAAGATACAATCAAAAGAAATTTACTTGATCTATTGTAATCCCAGTGATAATGTGGGTGACATATTTACTAAGCCTCTCGGAAAGAAGAACTTTGAAAAATGCACGAAGCAGTTAGGTGTGGTGGAAAATACATTTCTCCATTAAGGGGAAGTGTTAGGTATTAATGTAGAAATAAATAAAATAGAAACATAATAAAATAGAAACAACTGCCAGAATAAAATAGATACAACTGCAACTAAATCTATGCTTTCCTTATTTATTGTTATCAGATCCATTTTTGTAGGGATCTGTTGCTTGTATGACAAGCTATAAATGAAATTCTTTTCCTCCTTTTTTAAAAAGAAACTAAGTCTGATGGATGCATCTTTGTTTTACTCTGTTAGCACTTGTATCTGTGCACTTCAGTTTTCCTTTTCAATTTTTGTGCTAATGTGTTTTTCTGCGTTCATTGTTTAGTTTTCCTCTTTTGGTTTTGTGATGATGGGTTTTTCTATGTTGGGTATTCTGTTTTCCTTTTCTAGTTTTGTGATGATATATTTTGCTATGTTGGGTGTTAGGTTTCATTTTTTTGCTTTTGTGATGATGCATTTTTCTATCCTAGTTGTTCATTTTTATACCACATTTATCTTTTGTTGTGTTGCCTTTTGAGGACTTAGGTTTAATGATATTCTACTCTCTGCAAGAATGTTTTCGGTTGAACCATTTTATTTTCCATTTTGAGGTAGAGGTTCCCTCATTTAAAAAATAGGACATCTTGTCCTCAAATCTTGGACCTGAACACATTCTAATTCAAGATCGAGAGATTCCAAAATTTTAGTTCCTCCATTATTATAGGATAAGAATTTTTTTTGTTCTAAAGATCTTGTATGTTGTTTGTCTTCATCGCTGAAAAATGACCTATTTGTCTCCTCTATGAACATTTTTATTTTTGAAAACATGGATTGAAAATCAACAATGTTTTTCTCTTTGTACATTGCTGATCCCTTCGATGAATCAAGATCTCTCCTCACAAAATCCAACATTGTTTCTAACTCCCTTAGTTTTCTCTCGAGTATTTTTTGTTTTTCGTTTGAAACAAATGTTCTTCTGTCCAGTGTACTATGTAAATACTATTTTTCTTCCTCGATAATTTTTTTCTCAGTTTCAAGTGATGAAACTTGATGTTTCAATTTAATATTTTCTTCTCGATATTGATGTAAAACTGTCTCATTATGAATACACTTCTCCTCATTCTTCTTTGTTGCTAGTTTAATTAGATAAAATCTATTGCTTTTCCACATCCCAATCCTTCCTTGCTCTCTCGAACTTTGTCAATTGAGCCTAAATTTCTGCATTCCACTCCGAAACCATAGTTTCTACAATTTTCTTCTCACACATGTTCTCTCTGTAGTGCTCTTCAATCATACAGTTATGCTCTTTTTATCTTTCTTTAATCATTCAAATCTTCTCTTTGTATTTTTCTTTAGCTTCCTGTATTTATTTTGTAGCAGTATTCCCCATTTTTCTTTGGATGTTGTTCTGTAAATTAGTTCTCAATTTTTTCTTTAAAATATTTGTTAGAAAGATAATCCATCATTAGTTCCTTAGTTACAATAATTATTCAATTTTATTGCTTTTTAAGTTTTAATGCACTATGAGGTAGACTAGGGGTGCTTAGGTGGACATATGCCATGTCAACTTGAGGTTCTATCACCCACATGGGTACTCTAGTGTAGTAAAACAGAAACATATGCATAGACGTCATTGGTGGTGCACTCCCATTCATTGAATTTGGACAGGCAAGTTGACTTGGAGCGCTAGAGTGAGATTTTTCCCAAATTTGGCTTGATTTGTTCCAATTAATGTTGCATTGAGACTCTAAACCATCCAATTTTCCACATGCACACTATACAAGGTGTAATAATTTACCCACAACACATCATCCATGCAACTTCAACAATTCGTGGCCATTTGGAGAAATTTGGGACGGGATTGGCCCACATAGTGGGGTTTGATGCCAATTTGGCAATTTTGGGTTATTTGCTCATAATTAGATTCCAAATCCATTTCAAACTCTTATGATGTATCTATAAACCTGTTAATAACAATTTCATAGTTAGACAGTACAAAATTATATTTTTTCTAGCTATCATTGCATGTAATTTATCTGTAATTTGATGTTTTTTGTTGAATCTTGCACCCAAATTTGATTTGTAAACCTCACTAATGCTCCTAGCTTCTCCTGTGGTTTGAATTACTCACTTTATGGTTCAAATTTCTCACATGGTATCAGATATGGTTGAATATTTTTGATTTGCAAACCAAATTGTTAGTGGATTTGAGCTGCTTTGTTTGTGAATTCCAGATAAAATCGAATTGTTGTGTGTAAACCAGTCAAAAATTTCACCAGCTTCAGCGTAGGAAGTAATGGAGGCTACCCACATCATGCTAACACATTTCAACTTCTTTGAATGGAAGGAAGCGATGGTGATTTAATTGAGAGCCAAGGGGATTTTCAGAGTTACCACGAGCACTAAAGTGGAACCAAATTTTGATGTAGAGAAAGCCAAGTATTTTAACAAATTGGATGAAGCATATGGCTTGTTGTGTCTGAGCATCTCAAGAGAGTTTTTTGTTCCACCTTGACAGTTTGAAATCACCAAAGGAGGTTTGGGAGAAGCTTGAGTCTCTATTTGTCAAAACTGATGAGCTACGTGGTCACCGGCTTGAGATGAGCTGATAAGCTTGACCCCAACGCACTATGATATAATACAGTACTTCTTCACCAATTTCAAATCACTTGTATTGCAGTTAAAACAATGTGGGATTGAGAAGAAGGAATATCAACTAATCTTGTCTATACTTTTGAAGTTGGGGCCAGAGTTCTTAGTCTTTGTGATCACATTTCACTCAGGAAAACTCACCCTTCGAAATTGGTAAATGCCAAGTATGGAAAATTTCATGGAGTCACTCACTCAAGAGAAGGAAAAATTGGTCCAAATGGGTTCCATCAAGACCAAATATCAAGCACTAGCAGTGGGGGTTTTGAATTCAGAAAAGGGCAAGCCCAAGTCCAAGAATTCGAAGTTCCCAGGCTGGAAGAAATAAGAAAAACCCAAATCGAGTGAGGGAGATACGAATCCACCCAAAGAAAAGGAGAATAAAGGAAAACA
The DNA here is from genome assembly GCA_001517045.1 of Pseudotsuga menziesii. Classification (NCBI taxonomy): domain Eukaryota; kingdom Viridiplantae; phylum Streptophyta; class Pinopsida; order Pinales; family Pinaceae; genus Pseudotsuga; species Pseudotsuga menziesii. The sequence continues at coordinate 1,126,369 of LPNX010595878.1, read as the reverse complement.
GAAGGGAAAATGCACTTATTTCCACAAGGGATGGCATCCAAAAATCTCATGCATGAAGAAAACCATAGACACAATGGCGTAACTGCTGGAGAAAAACAACATTCTAGTCCCTGACAACGCAAGGAAAAACCATGGCAACTCCAGTTCAAGTGAAGGAAAGGAGAAATGGCATGTATTGGTGGTAGGTACTTCTAATTCCTCATCTTTTATTATTGATTCAGGTGCTTCCAGGCATATGGTATCTAGGAGATAATTCTTCTCCTCCATGAGTTCGAATGCTAGCCCAACAGTTTGAATGGGAGATGATTCTGAACTCCAGACCAAAGGGATTGGGAGAATTGATTTAGGCCCATGGTTCTTCAATGATGTACTATATGTACCAAACCTTACAGGAAATCCAAAGAGAGTAATCTTTACTCCTAACTCTATAGAGATTTCTGAAATCTCAAGAGACCAAATTGTTGCAGTTGGGTATGGTGATCATCATGAGAGAATGTACAAATTCTATAATTTCCTCCCCAATTCCAGAGATCAAGAACTTCACTCACATGCCAATTGGTTTCCAAACTATGGCATGAGAAATTTGGCCACATGAATTACAAATATCTCCAAACATTGCACAAAGAAGGAACAATGGAAGGTATTCCACAAATTCAGCCATCTACTGGAGCATGTAATGGATGTGTGATTGGGAAGAATCCTGATCAGAATTACGAGAAGGGGGAGGCAAGGAGAGAAAAAAACCACCTTGGGTTGGTGAATTATGATTTGATTGGTCCAGTATCCACTCCCTCATATGGTGGATCTAGGTATGTTCTTACATTCATTGATGAATACTCTCGATTTTGCTAGGTGTATTTTCTGAAATTGAAATCTGAGGTGTTTGAGCAACTCAAGGTTTGGAAAGCACTAGTAGAGAATCAGAGTGGGAAGAATATAATAGTATTTAGGACTGATAATGGAAAGGAATATGTGAATAAGAATCTACAGCAACTTTGTGAGAAGTGTGGCATCCAAATGCAACACTCAACTCCCTACACACCATAACAAAATGGTGTGGCAGAGAGGAAGAATAGATCTCTCAAAGAGATGGCTACTTGCATGATAGAAGTGAGGGAAATTAATCGCAAGCTATGGGATAAAGCCATCAGCTATGCTTCTCAAGTTCAAAATATATCCTTCCACAAATCAATGAAAGGAATTTCACCCTATGAGGCATGGTTTGGTGAAAAACCAGATATCTCGAATTTTAGGATATTTGGGACAAAAGCATGGGAAAGAATCCCTTTAGCGAAAAGGAAAGCCTTGCAACCACAAAGCAAGGAGTGTCTCATGGTTGGATATGGTGAGGAACCAAAAGGGTAAAATCTCTTTCACACATCCACTGGAAAAACCTTTGTTGAAATAAGTGTCAAATTTGAAGAAGAACCAATTCCTAATTTTGAACTTGCAACGGGGGATTGCTCCTCTCCTCAACCATTTGATGTAAGTGATGAAAAATGCTCTGTTTTTTAATAATAATTCTGATATAAATGTTTCTGAATATGATAATTTTGTAGATGACTCAGCATATAGGTCCAAATGGGATGAAAAAATATGCAAGTAGTTGGGGAATTGGCAGGAAATCCCCAAGAGGCTCGGAAAACTAGATCACAAACTAGTAAGGCTTCTTTTGCAAGTGATAGTGCTCTTGCTGAGCACTGTTACATGCTGATCAGTTCTGACACTCAGACATATCAGCAAGCTTGTACAGACCCAATATGGAAGTCAGCAATGGAAGATGAGCTTCAGTCCCTCCAAGAGAACAATACATGGAAATTGGTTCCCCTTTCTCCCAAGAGGAAAGTTGTTCAATGTAAATGAGTCTTCTGGACCAAAATTTATTCTTGTTGTTTTGATATAAAACATAAGTCTATATTAGTGGCTAATGTATATTCTCAATTCCATGGATTTGATTACACATATACCTTTTCACCAGTTGCAAAGATGGACTCAATTAGACTAGTTCTTGCACTAGCAGCTCTTAAGTGTTGGGAAGTTCACCACATGGATATAAAAGTACATTCTTGCATAGTGATATGTAGGAGGAGATATATATGCCAAATATTGAAGGATTCCAAGAGGATCCTTCATTGGTATGGAGGCTGAAAAAATCACTGTATGGACTCGAGCAAGCCCCCAAGGTTTGGTATGACAAAATGGATGCTTTCTTGCTTTCAATTGGCTTCACAAGATGAAAATCAAACCCTAATGTGTATTTGCAGAAAAATGATGGTTATTTTCAGGTCATTGTTCTTTATGTTGATGATATTATTATTACAATTAGTTGCACCGATTCAATTGGCCAAATTAAGAACTCTTTGCATAGTGAATTTGCATTGATAGACCTAAGATTGCTAAGGATATTTTTGGTCTTAGAAATTGAGCGAAATGGTAAGGGAATCATGCTAAGTCAGCCATAGTATGCTTCGGACCTACTGAAAAAGTTCAATATGGCTTAGTGTAAGGAAGTCAATTCTCCCTTTCTTTCTGGTATTAAAATGCATGAATTTGGCAATCCCCCAATGGTGGATATCACACTCTATAGGTAAGTAGTGGGAAGATTCCTCTACCTCACTCATACAAGACCTGATTTGTCTTATGTTGTGAGTGTTGTAGCAATACATATGCACCAGCAACATGAGCTCCATTGGACGGCTGCAAAAATAATTCTTCAGTATGTCCAGGGAACTAAGAAATTTGGGTTGCACTACACAGCTAGTTCCTCACTTCAACTAGCTAGATTTTATGATCTAGATTGGGACGGTGATCCAATCGACAAAAATTAAACATCAGGATTTGTCTTCATGTTTGATGAAGGTCCCATTTTCTACTCAAGTAAGAAACAACACACCATCTCACTTTCATCAGCAGAGGACGAATATAGGGTAGCAGTCAATGCTACAACACAGTGTGTTTGGTTGAACAAAATTCTATGTGAGTTTTGTGTTAGAATTGATTCTTCAACCAACATTTGGGTGGATAATCAGAGTGCCATAAATATATCTACTAATCCAGTACAGAGGAAGAGGACAAAGCACATAGAGATTCACATGCATTATATTCGGGGCTTAGTGCATGATAGGGTGATCTCACTGCAGTATTGCCCATCCACTGAGAAAACTGTTGACATTTTTACCAAGGCTTTCACTGAGAATACCTTCACTTACCTGAGATCTTTGCTTGGGGTGAGTGAAGTATGGTAATTTTCTGTTATATTATTGCAGGTCCAACCCCATATCCATTCTTGAGGGAAGGTTTCTCCCATGAGGTTTTCCTTCATTCCTTCGTTCATATGGACAAATAAAACTTGTAAATTATGATTATGTACTTGTAATGTCCCCAAAAATTGAAAATAAAACAAAAATAATTATAGGCTAGTGAAAACTACCCAAAGTGGACCATTATTATTCATGTGGAATTACATGTGCTACTTATATTTTCGATCTCTTTAGAAACTGGCCATACTGTCTTGTTAATCCCTTATCCCTTCAATGATTATTAGCTCGTTTACTTCTTATGTCTTAATTATGTTATTTAAACTACATATACATCTTAGTTATTACCGTCGGTGAATTAATGAGTTGTATAGATCATTGTTTTGCTCTTGCACATGTGTACTTTGTTTATTTAATAAAAACTAACTTAACTTTGTTGATGGGAACAAAGTGGTGGAGTGGTGGGGCTCGTTATCCCATGATGATCCAAGAGGTAAGGTCATTCTTAGTTATATAGTATTACTTAGTTCATTTGAACTAAGGAACCTTATTTATTGACTTATAGGTTACTCTTGCGACATCGGGATTATTGGTTACTTGAAGCAATTCGGTTGCTAGTGATACTTCCAGTTCCACCTTGCACTTTTATTATTGTTTCGTTTTACGACTCAGGTATGCCCTCTATTTGTTAATTATCTTTGTTAGTTAAATTACTAGAAGATATGAATTATATTACTATCCTTACCATTATTATTATCTATCTCTTGGTTAATTAATTACCCTTGTTTCTATTTTGCAGGTCTGCCTTGGTTACGAGTTTGGAAACTTACGCTTGTTCTTCCTAGCGAGGGAATCATGGCATACTATGTTTGCCATGATTCCTAAATACTACAAAACCTAGAATAAAGACCTATGCACATACGCTACCTATATGAACTAGCAAAATGGGAATGTAACAACATAAACTTTGATGCTAAGGGAAAATAACATTGTAAACACTATACCATAGTGTTAAGGTCTGTGCATACTATAAGGTTGGGAGACTATGGTATAAATACCATGTTATTAGCATTAAGCTTGTGCTGACATTGGAAGGTGACAGAAACTATAGGATAGAGGGTTTTAAACTTATGACTTGGTTGGTATATAATACAACGTTGATTTCATAAGCTATGGTGAGGGTTTATGGATGCGTTAATGGCCACCAGATGGTGCCATTAATGCAATCGGTGCTGGTGAAAATTATTGGAAAAGGGTTGGGGCATTCATTGTTTGTGTATTATGTGGTTTTCACATTGGGTTTTCATGTGGTCTCTATGCATTTTGAGAAGGGAGGCGACCTCCATCGATTAGCAGATAAGCTGGACTAGACTTTGTGTTAACGCATTGCTTCGTTGTTTTCTCCATGGCATGGTCATGATTCTCATGCCATAATTGATTTTTCTGCAGGTGAAAATGAAGGAACTTTGCGTTTTTCACAGAGCTATGGTTTTAATTTGGGTTTACGTCATTACGGCCATGCTAAGCCTGCTAACAAAATATTACTTGCCTCCTTTCGTTCTGGCGTTTCTAATTTGGGATTCTTTATAGGGTTGGGGTTTTAGATGGTACTTGTTGAATCTACCTTCAGGGTTTATCATGTAACTTTCTCTGGTTTTAATGGACTCTCATTGGGAGGTTTGGAATTTCTGGGCCATGGCTGCGCAATTACTTGTAATGGTGCGATATCTCACGACTTTGCCATTTAACATTCTTCATAGTTTGACTGGTGTAAAAGAGGATTCATTCCTCACTGTGTAAATACATTGTGCGTTGGATTTTATGTAAAGACTATAATGTGTTTTGGTATATACGATTTCATTTAGCATTTATAATAGACTATGTTGGGTAAATTTGGGACTATGTGGTTATTTAAATGTTGCATTTTAACATGTTGACTTTGTTGTGTTCAATCATGGCTTAAAGGATGCAAAATTTACTCTTTATATTTATAAAGGTTTGGGTTATGGAAGTATGCACCTCACTCTTTTTGTATCGTTTGTATTTTAAGTTTGGGAATGCTACTAGAGCTTGGGGCGTTATGCCATAGGCTACGCCATTGTTTCAATGGTGTCGTATCCCATTGGCTTGCCACCATAAGATTTGCGACTAGCATTAAGGGAAACTATGTTTTAGGCAGAGTATTGAACTTTTGGTTTTGTAAGTGCTCAGCATGGGTGCAGGCCATGCCATGAATGGCATGTGCCTCTTCCAACGACTGTGATAGTTTTAGTCAGCATTTTAATATGTAATTTGTTTATTAAAAGGATATGGATGTAATAGACTGGTTTATGGAAAACCCATGATATCAATTTGGATATATAGCATGTCTGTGTGATTAGATTGGAAACTTGGCCGAGACCATAGCTAGGGTCTTTACGACCTCAATTTTAGTGTATGCGTTGTTATTTATATGGAATTTGGCACTGTTTAAAATGCAGCCTGCATATATTCGATGTATAGCATGGACTACATAAATATTCTTATGCAATTTGCTTACTATTTGTGTATAAAATTCCTATGGTTTGTTATTAATGCTTTTTCCTTGAGTCTAGACATCCATAGGATTCGATGTCATGAAGTATGTTGGAAAAATGGGTTTTAGTTATTAAATGTTGAATGTGATGCAATGGTTGTGTGTAGATTTATATGGGACCTTTAAGCACTTTATGTTCTTATAAAAGGATTACTATGATAATAGGAGTGTATATTTTAACATTTGAGTTATGTAAATGGATACGATTAATGACTAAGTGATTTGGACTCTGGAATTTATATAATAAGATAGAGGTTTGATATTGGACCACATGGATGGTCACAATTCCTTCTCTGTTTGGTTAATTATGATTATGTTTATTTAATGGAATGTTAAGATATTTAATTTTTACTTATTGAGAGAGACCTTGAAGGTCTTTAATGAGTTATTATCTTAGATTTAGTTTTTGCCTGTACTTAGTTGATTTAGTTTAGAATATTTAAATTATGTACTTTAGTTTATAAATAACTTAAATAGTAATATAATTATAAAACTATTTGAATAATGTTATATATGTATTTCTATATAAATTTAACTTGTACTTCTGAACAAATTTTGAATTTAAAACAACCCTCTGCTCACAAATGAAATATGTCAGCAGAGTAATGCAACCTGTAGAACAATAAAATGCTAACTGGTAAACCAACCTAGATATAGTACACATAAACTAAACATGGAAAAAATACAAAACTCAACTCAAAAGTACAAATCCTGGTAATGTACAACATATAATAAAATTTACAGCCTAAACATAGTATTAACAAAAATACAAACCCTAGTAGATTCTAACCAAAGAATCCAACACATGGGGTTAGGAAATGCATTGAAATAATTTACCTAGCAAATCCAATAAGGTAGGATAGGGTTTCATACCTAATATTGAAGCTATGTTAATGGTTGAACTTCCACACTCAAATAACCAACATTAATAATGCAATGTAGATCTTACCTCTGTTTGATGACAAAATCACTTGGGAACTACCATGTTCCACCCAACCATGACCCAGAACCATTCCTGGTTCTAATCCGGATCCCCCCGAGTTGGAATCCAACATGCAAGTAGCTTAGAGATCCTAAAGTAGGGTTTCCTAACTGGTATTCAGTTTTGAAATAGTACTCTTTTTCTTGGAGGAGAAAGTTCTCCAGGAAAACACTTGAGAGCCAAAAACAGGCAGAATAATGATTCTCCAAGATAAAATCAGAACCCCCAAGCCTTTTCTTGGCTTGAGTATTTATTGAAATAATTTTTAGTTAAAGGGGTAGTTAAATCAAGAAATCTGTGATTTCTTGGTTTAACCCTTTTTAATTTACTTGGGTAATTTTCAATTATTAACCTAGGATGTTTTAACTAGTTCCTAGTTAGTATTTTGTAGATATTTCACTATTTATTAATCCTTTAATAATAAATAATAGTTGGTGGAGCTTCTCTTCTTTCTTTATTCAATTATATAATTAATGATAATTAATTCTTTATACATACTATGTATAAAATACATAGTATTAAAATACTTGTTACATTTTTCTTCGGGCATCATGTATCATGATCCCTAGACTTAATGACACTTCTTCATGAAGGTCAAGTAGATAGATGGTTCAAGTCTACTAGGATAGGAAACTCTAAACATCCTTGCATGTTGGACTTCCCTCATATAACATGGTAGTTCTTCAGTGTTAGATTTTAAAAATTAAGCTAGCATAACATTAGGATATTTGAACTGAGAGAACAACAAGCATAGAAATCAAACACAAGATACAATGAACACAGTGTTTTTCCTCAGGGAAACCATAAATGGAGAAAACACCGCAACTTCCTCAGAGATAGAATCAGCACCAAAGTGAAGCCCAAAAACAGTGAGATGATCTCTTGACAGTAGTAACCTCTTTCTTCCTTGCCCCAGTGTCTTTCTCTTTCCCAACTATGCACTACAACTTAGTGTGAGTGAGTGTGTGATAAATAGAGAGGCTAGCTCTCTATTTATACTAATTCCCGACTTGACTAAACCCTACTAAGGCCAACCTCTCTAGGAGAATCTAATAACCCTAGTGCCCTAAAACTACGGGGACTTTAACTCTTAGACAATACGAGAGTTAAACACCTTGACTTTACATGAATTTTTTATATTATAGAAACTTATCGATAGGAACATCAGAGCATGAAATGACTCAAGTACATTACAAATACATCCTGAAATAAAAATCGGGTTACAATACATAATAAATACAAGTGAATACATTCTAAACTTACAATTACATCAACACTCCCTCTTAACTAGGAAGGTATTCTCTCAACACAATTTATTAGCACAAGTATTCTTCTCTGTATCATCTCAATCATCATCAAGTCCTCATCATGTTCACCTTCAAGTCATCTCTCTCTTCAAGTCACCTTCATCTTCAAGTCATCTTCACCTGGATCTGGATCATCATCACTGGATCTGGATCATCCCTCAATCTAGATCATCAACATTGAATATTCACGGGTGCTATCTCATGATTCTTCTCATCACAGGAAGTTCTATAGAGCCAGCCCATTTTCATGTTGGTTGTAGGCCTAGGAACCATGTAAGTATTCTTCCAGCACTTATATCTAACCCTAAGTTAGAATGACTCACCCAGCAGTTACATCTAATCATGTAGGAACCAATCCTATAATCATATCAGAAATTCAATGCCCAACACTCACATTTGACCATGTGGTAACATAGCCCAGAACCCTATCAGAAAGGCCCAGCACTCACATCAATCAACCAATGTCGGAAAGGATCAGCACTTACACTTGTCCATGTGAGGAACCAATCCTCCATGCCAAAAGGCTGCACTTACATTTGACAAACAATGTCAGAAAGGCTCAACACTTATATTCGACCATGCAAGGAACCAATCCTTCATGACGAAAGAGCTCTGCACTTACATCTGACAACCAATGTCAGAAGGGCGTACACTCACATATGATCTTGTAGGAACCAATCCTATAGTCATATCAAAATGGCCCCCATTCCTAGACTAAGCTAGCTAGTAACTGACCAGGAGCCTCCATTCTTAGAATGGAATTCAGCACTTATATCTGATCATGTAGGAACCAATCCTATAGCCACATCATAATGGTTGAGCACTCACATCTGACATGGGAGGAACCAATCCTATCACCATGATAGAATGGATCAGCCCTTACATCTGACCATGGAAGGAACCAATCCCCTCACCATGTCAGAATGGTTCTAGGTCTCATCATTCCCTTTTGGAGGAAACCTCGAACTAGAGAACGCCAAGATTCTCCCTGAAGTACTTGAACTTCACCCTAGCCAATGGCTTCATCAACACGTCAGCTATATGTTCCTCTGTCTCAACATATTGGATCCTCACTGCTCTCCTCTACACCATATCCCTAATATAGTGATACTTGATATCGATATGCTTCAACTTGTCATGGAACAGTGGATTCTCTGACAACTTCATGCAACTATGGCTGTCACAATGTACAAGTAGCATCCATCTAGAGATCAAATAAATTAGACAGTAGCTTTCATAGCCATACTGCCTCACAACTAGCTAAACAAGATGTGACATACTCTACTTCAGCTGTACTCAGTGCCACACATGATTGATTCCTGCTAAACCAAGAGATCAAACCTGATCCCATACTAAAGAAACATCATTAAGTGCTCTTCCTATCGATGGCACTGCCTACCCATTCTGAATCAACATAACCCTCCAGGTTAATCTTCTGATTCGCCTCGTACTTGAGCCTGTAATCAATTGTACCCCTCAAGTACCTCAGAATATGCTTTGCAACAATCAAGTGAACATGTCTTGGATCTATCAAGAACTTGATCAATGTGTTCATAGCAAAGGAAATCTGGTGTCGTTTTCGTTAGGTACATCAAGGACCCAATCATTTGTCTATACATTGTAGCATCAATCGCTTATGATGAAGCATCACTCAATAGATTCAGGTTCGATGCCATAGGTGTGGTCATGGCCTTTCATTCCATCATCCCAAACCTCTTTAGGATATCTACTGCATAGTTCCCTTGTCTGAGGGAGATTCCACTTGCATTCTGCCACACCTCCATACCTAGGAAATAATGCATCATACCCAAGTCCTTCATTTCGAACTCAGCAGCAAGCTTTCTCTTCATACCAGCAATCAACCCATCCATACCTATTACAAACAAATCATCTATGTATAGTAGGAGCATCAGTTGGTTTCCATGTTCAACCATGTAGTAAAGGTTGGAATCTGCTTTACTTTTGGTAAATCCCAAACTAGATAGAAAGCTGTCAATTCTACCGTACCATGTCGTGGGTTCCTGTTTCAAATCATATGAGGCTTTCTTAGATCTGCACACATGAGACTCCCTGTCATGTGTCTCAAAATGAGTGGTTGTTCTACATACACTTCCTCTCCCACTGCACCATTCAAGAAAGCAATCTTGACATCCATTTGGTGTATCTTCCATTTCATCAATACAACCAAGCAAGTACCGATCTGATGGAAGTGTATCTAGCTACACATGCAAAGGTTTCTTCATAATCTCTTCCTTCCTTCTCTGAGAATGTTGGGCTGAGGGCAGACCTGGGTTCTATACTTTTGTCTTCGCACCAACACAAGACCCACAGTGTTGGCCCTTTCGGCAACAAGCTGCGAACACGTTGCAGTCTCACCCGAAACAGCTATGGGGTGCCGCAGAATTAGGTTTCTCCAAGCAAAAGAGGGATATTACTGTACCTTTAGCCTTTAACAAATACAATCATACAATACAGATCTTCAACAGTCACTTATATAGCTTCACAGTTAGATTAACCAACAGTGTCTTGCTTAACCCTTAACTGGGAATTCACAGTGAAGTTAGTATTTTAGCAATGATCTTACTTATCAGTTATTTACTTATCAATGCATAAAAGAATATAATAGAAACAACACAAAAGAACCAGGACACAAAATATAACGTGGTTCACCCCCAGCTTAGGGGCTTTGTCCACAAAACTGTGTTTTATTCAACTCTTTACAAAAACCACAGTTCTGATCTGCGCACTCAGTCATAGATCCCTTCAATTCATCAAGCTGCACACTAAGCTACAGATCTCTACGCACATAGCTGCAGATATTCGTATTCACCCAAAAACCCTCTGTGCACTCAGCTGCAGAGGTTGTCCATGCACACAGCTGGGACTTAACCTTTCTTACAAAACTAGCCTTAACTTCACATCAAGTCATCTTACATCAAAAGTCTAACCTGACTCTTTTACAAAAGTGCTTATTTATACAAGTGCACTTATTACAAAACCATGGGCTTAAACCATGGGCACCCCGAACCCTAAACTCTAGACTTAAACCATGGTTTAATTACAAAAAGAGGGCTTTGACTCAACCCCGACACACCTAAGACTATTTTGAGTCACAACTCCACTTACAAACTTCCACAAAAACCGCAGAGTTACCATAATTAAGGACTGTTAAGGTGCGTGCCCCAACAGGCCCCTAAGACTCACCAGTGTCCTGTCCCGGGACACTCAGCTGCTTATCTGGTGGGAGAACTTTGTTGGTGAAGATAGTGAACTACTTGTTGAGGCCACACATGATATTGTCGGCTTCTTGCTCCTTCTCCACCAGCTCCTACAATGCTATCGTTGATGCTTCACTAGCATTTTCCTATGCAAGTGCATCGTACTCGTTCAAAAATATGAGCTGGATGTCCATAGCAGTACTCAACTCCAAGGCCTCATTGACAAGGGGCTACATAGAATTTTTCGGCAATGTTGCTTTTGTTCTATACGACTCAATTTCCTGCTGGAGTTCCTTGCTTTTCTTTACCTTGAGCATTTTCTACATAGGAGGCAGGGTCTTAGTTTCCACTTTCACTGAGTCCAGCTCTTCTTGTCACTGCTTGATGGTTTCCTGCAGCTTTTGTAGTTCTAGATTTTCCTGTAGTGTTGTCCAGGCATCAACGCTTTCCTCTAGTAGCTTGGCTACGCTGCCTACAAGATCAGAGATCTTCGTTGTTGAAGCCTGAATGTCTCTGTGACGCTGCTCCCTGACCTCTGGTGGGTTCTTCGGGATGATGCGTAGTTGAAGCTCTACAATTTGAGCCTCATTTTCTATTTTGAGCTTCTCTATTTCACTGCGAGTCTATTGTGCATAGTCTTTCAGCTTGGCAATTCTTTTCTCTAGCTCTTCCTTAGCCTGTATGTCGAAGCGAGGAAGACTTCGACATGCCTCATCCAATACTCATGTCAATGTGACCTGCTTACGTTCTGCATTGCTCTTCCTCTGCTCTTCTTCCTTCAACTGCGCTTCGAGGCTCTCACTCCACTTCATGGTATTTTCCAATTGTATCTGTGAGTAGTTTGTCCCATGCTTGGATCTCCTTCATGATCGCTAATTGGCAGAGATGCAACTCCACCATGGACATCTTGGTGTAATCGATTCCAACTATCATGCTCATCTCTGAGTGAGATGTTGCGTTAGTTATTATGAGTGCTGCGCTTGAAACTTGTCCCATGTTTTCTCTAACTGGCCATTGTCTTGTTTCGGGCCATGCACTTACTGGGGTGCTTCTTGCTGCAGCACCAGTTGTTGATTTTTCTACTAAGTCCTTCAGCTGTGAAATTCCCCAAGCTACGCCAGCGAGTGCATAAAGGTGCGTAGCTGCAAAATCAGACCATTTCTTGGTGAGAACTTCTGTGGATTTTGTCAGAGCCTAATCAAGCTCCTTAGTTGTCAGGCCAGGTTCTTCATCGATATTATTGTCTTTGGATGCCTTCATTTTCTTTCAGGACTGAGGTTTGGTCACTTCCTCTGCTGCTGGTGACTTGCGCTTATCCAACCGATTAGGGTCTGAGACTGTTTTGACCGAATCCTCTTCTTCCTCTTCATCTCTGTCATCTCCACCCTGGTCGCCTTCACTCTACTGTAACGCACTATGTTCTTCAATTTCCTCGAGTGGGTCATTCTACTGCATCTGACTAGGGCCAGCACCCACATTGGTGACTGGAGGGATTGGAATGTTGGGATTCGTCCCTGCATCCTTCAACCATTCAGCCGGCCACTGCTGAATTACTGCGAGGATGTCTTCTTTGGTCACCACATATGGCAACTTCCAGCATGACTTTTTCTTATCTGTGCGGGCCTGGATGAAGACATTGTGCATGTCGGCCCTGAAGTTAGCCACTCCATCATATTGAGAGAATAGCTCATTACTGAGCTGCGAGGTCTTTACGATCTTATATTAGATACTCATCATATAAAAGGAAAACACATAGTTCGTCATCTGCTGAGATGATTTTTCCTGTGACACATCATCTGCTAAGATGATTTGTCCTGTGACACCCAGAGAGATGCGTACCTCGCTGCACCAGGCATGTTGAGAGGCACAGCGACAAACTATGCCTCAGTAGGTTCTTTCCATCCTACTAGTGCGATAAGAACTATCAACCAAGAGTAGTGAAAAGGTCTACCTTTCTCCTGCGCATCGCAGGAATCTTCAAGGAATTCCTTCGCAATGTACGTTGCCCAGCTGTAACTATAGCCTTCAGCACAGTTCGCAGCAATACTGACAATCAGGGCAAGCACTTCATATGGTCTGCACTTTCTCATCAATTTCCAGGCTAAGAGTTCAGCTGCGAAGCAGATGTTTTGGTGCTGAATTGTCGAGGTTTGATACCCTCGCTTTCCTTTCGTTGGGTTGAAGCAGTCCTTCATGCTTTGTGCCAGCCTTGTATCTTCATGTTTTGAAGGAAATTCTATCCCTGGATTAGGCCCTTCCCTTGGTAATCCTGTGATCCTATGAATGAACTCACCATTAATAGGAATTCTTTTGTCTCCTATCCATAGGTACCCATCATGTACTAATGCCAAGAGCTGCTTGACCACTATGGTCACCTGTGTGTTGCGACCAAAGTGAGGAATATCGAGCATCTTCAACAAACCAGATTTATCTAAGCCATAAGCCCACTATTTCACTTCCAGTAATGTTGCTCCAGTCTCCAAATATTTGATGAAGTGCAAGTATGTTCTCGGGGTGAACTGTGGAAACTTCCCACGATCATTCGTATCATGGTCTGCATACTTAAGTCAGTCTATTTTCCCTGTCATGGTTCCAACCAACTGCACACCTTATGGCAGCTAAGGGATGCGTAACGTGAACTTAGCGTTCTACCGCAGTGGTTGAACTCCTGGTCAAACAGGCTGAAGATAAGGTGGACGCTACGGTGCAATGTTTTCATCCCCTTCAGATGGGATTTCTGCTGAACCAGACGGATTCATCTTGGGATCCTCTAATGTTTGCCCTAATTGCTTGTGTCTATCTTTGTTCCACTTAGAGCGTACTTCAGGTTTAAACTTATTCTTGGTAGATCGTGTCTGCATTGGTTGAGGTGGTGCTGGGGGAGTCTCTTTGCAGGGTGCAGGTGCAGGTGGATGGCTGAAAAGGTTCGATAGACCCCCCTGTTCAAATTCTCTCACTAATTCCTGAAGCTCGCGATCAACTTTCATGGGCTCAATTGTAAAACTCAAGAAACTGCGTAATGCGAAATTCACGAGTGTGGGTGTCTTCTTATAAAATCCATCAACAAAATCTGTCATAACTGTGTATTGAAGACACCAAATCTGATAGAGATCTTGTCCAAACGGTGGTAGATTTGTCAAGATCTCATTAATACAAGCAGTTAATACAGATAACATACTGGCGCCACCAAATTTGATGTCCTCCAATGGTCGTATTTTAAGCTCCGACAAATATTTCCTTCTTTGACACAAGCAGTAACTTTGGCTATGCCATAATGGGGACATTCGACACTTCCTGATACCATCTTCATCATGGCTTCTAGCTTCAACCCACAACAGAATGTCTTCCACCGCCTCAATGATGCCTTTTATTTCTGAGAACTTCATCAGAAATAGGTCCTGATACTCATGGAGAAGTTGGGTCACTTTGCTCACCATTTCTTCATCTCAATAATCTCCAATGATAGCATACTTAGGATTTTCTTCGTATCCAATGTTTACCATCCACGTCTTCAAGGGCTGAGTCACTTCAGGTGCTTCAACTGCCGGTCCATGTACTTCACAGTGTCCTTTTGACTCAGGAATGTTAATGTTGTGTGGATCATCATCCTCTTCAATTGTGAGGTTATAACATTCTAATGCATTAGCTTCTTGTTCCTTCCAATCAGGTTGGTATTCTTCTATTTCTTGATCATCAAACACTTTAGTATGGATCAACCTAACAGCTGCATCCAAAGCAGGACAAACCTCATTAATAGAAAATGTCAGCACAAAACTATCAACAAGACTATCCCAACTTACAGTACCATGGCGACGCTCGACCTCTGCATACCAGTTCTTTTCTATAGGTTCCACGGTGTGCACAAACCTATGTACCCATTCTTCATGAGGTACATGCTTCCATGCTTTGTAGCATTGCTCGAAATGTCCTTGACGACTAGTCTTACCATTAAACCTGCTCCGCACCTCCTGAGATTGATATTTGAATCTGAGGCAAAGGAACTTTTGGCATGCTTCCCAACTCTAAATGTACTGTTTATGACCATTCCACCATCTGTATGCTGTGGCTCAGAATGTTGAATCGAGACTCTCCATTTTCTATGAATCTGGTACCTACTCTGAGAATTGCATAATAAAATCTGTTGGGTCTATCAAGCCATCAAAGGTAGAAAAGTCTCTTGTCTATGAACCAAGCCATCTGAGAGACTTAGTAATTCTTTCACATCGATGTCCATGTAGTTCATAAAGTCTATTCTGCCAATTCTCTAGACCATCGTCTGAATTTGTCATGCAGGAGCTGTCGCACTGCCAATCCATGATACCTTCGACAGTAGGATCAACATAATATTCTTCCTTAGCTGTGATGTTGTAGATATGGTCCAAAACATCATGATATTCATCTTTGAGTGGTTCTGTGTACCTTTCTCCTTGAGAAGGGTCCAATGGCACTATGACTCTCAAAGCTTTCCCTTCGAAACTCATCTGTCTCTTCTTAAGGTTAATGACTATAGCATTGTCTATGGTCCACTCATTTCCTAGCAAAGCTGGGTAGGGGTTGCTATCATCAATTATCTCAATGACTTCAAATTCTGCTAAAGTACTAACCCCATCAATATCTACTGGGACACTAGGGAATCTTTCTAGGGGCACAATCTTCTGTTGATTGGATAATCTCAATTGTATAGGAGACTATTCAAGGGTAGGTCTTCCCATTTGTTCCCATGTTTGTTTAATTAAGACATTTACTTCGGATCCTAGGTCCAGAATGACATCAGTCATGTCATATTCTCCTATCTGAGCATGCAATCTCATTTCTCTTCCATTTCTTCTGACTCTATTAACAGTTTTTTCCTTACCAAAGTTGCGCTGAGGTTCGTAAGAAGCAATAACTTTCTGCAACTCATTTAAAGCATTCTGATTTCTTAAGAATGTCATGCAACTCTGTAAAAATGAAGACAGTGTACTTACTTTATCTGTCGAAGCTTCTGGAGACTGTGCCTATTGCTGAGGCTGTTGTGCAGGTGCTACTAGTGTGCTCGGATCAGCAAATTCTTTTCTGGCTTCCAAAAATGTCTCTTTTTCTCTTCCCACATCGAAGGTTGGAATTTTCTCTGGGGCCTTATGAACCCAAGCCTCATAAGGTTGTTTCTCCTTATTCTGTATTTGCGTCGTGGCACGACTCCTTGTAACAACATTAATGGCTGGAATAGGTATTTTCTCTACAACAATGATCTGAATATTCTGAGTAGGAGCACTATTTCTCTCTTGTATCTTGGCTATCAGCTGCGAGCATTGCTCAATCAGATGGTCGACTGCTCTGCAATATCGACATGTCGTAGTTGGGTTCCAATAGTCTCTAGCTAGATGTCCTGCATGATTATAGTTATAGCACACCACCTGGCCTCGACCTCTTCTAGGCATACCACCACGACCACAACCTCCAAAATTACCTCAACCTGAGGTACTACCATGATACCCATATCCATCATTTCCTTGTCCATCGTTTTGTACCCTATAAGCATCATAGGTTTGTTCTCTCATGAGGTCAAAACTGCGACATTCATCTTTGTTGTGTCCAACTGACTTACATAACTTGCAATAGGGGTTCTTAGGTACGTGCACATATCTCTGCATCAGATAGCAGTCTTCAGGTCGATGTTGGCCAATTGTCCTACATATCTCACAATATAGAACACTAGGGTTGAATGGGTTTGGTGCACCAGAATTCAGGTAATTTCTTACCGTAAGACACTGTTCCTTGTCATGTCCTTCTGTCCGACATCGTGTCCACCAAACCTCTTCTCAAATAGCTTTTCCTTTCTTCATGTCACACAGCTCCAAGGCCATTACTACTAATTGCACTTGTATTTGAGCTATACAAGAATTATCTTCCACAGGAGCTCCTTCAAGCTTCATAGCAATTTCCAAAGCCTCTTGCTGATCAACAACCTTCTGTTGCATCAGTGGAGTCCTGATATGTGGTAACAAAGCTGCAATGAACCATTCCTTATGCTGCGCTGGTACAATAGTGAAATTGACTTGATCGAGCAGAACTTTGAACCTCTGATCGAAGTCCCATACTGATTCTCCTCGCCTCTGCTGAATTTCCTTTAGTTTAGTGATACGCTACCACTCTGATTTAGGATTCTTAAATTCCTTTATCATGGCCGCTTTTATACCAGCCAAGACACAGTTCTGAGTACTGAAAAACTTCATGAACCAGGTCAAAGCGTGGTCTCTAAAAGAAGTAAGCAGATGTGCTCTTCTTGTATCTTGATCTGTAATGTTCTTGGCAGTCCATACGGCTTCACATAAGAACCAAAAGTGTTCTGGATCCTCTGATCCAGTTCCTTTAAAGACTTGGAGCTTAATGTCATCATTCATATGGGCCATCACAGATATAGGGGGGGAGGGAGGGGGACTAGTAGTAGGCGAAGGGGAACTTACCGGGGTAGACTAACCTGCGACAGGAATACTCAGGCCAGGGTTACTTTTAGACTGCGATGGGTTCCCAGGGATAACAGGTCTTCGCTGCAGGGTTACCGAAGGGTTCCCAACAGAAGGGGTTTCGTCGGGTGTCGAGTCTACTGAAATTACAGGGGTATACTCGGTATTCTGACCTAGGGTATATGATCCAAAATTCCTCTTGTATATTTTACCACTTCGCAGCAAACCACTTTGATTTTCGAAGTCACTTTCACTTCCAAACATAAGTTACTACTACTAAATATAACAGTCTGATTCAATGAGCAATATACCTTTTTCAGCTAATAGCATTTTAATTTTCAAATTAAATGAATTTAAGTACTTACCCCTTGGTCCTTTGAAAAACTGTCGTTCAACTTCGCTGAACGAAGTACTTGTGTCGATGGCGAACTCCGTCACAAATGCTTCAAGGGTTCGCATTGTCCAGAAATCGACAGCTCGGGATATCTCGTTGTCCACTCTTTTCTATATATTAATTCTTGCGATGGTCCAATCATAAAACTGACCTTCTTGGAAGTTCGTCTTTCTCTCTATCAACCTAGATAACCACTGGTGCAACTCTATGTGGATACTACCAAAGAAAATTTCATAAACATCAGAAAAAACGTACCTTTGTAAAAATGCGTCTGAACTGCGACACGAATATTTGTTCTCTTGTTCAGCAAATTTTAGATAAGTCTCTTCAGTCCAATCACTAATTTCTTTCACTCAGGGTCTCCAAAACATAGCCCTCTAGGTACGACGTAAACCCATTTTGAGCGGATACTGAGTTCAACCGAAAATAGAACCAATTTTTTGGGCTGAGGGCAGACTCAAGTTCTATACTTTTGTCTTCGCACCAACAAAAGACCCACAGTGTTGGCCCTTTCGGCAACAACCTGCGAACAGGTTGCGGTCTCACCCAAAACAGCTATGGGGTGCTGTAGAATTAGGTTTCTGCAAGCAGAAGAGGGATATTACTGTACCTTTATCCTTTAACAAATACAATCATACAATACAGATCTTCAACAGTCACTTATATAGCTTTGCAGTTAGATTAACAAACAGTGTCTTGGTTAACCCTTAACTGGGAATCCACAGCGAAGTTAGTATTTTAGCAGTGATCTTACTTATCAGTTATTTAATTATCAATGCATAAAAGAACATAACAGAAACAACACAAAAGAACCACGACACAAGATATGATGTGGTTCATCCCCATTTTAGGGTCTATGTCCACAGAACTGTGTTTTATTCAACTCTTTACAAAAACCACAATTCTAATCTGCGCACTCAGCTACAGATCCCTTCAATTCCTGAAGCTGCGCACTAAGCTACATATCTCTACGCACATAGCTGCAGATCTTCTTATTCACCCAAAAACCCTCTGCGCACTCAGCTGCAAAGGTTGTCGATGCACACATCTGGGACTTAACCTTTCTTACAAAACTATCCTTAGCTTCGCATCAAGTCATCTTACATCAAAAGCCTAACCTGACTCTTTTACAAAAGTGCTTATTTATACAAGTGCACTTATTACAAAACCATGGGCTTAAACCATGGGCACCCTGATCCCTAAACCCTGGACTTAAACCATGGGTTAATTACAAAAAAAGGGCTTTGACTCAACCCTGACACCCCTAAGACTATTTTGAGTTGCAACTCCGCTTACAAACTTCCACCAAAACCGCGGAGTTACCATAATTAAGGACCGTTAAGGTGCGCGCCCCAACAGAGAAGCCATGAGTCACAAATATTTCCTTATATTTCTCTATGCTACCATCTGCAGCATGCTTGATCTTGTATATCTATTTGGAAGTTACAATCGACTTCCCTTCTAGTCTTGGGACAACATCCCAAAAATCATTCTTCATGATCGACCGATACTCTTCGATCATAGCATCCTTCCATTCTTTCCATTCTACTGTTTCTTCATAATTGAAAGGTTCTTTATTGATAACATCACATAGTAATGCTACATATCTGGAGCAGGATCTAGTTCTCTTTCTTTCTCTGTGATTCTATTCTAGAGCCCCATATTTTTCCACACCTTGGATAATTTCTCGTACCTAAGAAGGTTTCCTCTTGTGAGGATTCTTCTCCTAAGGTGGATCTAGAGGTATTTGTGGTTCTTCAAATTCTCGATCTTCTTCTTGAGTTTCTTTATTCATGGTTGTATCATGAATTATAGGTGCTTCTGCTTCTCCAGGTTCTTCAGTAGGTCTCTTTCTAGATTTGTTGCAAGCCGTGTCTTCATCAAATGTTACGTCCCTATTGATGTCGATCTTCTTGAATCCTGGGAAGTATATTCTATAAGCCTTTGAGCTTTCAGAGTATTCCACAAATATACCCTTTTTTCCTGAAGGATCTAATTTTTTTCTCTTCTCTTTCAGAATGTGTATGTACATAGGACATCTAAATATTATGAGATGACTGACTTCTAGTTTCTTTCCAGAGAAGGCTTCTTTAGGAGTCTTGTTCTTGAGTACTTTGTGTGGAGTTTGGTTCTATACATACACCACTGTTTTGGCTACTTCTGCCAATAGATGCATGGGAATATCTTGATCATGAAGCATTTATCTTGTAGCTTCCATGATAGTTCTATTCTTCCTTTCTGCAACCCCATTCTGTTGTGGATTGTAAGGTTTGGACAACTCCCTCTTAATCCCTGATTCTTTGCATAAGTCTTTGAATTCATTTGATGTGAAATCTTTGACATTATCTGATTGAAAGGTCTTGATCTTCTTTTCTATGTGGTTTTCAATCAAGGCTTTGAATTCCTTGAACTTGCTGAAAACTTCATCTTTGTTCTTCATGAAGTAAATCCATGTCTTCCTAGAAAATCCATCAATGAAAGAAACATAGTATGCATACCCGCTTAGTGAACTTGATGACATTGGTCCACATACATTTAAGTGGATGATTTTCAAGATTCGTTTTTCCTTGCTATCGCTACTTTGAAATTTCTTTTTTGTATTCTTTCCTTTCACACATCCTTTGCAGACCCCTTCATGTTTTGCTTGAATTTATGGAAGACCTTCAACAACTTTTCTTTCAAGTGGTAGTGCTTTGTAATGCACATGTGCAAGCCTTCTGTTCCAAAGCTCATTTGGCTCTACTGTGTCATGGACCATAGCTTGTTCTAGATGGTGCTTCAGTTTGTATAAGCCTCCTTCTTGTTCTCCTATAACTATTGCATCATCAATAGTATTTCCTCTTTTCCCTTCTTCCTTTCCTAGAGTGTACTGTGAGAGCTTGATCTTCACTTCCCATATTTTCTTCTTGAGCTACTATCCGATCTTCTTCTTGAGAACATTCTTCCCACAGTCTGCTGAACTTGACCAACTTATTTCTAGCATAGATTCCTTGGATGAAAGAATCCCATGACCTAGGGAGGCCATTCAGTGTTGTCATCACAATTTTTGCATTATCCACTTCTTCATCTAATGTTTTGAGCTGTTCTTTGATATGGTAGACCCTTGTGAAGTATGACTAGATGGTGTCCTCATTTTGAATCTTTACATTCTTCAACTGGTTCCTTAGAGTCATCTTCTGATTGATGTTCTTCTTTTCAAACAATTTGGTTAGGGCATCAAAGATGGCTTTAGGTGTATTGAAGGAGGACACCTATGGAATGAGGTGATCCTTGATAGAATTAGCAATGATCCGCTTTTCCATAACCAACTTCTTCTTATGTAAGGCCTTGGCCTCGTCTCCCTCTGGAACTGCAACCTCCTCATGGATGTAGGATTCCAACTCATCTTCTTCCAGGACTAGGGAGATCCTATACTTCCAGGCTCGGAAGTTATCAACTCCCTCAAGATTTTCATCAAGCTTGGTATGATGAGACATCTTAACTGAGAACCTCAAATGGAAATACAAAATATTTATATCTTACCAGGTCAAGATGTCAGATATGGATTTGGAGCTGAAATCCTGTAGTGCTGGTTCAGAAGCAGATTAGGGTTTTTCTTTTCCATAGTTTTTTCCAACCAATTTCTTTGAATTTGATCCCTAACTTTGATTTTGGAGAGGAGATCAATCCATGCCTGGGCTCATTGAAAAATTCCACTTCTGTGAAAAGCCCTAATTTTCGGCAGTAGTGTCAAGTCCAAAACTGAAAAACCTCAGAATTGGATTCTGCTACGATAGAAATATGCACCCTAGGGAGGAGAGTTATTCCACCCTAATTTTGCTGAAAAACTGTATAGAGAGATCCACAAAATAGGAAGCCCTGTTTCCCGTAGCTGCATGGTGTCTTCTTCTCAGGTTAGCTTTGATACCATGTTAGATTTTAAAAATTAAACTAGCATAACATTATGATCTTTTAACTGAGAGAACAATAAGCATAGCAATCAAACACAAGACACAATGAAGATAGTGTTTTTCCTCAGGGAAACCATAAATGCAGAAAACCCCGTAACTTCCTTAGAGATAGAAGCAACACCAAAGTGAAGCCCAAAAATAGTAAGATGATCTCTTGATAGTAGTAACCTCTTTCTTCCTTTCCTCAATGTCTTTCTCTTCCTCAGCTATGTGCTAAAACTGAGTGTGAGTGAGTGTGTGATAAATAGGGAGGCTAGCTCTTTATTTATACTAATTCCCAACATTACTAAACCCTACTAGGGCTGACCTCTCTAGGAGAATATAATAACCCTAGTGCCACGGAACAGCGGGGACTTTAACCCTTAGAGAATAGGAGAGTTAACCACCTTGACTTGACATGACTTGCTTACATTTTAGAAACTTCTCGATAGGAACATCGAGGAATGACATGACCCAAGTACATTACAAATACATCCTGGAATAAAGATCGGGTTACAATACATAAGAAATACAAGTGAATACATTCTGAAGTTACAATTACATCAACATTCAGTACTTGATGACAATACAGAAATTCAAAAATTCATTTAATCACTTAAAATAAAGTATGATGAGATCAATATTATTCTAGAGTCATTTTCACTTGGAGGTGATTTTAATCTTTTCAATAACCCCTAGTTCTTACTAGAGCCAATACTCGATGCTTATAAAAAATATTTACAATCATAGTGCAATTCCAAATGTATCGCTCAACACTAAATTCTAGGATGTACTTGTACGATACATCTAGGGATATAGTGGCCAAGGATTCGATGCTCCAGATCTTATGCTCAACACCAACATGGAATGCTCCAGGGTGTATGCCCAACATTTCCAAATTATATTTTCATGTGTGCTAGAGATTTATTCTCAACACAAATGTAAGTACTCATGTGCTCCAGAGCCTCTCGCTCAACACAAAACATCTCATCGATCATGTGCTTCAGGGTCCATGCCTAACACAAAACATTTTATCAATCATGTACTTCAAGGTCCATGCCCAATAGAAAACATTTGATCAATGATGTGCTTCAGGGTCCATGCCCAACACAACCAATATATATACACATATATCATCAATAATTGGATTACGCCCAATAGACAAAGCAAATCATCATGTTCATATGTAGTGGGGTCTTTGATCCAATATAAAAATAAAACATCAATATAACATCGTGATCAATAGGATCATGCCTATAAATGGCAGGTCCAAAATTTGGGATTTTACATCCCTCCCTGCTTAGTACAACACCATCCCTGGTGTTCTAGGGACTTTGAATGATATCACGAAACAAGGCAGGGTAAGCCTTTCTCATGGTGGCTTCATTCTCCCAGGTAGCCTCATCTACCTCAAAGAGATTCCACTGCACTTTCAATTGGACTACAGTGCATTTCCAAAGATGCACTTCTCTCTTCTCCAATATATGTAAAGGCTCAGGGGAAAATTCCCCCTCAGGTTCCACCTGTAATAAGGATCAATCAATGTCATGCTTAGCGTAATAAACATATTTATTTAATAAAGATGCATGGAAAACATTATGATCTCTTATGTGCACAGGTAATGCTAGTTCATAAGCCACTAGTCCTTTCTTGGCCATAATTTCAAATGGTCCACAAAATCTAGGTGCTAACTTACCACACCTACCCAAGCTCAACGACCTCCGTTTGGATTTCACTTTCAAGTAGACATGCTCACGTACTTGATAGTATTTATCTTTTCTTTTCTTATCCACATAACTTTTCTTACGATCTTGTGCCTCTTTAAGGTTTCCCTGGACCTTGGTAACTAACTATTCCAAGTCCAATAACAGGTTAGGCCCTATCATGGGCTGATCCACCAGATTGTCCCAAGTAACTGGGGTCCTATACTTCTGTCGATAGTGTACCTCGAAAGGACTCATCCTGGCGGAATCCTGATACCCGTTGTTATATGCAAACTCTGAAAGGTGTAGATAGTCGTCCCATTTGGTGGGGTTGTTCATGACATACATTCGAAGCATGTATTCAA
Organism: Pseudotsuga menziesii; assembly: GCA_001517045.1. Lineage (NCBI taxonomy): Eukaryota > Viridiplantae > Streptophyta > Pinopsida > Pinales > Pinaceae > Pseudotsuga > Pseudotsuga menziesii. The sequence goes on along the minus strand of LPNX010595878.1, from coordinate 1,102,193 downwards.
CAATTTGGTTTACTCTTTCATTCTACCCTTCCATCTGTGGGTGATAAGTAGTGCTAAAGTTCAGCTGTGTCTCTAATCCATAGAATAAAGATCTCCAAAAGTTTCCTGTAAAATTAACATCTCGATCTGAGATAATTGCTTTGGGTATCCCATGCAATCTAAATATCTCTTTTAGGAAGATATCGACAATGTTCATAGCCTTGTAGGTCCATTTCATGGGGATGAAGTGCGCTTCCTTTGACAGCGTGTCAATGACTAAGAATATGGAATAATTTTGCTTCTTTCTTTTTGGTAATCCAGTAATAAAATCCATACTGATAACCTGCCACTTCCATTCTAGAATGGGAAATGGTTGTAGCAATCCTAAAGGATGTTGGTGCTCAACTTTAACTAGCTGGAATTCCTGACATTTCGCAATAAACATTGCAATGTCGGCCTTTAACTTAGGCCAGAAAAAATGTCTCTTGACAACAGATATCATCTTTTGATACCCTAGGTGCCCTGAGTAGGATTCCTTACAAAATTCTGTGAGATGTTGGACCGAATGTCCCCTCCACTTGGAACATACAATCTATCCTTGGACCATAGTAGTTTGGAGTCATCCACCTTATATTCCTTCTGTTGTTGAAACAACTGGTCCTCTTGGACCTTCTTGAGAATTTACACATAGAACAGGTCATACTTGTTAGTCATTCTAATCTTGTCATGCAAATTTGCATCAGTTTGACTCAGGGTCACCTCATATATCATATGAGTTCACCGACTCAAAGCATCAATAACTTTGTTCTCTTTGACCTTGATATGATTTAGTTCAAAGCGATACTCACTCAGGAAAGCCAACCATTTGGATTTCCTTGCATTCAGATCAAGTTGATCGAATAAATATTTTAGACTCATATTGTCAGTCTTTAGAAGGAACTTCCTCCCCATGAGGTAGTGCCTCCATATATTCAGAGAGTGGATAATTGCTGCTAGCTCGAGATCGTGCCTGGGATAATTCTACTCATGTTGTTTTAATTTCTGTGATTCATAACATATCGTGTGATCATTTTTCAAGAGGAATCCTCCAAGTCCTTCCTTACTTTCATCTATCCATCCAAGGAAATCCCCATCAGGATTTGCAATCCACAACACTGGTGTGGTCATCAAAAGCTACTTAAGATTTTGAAAGCTTTCTTCACACTTGTCAGTCCATACAAACATGTTCGCTTTCTTTTGCAAAGCCATTATGCGGAAAGAAATTCTCGAGAAGTTCTCAATGAACTTTTGATAATACCCAACTAAACCCAAAAAGGACCTAATATTGGTGACACTAGTCTGGGTAGGCCAATCCTTTATGGCTCGAATCATTTTCATGTCCACGGCTATTCTTGCCTCGGATATGATGTGACCTAGGTACTATATTTGTGGTTTGTAAAAATCACATTTACTAAACTTAGTGTAGAGCTGGTGTTCTCTCAACACTCAAAGTACTATGCGAAGGTGTTCTTCATGTTCCTCTTTGCTCTTGGAATAAACCAGAATGTCATCAATAAATACTAGTGCAAACTTATCTAGATATTTATTGAATATGTTGTTCATCATACACATAAAGTTTGCAGGTGCATTGGTCAACCCAAACGGCATCACTACAAACTCGTAGTTCCTATACCTCGTATGAAAGGCAGTATTGGGAATATTTTCATCTTGGATTCGTACCTAATGGTACCCATATCGCAAGTCAATATTCGAGAAGATTTTGGCTCCTGCCACCTGGTCGAACAAATCATCGATCCTAGGGAGCGAGTAATGGCTCTTTATAGTAATTTTGGTCAACTGATGGTAATTAATGCACATCCGCATCGTATCGTCCTTCTTATTTATGAACAAAATCTGTGCTCCCCAAGGGGACACACTGGGTCAGATATACCCTTTCTCTATTAACTCCTCCAAATGTAGTTTTATTTCCACCAATTCTGGTGCACTCATGCGGTTAGGGCATTTGGACACCAAATATGATCGTAGGGTCAGTTCGATGGAAAAGTATAGATCTCATTTCGGAGGCAATCCAGGGATTTCCTTAGGAAACATGTCCTTTAATTCTTCAAGAATGGGGAAGTATTCTATGTGTTGTTCTCTATTAGACTCTACGTCTCATATTTTCACCACAAATAACTTGCATCCCTTCCTAACACACTTCTTCGCTTTTAAGGCAGAGATTTTTCTTACAAAAACTTTCTTTTGGATGGCTTGAACCTTCACTTAGTTCCCTTGGCTATCAGTACACAAGATAAACTTGTGTAGACAATTGAGCATGACATGGTGCTATTGCAACCAGTCCATGCCAATAAGAATATTGTACGATCCTAAAGGTAGGATGTTCAGGTTTACCTTAGTAAGGAAACCATCCAGGTTTACTTCACATTCTTTAACAAATTCTAAAACCTTTCATTTCGTATTGGTGGCTAACTACACCAGCCAAGGTTTCACATGCTTTACTTTTCCTAACTTGCATAAATCAACAATCTTAGGTGCAAAATAGCTCCAACAAGCACCGGGATAAATAAGTATTGAAGCAGAGGTGTTCTAGATATTACCTTTGATCTCGACCATTATAGCTTGATGTTCCTCCTGTCATCCATCTAATGCTACATAGATTCATGGGGTTTCCACTATATCCTCAACCATAGGTTCTTCTTGCAGGTTATGCAAGACTCCATTGTTCTTGTTCCTACAATCTTGGGCATAGTGTGGCCTGTTGCAATTCCAACACTTGATCACTAAAGGGGTAGCATTGGCTCCACTTGCCACTTTCTTATTACCATTAGGAGCTAGTACATAAGGATTTGCACCAGTTTTGGTGAAGTTCTTGTTCACTTGAAAGCTGTTATTTTTCTTTCTATAAGGCTGCAGGTTTGACCGGGCTTGCGGTTATTATAAAATTTTCTAGACTTTTCTCTATTCCAGTTCTAGTTTTCTTGCCATAACTACCCATGCTCATAGCATAGTTAGGCCTTGTGGAGTGCAGTATCCAAAGTATTTGGAATGCCGAATTCAATCCTGTCCTGAAAACTGGGAGGAAGACATTTTAGGAATTGCTGGATCTTCATCTTATCTTCTTTGATATATGGTACATAATGTAGCAGATCTAGATATCTGTTTATAAATGTGTCCATAGTCATGGAACGCATGCGTAGTTCATGGAACTCTTTTACCTTGCGGTCAAATAACCTTTCTAACATTTATTTTTCTTGGAAAATCTTTCGGATGTTTTCCCAGGTTATTTCTCATAGCTCATCTTTCTTGGTGTGTTATAAATCTCGCCACCAACTTGCTTCCTTACCATTTAGGTTGTAGATGGCAAGCCTAGCCTGCATCACAATTGAATAGTTATGAACCTAGAAATACTTACTCATTCCCAACAACCATTCTTCAGTATTTTCTCCCGTATTCACTTCACCTTCATAGGTGTGGGTTCTTATTTTTCAAAACTCCCCTTGAAGACTGTGATGACCTCCTTTAGTTGCTTTAGGTGTACCTTCATTTTCTGCTTCTCTTGGGCTACTGGCTTGCTCATGGTATGGTTCTATTTTGGATCTGTTGGTGGACTAGGTAGGTTTACCTTGCGGGCTCCCTCCCACCATGTTACACAATAATGCTTCATTTATAGCTTGTTGTTCCTTTCTTTCATTTAGACTATCTTCTATGAAACTTTTCAGTTAAGCTTGAAGACTATGCAAAGTTTTCAGCACATCAGAGTTTATCTTGACCACCAAGTTCACTTCCAGAGTGGGGGTGGTCATTTCTTCCTATCGGTTGTTTTCTTCCTCAGTATTCATAAACTGAACAATGATGTAAAAAATTTCCTGAAACACAAAAAATTTTAATAGCAGCAAAAAAATTTGTTAGTAAAAAAAATTACTTATCATACTTTATTTTATCCACGTGAATGCTTGGTGCGTGCATAAGTCTCTCAGTATTGAAACTAGGCTCTGATACCACTTGTAATGTCCCCAAAAATTGAAAAAAAAATAATAAAAAAAATTATAGGCTAGTGAAAACTACCCAAAGGGGATCATTATTATTGATGCGGAATTACATGTGCTACTTATACTTTCGATCTCTTCATAAACTACCCGTACTGTCTTGTTAATCCCTTATCCCTTAAGTTATTATTAGCTCATTTACTTCTTATGTCTTACTTCTATTATTTAAACTATATATACATCTTAGTTATTACTGTCGGTGAATTAATGAGTTGTATAGATCATTGTTTTTCTCTTGCACATGTGTACTTTATTTATTTAATAAAAACTAACTTAACTTTGTTGATGGGAGCAAAGTGGTGGAGTGGCAGGGCTCGTTCTCCCATGATGATATGAGAGGTAAGGTCATTCTTTTTTATACAGGCTTACTTAGTTCATTTGAACTAAGGCACCTTATTTATTGACTTACAGGTTACTCTTGCGACATTGGGATTATTGGTTACTTGAAGCAATTCAGTTCCTAGTTATACTTATAGTTCCACCTTCCACTTTTATTATTGTTCCATTTTATGACTCAAGTACACCCTCTGTTTGTTAATCATATTTCCTAGTTAATTTACTAGATGCTATGAATTATCTTATTGTCCTTACCATTATTATTATCTATCTCTTGGTTAATTAATTACCCTTCTCTTGTTTCTATTTTGCAGGTCTGCCTTGGTTACGAGTTAGGAAACTTACACTTGTTCTTCCTAGCAAGGGCATCATGGCATACTACGTTTCCATGATTCCTAAATACTAGAAAACCTAGACTAAAGACCTATGCACATACTCTACCTATATGAAATAGCAAAATGGGCATGTGACTACATAAACTTTGATGCTAAGGGAAAATAACATTGTAAACACTATACCATAGTGTTAAGGTCTGCACATACTATAAGGTTTGGAGACTATGGTATAAAAACCATGTCAAGAAGGTGAGAAAAAATAAAGGATAGAGGGTTTTAAGCTTATGACTTGGTTGGTATATAATACAACAACGATTCCATAAGCTATGGTGAGGGTTTTTGGATCTGCTAATGGCCACCAGCTGGTGCCATTAATGCCATCGAGGTTGGTGAAAATGCTTGGCAAAGGGTTTGGGAATTCAATGTTTGTGCATTATGTGGTTTTGGCATTGGGGTTTCATGTGGTCTCTATGCATTTGGAGAAGGGAGGAGACCTCCATCGATTAGCAGGTAAGATGGACCAAACTCTGTGTTAACGCATTGCTTCATTGTTTTCTCCATGGCATGGTCATGATTCTCATGCCATCGTTGATTTTTCTATAGGTGAAAATGAAGGTGCTCCGAGGTTTGCACATAACTACAGTTTTGATTTGGGGTTGTGTCATTATGACCACAGTAAGCCTACAAGCAAGATCTTATTGGCCTCCTCTCGTTCTGGGGTTTCTGAGTTGGGATTCTTTATAGGGTTAGGGTTTTAGATGGTAGTTGTTGACTCTGCCTTTAGGGTTTATAATGTAGCTTGCTCTGGCTTTAATGGACTCTCATTGGGAGGTTTGGCATTTTTGGTTCATGGCTGCACCATTACTTGTAATGGTGGCATAGCTCACAACTTTTCCATTTAAAATTTTTAATAGTTTGAGTGGTGTAAAAGAGGATTCGAGCCTCACTGTGTAAATACATTGCACGTTGGATTTTATGTAAAGACTGTAATGTGTTTTGGTATATACGATTTCATTCAATTTTTATAATATACTATGCTCTGTAAATTTGGGACTGTGTGGTTATTTAAATGCTATGTTTTAACATGTTGACTTTGTTGGGTTCGGTCATGGCTTAAAGCGTGTAGACTTTACTCCATATATTTATAAAGGTTTGGGTTATGGAAGTATGCACAACACTCTATTTTTATCATTTATATTTTAAGTTAGGGAACACTGCTAGAGCTTGGGGTGTTATGCCATATGCTGAACCATTGTTGCAATGGTGTCGTAGCCCATTGGATTGCCACCGTAAGCTTTGCGATTAGCATTAAGGGAAACTGTGTTTTAGGCAGAGTATTGAACTGTTGGTTTTGTAAAGGCTCGGCATGGGTGCAATCCATGCCATGAATGGCATGTGCCTCTCCCAACGAATGCGATAGTTTTCAATTTAATATGTAATTTGTTTATTAAAAGGATATGGCTATAATAGCTAGGTGTTGTCACTACAACTTTTTTCCCAAATTTTAAAATTTTGGACCCTCCTTTTTTTTTATTTTATCTTTCCTGGGATTGTTTGGTTTCTTGAAATTTGTCATTCCTATGCTATAAAATTTGATTTTTTGAAGACTGTGGAGTTTGTTTACTTTCAAATCTTAACGTTTTCTTTCCTGATGATTTTGTTTTATCACTATCGAAATTTTATTAAAGATTGAGTCACGGCATTAGTTTTCTATGTCGTCACCGTTTCAGAGTTTAAACGAACGAATATTACTGCTGCCTAGATGAAATTATTTCAAGCACTTAACATTTTAATTTTTCAATGACTTGGTTTTTTATCGCTGTCGAAGGTAAATCGATGAAGGAATTGGGGCATTAGTGCTCTATGCCGCCGATGGACAGTTCTTATTCTCGCTGATCTGTGGCCTGCGCCTCCTTGTGGTTTTATTTTTTAAACCTTTGACTGTTGATGATTTGATTTCACTTTGTCTCTATCAAAATGATTTTGGACATTGATCAGAGGGCTTGTCCTTTGCGTTGCTGACACTGCAGAAACATTGAGGTTAGGAGTGCCAAAATTTATCCTTAAGAGCCTCTGATCTCTGATGATTTTATGTTTTCGTAGAACCTGAATTAGTTTGTTATCCGTCGCTACGGATTTCAATCAAACTATTTCTCTGATGTTTAGTTTTTTCATCTGCCATCGCATTATGGTTAGTCCTTTTGCTTGCCGATGCCGATGTGTTTAGTGGGTAGTGGTTCTAATCTCTAATGCATGAATACGGTGGAATTTAGTGATTTATATCATCGACACTATGCCAGTGCTTAGATTTAATTCACCCACATTGTGGAAGATGCTGATGTTTGAGTCACCGACCCATAGCATGTAAGGTTTTCGACATCGATAGATTTGGAGTCTACTGACCTTAAGCCTTAGAGCGTCCAATCGTCGACGTTTTATTTTGTCACGGAATCCTTAGTGTCTTTGTGGCCTGTCATTGCAGCTGTCTAGTGCACTATCTGCCCGATGTCTATTTTTTTTCCCACCAATAAGGTTTCTTCCCTCCGATTTTGTGTGCTTTTACCCTATTTCATGGGATGGAGGAGTTTTTTTGTGGGTTTTGGTCGAGTAAGGGTTTTTTCTAAGATGAAGAGCGCAGTTAGNGGATTGGCGGTTACAATGATGTGGTTCATGCTTTTATCATAGGAGTTTGATTTAGTTCTGATGCAACCTAGATTCAAATGGAGAGTTTGTTTTATCAGGGTTGTCATTTTGGTTACATAAAGGGGTTTAAGCACAAACTTGTAGGATTTTCTTTTCCTTTTCATTATTTCTATTCATGCATTAATACTGTGTATAGTTTATTTTACAGAATGCATATGGAGGAGGCAAATAGACTGATACAATTTTTTGTTATGTTTATGACATGGTGATTGCTGTTGCAAAGAAGATATGTCTAAAAGACAAAGCATAAGAGAGTTGGCTGAAGAATGAAGAAGAAGAAAGAAAGAGAGCTACAAGGGAGGAAGCAAGGAAGGAAGAGAAAGAACATGAAGAAGTAGAGATGAAGAAAAGAGAAGAAGAAAGTGAGTGTCTAATATTAACAGGATCTCAAAAATACCAACAGATTATTGAACAGATTGATAGCAGCAAAGGCCCAAGGTTGGAAAAAGTTCATCAGCAACCAAGCTGGTCCCTCTTCATAAAGTACTCTTAAATTTTAATTTAGAATGTAATATATTGTATAAATTATGAGCACACACTACAAGACAAATTTTGGAACTGAAAGGTTGGAGAAGCCCAAAGGTCATCAAGAGGAAACCCGAAGGTCATCGAGGGGCATCCCAAAGGTTTTTCTTTTCTGTATAAACATAGGAGAGTTTAGATGTATAGGGGACTTATTCCCAGATAGATTTGTGAGACTATGCTGTAATAAGAACTATTTCCTTTTCCAATAAATAATTACAAGTTTCCTGCTGGATAAAGCTTGGTGGAATGTTTCAAATGCTTTGATATGGATTAGTTGAATGTGAACTATTTTGTTTTCAGCTTATGTCCATTAAATGTGAGATCGTTCTAAGTCTTTGAAACTATGTTTAGGTTATGAATGCACTCTAGTTTATTCTGTGAAATTTCCACTATGAGGAATGAAGGTTTTCATAAACAATAAACTATCTTGTTGTTCATATATCTATTAATGTTCATGTGTTCTGAAATAAGTAACAACTATCTGTAATTTTTCTTAATGCATGTGCAGAAATACATTACTCATTGATAACTGATAATTTTACTCCCTAAGGATAGGTTAGTTAGCTGTAGTTATTTTCTTGTTGTGTGTGATTTAGATGCGAGAGTGTTAAAATGAGAGGTAAGGACCTGTGCATCACATTGTGACCAATCCTCATTATCTCTATTAATCTGCATTTTTAGATAGGCACTTTCACATCATACTTAAACACAAAAAACTAAAAATATATACGGTGGACCAGGCTGTAACCGGTAAAACCTTTTAATTTGTTACTTGACCTATGGTAGCCGGACCGTAAACCAGACAGATTCCCCATACTAAACAATAATGGGCTAGTTGGGAATGTTTATTGGGGAGAATACCTAACTGTTGTTACCTACGATTTTCTAGACCTCAAAAGTTTTTGGCGCTAGAAGGAAGGCCTCCAATGCATGGCTGGCTGAGGGAACCTATTCCCTCAAAATTACTCCACCAGTGACAGTTATGAAAGCAGTTTGTTTCCCAATCCAACTCCTGAAGAAAAAGGTAAAGAGCATCTGTATTCTATCAATAATGAATTAGTTGATGATTTGAGAAGAATTACTAGAGCATATGCGAAGAATATCGGAGGATTACTGATTATCCCTACCTTACCTAGAAGAGAATATTAGAAGAAAGACCGTCCTAAATTAGAAGATGTAGTGTTGGTAGAATATTTTGAAGAACTAGTAGAAGCATCCTTAAAGCAAGTTGTCCAACCTCTGAATCAATTGGACCTATATACACCTTAATGTTTACCTGTTCATACCCCTGTTCAGTCACCACCTCATTCTCCACTCAGAATCATGGCTAATGTAAACGCAAATCAACCACCTCCACCACTTGCTTGGAGGGCTAGGTCACCATTAAACCTGACACCTCCCTCTCATGATTTGCCTCAAGATTTTGAGAAAATGTTGCCTAAGTTTGACCCAGTGAAAAATTTTGGTAGATGATCATTTGCAAAGTTTTTACTTGGCTATAGAAGGAATACGGGCTGGAGAGCATGAAGATGTGGTCTGTAGATTGTTTCCACACACCTTGAAAGGAGAAGCAACCCCATGGTATTTTTCCCTTGCTACAAATTCAATCACAGACTGGGATACATTTGAGAGAATATTTAGAAGCAAATATGAAGTCCAAAAAACTCACGCAGCTTGAATGAAAGGGTTATGTGATTTAAAGAAAGAAAGGAAGGAAAAAGTGCATAATTTCACTCAAAGATTTGCTGCTTATCTAAAAAAAAATTCTACAGCTGATAAGCCATCTGATAAATTTCTGATTTAATATTATAATTCAGTTCTAGGGCCTAACTTGGCCATGTTTTCCAAGATGTTAGTAAAACCCACATTATCATAAACTTATGAAGAAGTTGAAAAGGTAGAGGCTAAGATGGAGAGCATAGAAAATTACCCTGTGCAGTCGGAAGAAAAAAATTTGGAGGTAAGAAACCTTTATTACTAACTAATCATGAGAATGAGTAGTCATAGGATTTTGAAGGGATGTTGAAGATTATGCAGAAGCTATCCAATAGAGTGATAGATCTAGAAAAGTAAGCTTACGAATCATATAACCATTACTATAAAAGGAGGGAGGACAACAATCAACCTAAACCTCCTCCACACAGTCCTGCAGCAATGAATTTAACTAATGTAGGCATGGATAATTTTTGTACTATTCATTAGCAGCCCCATTCTGACAAGAATTCCCCCCAATGGATAAATTCTATGACATTGGTAATGAATCAGTTATTGGATTCCACACAATCCTGCAGTAATGAATTTAACCGATGTAGGCATGGATCATTTTTGTACTCTTCATCAGCATCCCCATTCAGAGAAGAATTCCCCCCAATGGATAGATTCTATGACGTTGGTAATGAATCAGTTATTGGATTCCAAACTAACAGAATATGATTAAGAGGAAGAAAAAGATAATCAATCCACAGAAAAACAAGAGGAAGATGCTTTAGTTTTATGGTATTGTGTCTCAATGTTTGATACATTAGAAGAAGGTTCTCTGAAACAAGAGGAAACATCAGAAACCAATGTGACAACAAGAAGTCAGTGATTGGTAAAAGAAGACAAGTCAATACTTCTGAAGAACAAGGAACTTCAAGAAAATATGAAGAAGATACAAAAGAACACTACAAATGTTAAAATACCTGAATTTACCATTTGAATTCAAAACCCAAAGAAAATGAAGATGCTTCTTAAGCCTATTGAAGACAAGATTGATAATGTCAAAAAGAATCTCAAAGAACATGAGATGGGGTTTGATATTGTGGAAGATATTAAAAAATATAAGGAAAATATTTCATTGTTTGAAATGTGTAATGTAGCTCAACAGAAAGAAAAATGGTTAAAACCACTTGAATTACCAGAACAGGAGCTTCCCACTGACAACCAACCTGAAGAAGAAATTGGTGAAGCAAGTGTGGGAGGTAAGTCAAAGTTTAAAACTCCACCATTTCTCCTAACTTTTGAGATTTTCAATTATAATGTGCACAACTGTTTAGTAGACTCAGGGGAATTAGTCAATGTTATGCCACTTTCAGTCTGCAAGAACATCAATGAACAACCTAAACCATCTAATTGGTAGGTTATTCAATTAGACAGGATATATGTGAAAGTAATCGAGGAAATGGAAGATGTTCTGATTCACTTATCTACAAATAAAAAGGTACATGTCAATACATTGATATTGTAGTAGCAGATATTCCTGGTGCTTATGGACTTGTTTTGAGTTGGGATTGGTCAGCAAGGCTAAATGGATAGTTTGCATTAGATTGGTCACATCTGTGGTTGCCTCATAAGGGAAGTCCCAGCCAAATGAAAGTACTAAGAGAGCCTCAAATGGAATACAATGTCACTCGGTTGGAGGGAAAAAATGAACCAGTGAATTCTGTGTTGCGAAATTACTTCATTGAACTAGAATCGAGAAATTACCAAGCTGAAGAAGCCAATAGTACACCAAGCTTGCATCCCGATATCCGATTTTCATGGGATGATGAGATTGACTATAAAGTAGTAGATTTAGTTTCAGATGTAGTTTTTAATTCAAGTTTGGTAAAACTAGATAATGGGTAGGCCCTTTTCTTGATTTTTATTTCCCGGTTATCTTGTACATAAATAAATTGATTGCTTTGTTTTGTTTTGATTTGTTTATTTTTGTTTGTTGTAGTTATGGTTTAATTTATTTTAATAAATAAGCAAACTTTTGGTTGCATGGAGTTGATCAGAATTCTGGATTAACTAAAATTCTTTATTATAAGACTATGTACTATTGATTTATTTGGAAGAAATTCTTCTAGTTTGACAGTTTTCCTAAATGGATATGAACACATTGAAGTCCTACTTAATCCTTGTAAAATAACTCAGCATCAAAAGGTTTGGAATACTATTTCGATGCTCCATCCATCTCACATTTAAAAAATGTCTTAGGGGGTGACAGCAAAAGACCTGGTAAACAGTATATTATATTTAAAAGATCCCATGCTAAGAATTAAAATCCAAAAGGAAAATAAGAGCCAAAATCTCCTAAGAAGGAAATATGTATCAAAACAAAGCACTGAACCATATGAGTACAAGATTGCCAAAGTTATTCTCCGTCTATGACTGGAAAAATTCAATACATTTCTCACACAAAAGGAAACTATGGATAGAGGAGCCTGAATAAAAAATTCAGAAAGAAGGCATGCAGGAGGATCAGGAAGGACAAAAAAGTCCAAAAGCGCAAAAGTGAAAAATGGCATGGTAATGAGAAACAAACAAATATTTTTGTTTACCATATGTTACAATCCTGTGGTGTCCAAGCTGGGAGTTATCCAAAGACAGAGGTGAAAATGAAACTCATATCCCTGGCCTCAAAAGAGTTATCTAGACTTTGAAATTTTGGTTTTCATTCTCCCTAAATTGGACTATTATCAATGATTAAAAGTACATACATCTGCATTTGGGAAATCCAGACATTTACAAGAATTCAACATGTTAGTATTTATTGTCGAAACAGTCTGTTGCTTAAATAAGAGGTTGTCCAGAGATCTATGCTCACCAGGTAGTCGCCAATTGTTGCAGCTGCAACCTTTTTCCCAAATTTTAAAATTTTGTACTCTCCCTTTTTTATTTTATCTTTCCTGGGATTGTTTGGTTTCTTGAAATTGATCATTCCTCTGCCATAAACTTTGATTTTTTGAAGACCATGGAGTTTGTTTATTTTTAGAGATTAACATTTTCTTTCCCGATGATTTTGATTTATCACTATCAAAAGTTTATTGAAGATTGAGTCGGGGCTCAAGTTCTCTATGCCACCGCTGTTTTGGAGTTTAAACAAACTAATATTACCACCGCCCAGTCGAAAGTATTTCGAGAACTTAACATTTTAATTTTTCAGTGACTTGGTTTTTTATCGTTGTCAGAGGTAAATCAATGAAGGAATCGGGGCATTAGTCCTCTATGCAGCTGATGGATAGTTCTTATTCTTTTCGATCTGTGGCCTGCACCTCCTTGTGGTTTTATTTTTAAACCTTTGACTGTTGATGATTTGATTTCACTTTATCGTTATCAAAATGATTTTTGACATTGATTGGAGGGATTTTCCTTTGTGTTGCCGACACTGCAAAAACATTGAGGTTAGGAGTGCCAAACTTTAGCCTTAAGAGCCTCCGATCGCCAATGATTTTATGTTTTCGTGGAAGCCATAGTAGTTTGTTTTCCACCATTGTGGCTGTCGATCAGATTATTTCTCTGATGTTTAGTGTTTTCATCTGCCAACGCATTATGGTTAGTCCTTCCGCTCTCCAATGTCGATGTGCTTGGTGGGTAGTGGTTCCAATCTTTGATGCATGACTACAGTGGCGTTTAGCGCTTTATATCATCGACACTATGGTAGCGCTTAGATTTAATTCACTAACACTATGGAAGATGTTGATTTTTGAGTCGCCGACCCGTAGCATGTAAGGTTTTCGATGCCGATAGATTTGGAGTCTGTCAAACTTTAGCCTTAGAGCCTCTGATCACCAACGTTTTATTTTTTCACGGAATCCTTTGTCTGTTTGTGGTCCACCATTGCGGCTGTCTAATGCTATCCACCCAACATCTAGTGTTTTTCCCATCTATAACGTTTCTTCTCGGTGATTTTGTGTGCTTTTACCCTATTTCATAAGATGGCAGAGGTTTTTCATGGCTTTTGGTCGAGTTAGGTTTTTTTCCGAGAGGAAGAGCGTAGTTAGGGTTTGGTGTTTTGAGGATTGGTGATTACAATGATGTGGTTCATGCTTTTATTAGAGGAGTTTGAGTTATTTCAGATGTGACATGGATTCAAATGAAGAGTCTATTCTATCAGGGTTGTCATTTTGGTTACAGATAGGGGTTTAAGCACAAACTTGCAGGATTTTCTTTGCCTTGTCATTCTTTTTGTTCATGCATTAATACTGTGTATAGTTTATCTTAGAGAATGCATATGGAGGAGGTAAATAGACTGATACAGTTTTTTCTTATGTTTGTGATAGGGTGATTGCTGCTGCAAAGAAGATATGTCTAAAAGACAAAGCAGAAGAGAGTTGGATCAAGAATGAAGAAGAAGACAGAAAGAGAGCTGCAGAGGTGGCAACAAGGAAGGAAGATAAATAAAATGAAGAAGCAGAGATGAAGAAAAGAGAAGAAGAAAGTGAGGTTTTCAGATTACCAGGATCTCAAAAAGACCAACAGATTATTGAACAGATCGATAGTAGCAGAGGTCCATGCTTGGAAAAAGTTCATTAGCGACCAAGCTGGTCCCTCTTCATAAAGTGCTCTTAAATTTTAATTTAAAATGTAATATATTGTATAAATTATGAGCACACACTACAAGACAAATTTTGGAATTGAAAGGTTGGGGAATCCCAAAGGTCATCAAGAGGAATCCCAAATGTCATCGAGGGGTATCCCAAAGATTTTGCTTTTCTTTATAAATATAGGATAGTGTAGATGTATAGGGGACTTTTTCCTAGATAGATTTGTGAGAGTATATTGTAAGAAGAACTATTTCATTTTGCAATAAAGAATTACAAATTTCCTGCTGGAGAAATATTGGTGGAATGTTTCAAATGCTTTGTTATGAATCAGTTGAATGTGAACTATTTCGTTTTCAGCTTATGTCCATTAACTATGAGATTGTTCTAACTCTTTGAACCTATGTTCATGTTACGAATGCACTCTAGTTTATTCTATGGAATTTCTATTGTGAGTATAGAATGTTTTCATAAACAATAAAATATCTTCTTGTTCATATATCTATTAATGTTCATGTGTTCTAAAATAAGTAACAACTATCTATGATTTTTCTTAATGCATGCACAAAAATACATTACTCGTTGATAACTGACAATTTTTCTCCCTAGGGATAGGTTAGCTAGTTGTAGTTAGTTTCTTGCTATGTGTGATTTAGATGTGAGAGAGGTAAGATGAGAGGTAAGAACCTGTGCATCACATTGTGACCGCTCCTTGTTATCTCTATCAATCTGCATTTTTAGATAGGCATTTGCACACCATACTTAAACCATAAACTAGGCGTATTCCCCATACCAAATAATAACACGCTCATTGGGAACATTTATTGGGGAGAATCCCTAACTGTTGTTACCTGCGTTATGGCCAACCCACGATATCGATTTGGTTATATAGTGTGACTCCGTGATTAGATTGGAAACTTGAACGAGGCCATAGCTATAGCCTTTATGACCTCACTGTTAGCGTATGTGTTGTTATTTATATGGAATTTGGCGTGGTTTAAAATGCAGCCTGCATATATTAGATGTATAGCATGGAATGTATAAAGATGGTTATGCAATTTGCTTACTGTTTGTGTGTAAAATGCTTATGGATTTTTATTAATGTTTTTACCTTGAGTCTGGACATCCATAGGATTCGATGTCATGACCTTTGTTGGAAAAATGGGTTTTAGTTATTAAATGTTTAATGTGATCCGATGGTTGTGTGTAGATTTATATGGGACCTTTACATAGTTTATGTTCTTTTAAAAGGATTACTATGATAATAGGAGTGTATATTTTAACATTTGAGTTATGTAAATGGATGCGATTAATGACTAAGTGATTTGGACTGTGGAATTTATATAATAAGACAGAGGTTTGATATTGGACCACATGGATGGTCACGATGCCTTCTCCGTTTGGATAATTATGATTATGTTTATTTAATGGAATGTTAAGATATTTAATTTGTACTTGTTGAGATAGACCTTGAAGGTATATAATTAGTTATTATCTTAGATTTAGTTTTTGTCTGTACTTAGTTGATTTGGTTTAGAATATTTAAATTATGTACTTTAGTTTATAAATAACTTAAATAGTAAATTAATTATAAAACTATTTGAATACTATTATATATGTATTTTTATATAAATTTAACCTGTACTTCTGAACGAATTTTGAATTTAAAACAACCCTCTACTGACAAATGAAATATGTTAGCAAAGTAATGCAACCTATAGAACAATAATATGCTACTTGGTAACAAAACCTAGATATAGTTCACTTAAACTAAACATGGAAATAACACAGAAATCAACTCAAAAGTACAAAGCCTGGTAATGCATAGCATATAATAAAATTTGCATCCTAAACATAGTACTAAAGAAAATACAATCCCTAGAAGATTCTAACCAGAAAATCCAAGACATAGGGTTAGGAAATGCATTGAAATAATTTACCTAGAAAATCTAGTAATTAGTTTAGAAAAATAGAATAGGCAAGGGAGGGCTTCATACCTGATCTTGAAGCTATGTTAATGGCTAAACCTCCACACTCAAATAACCAACATTAATAGTGCAATGCGTATCTGACCTCCGTTTGACGACCAGATCACTTGGTAACTACCACTTTCCACCCAACCATGACCCAGAACCATTCTTGGTTCTAATCCGAATCCCCCCGAGCTGGACTCCAACATGCAAAGTAGCTTAGAGCTCCTAAGGTAGGGTTTCCTAATTGGTATTTAGTTATGAATCAGTACTATTTTCCTTGCAGGAGAATGTTCTCCAGGAAAACACTTGAGAGCCAAAAATAGGCAGAATAATAATTCTCCAAGAAAAAATCAGAACCTCTAAGCCTTTGCTTGGCTTGAGTCTTTATAGACAGAGTTTTCAGTCAAAGGGGCAGTTAAATCAATAAATCCTTGACTTCTTGATCAACCCTTTTTAATTTACTGGGCTAATTTTCAATTCTTAACGTAGGAACTTTTAACTAGTTCCTAGTTAGTCTTTCATAGATATTTCACTATTTATTAATCCTTTAATTATAAATAACAATTGGTGGAGCTTCTCTTATTTCTTTATTCAATTATATAATTAATCATAATTAATTCTATATACATACTATCTATAAAATACATAGTATTAAAATACTTGTTAACATTTTTCTTTGGACATCATGTATCATGATCCCTATACTTAATGACACTTCTTCATGAAGGTCAAGTAGATAAATGGTTCAGGTCTACTAGGCTAGGCAACTCTAAACATCCTTGCATGTTGGATTTCCCTTGTATAATGTGGTGTTTCTTCATTACTTGATGAGAATACATAAATTCAAAATTTCATTTAATCACTTAAAAATAAGTATGATGAGATCAATATTATTCTCGAGTGATTTTCACTCGAAGGTGATTTTAATCTTTTCAGTAACCCCTAGCGCTTACCAGAGCCCATACTCAATGCTTGTAACAAGGATTTAGAAACATAGTGCAATTCCAGATCTCTCAATAAACAATAAATGCTAATATTTACTTGTACAATACACCTAGGGATACAATGGACAAATATTCGATGCTCCAGATCTTATGCTCAACACCAACGTGGAATGCTCCAGATCTTACACCCAACATTTCCAAATTATATTTTCATGTGTTCCAGAGATTTATGCTCAACACAAATGTAAGTACCCATGTGCTCTAGAGCCTCTCGCTGAACACAAAACATCTGATCGATCATGTGCTTCAGGGTCGAGGCCGAACATAAAACATGTCATCAATCATGTGCTTTAGGGTCCACGCCCAACACAACCAACATATATACACATATATCATCAACATTTGGCTTACGCCCGATATACAAAGAAAACCATCATGTTCATATACTGTGGGGTCTTTGACCCAATATAAAAATAAAACATCAATATAACATCGCGATCAATAGGCTTATGCCTATATATGGTAGGTCCAGAATTGGGGATATTATAGTACTTGAGGTGACTTGAGCCATTGTTGTCAAGGCCTTCATAATTTTGTGAGCATACTTATATTTTGGATTAAGCGAGGTTGTTAGAACATTAATCCATAATTAGTACCTTAGTTACACTACTTAGTCAATTTTATTGCTTTTTAATCTTTAATACACTATGAGGTGGACTAGGGGCGCTTAGGTGGACATATGCCATGTCAATTTGAGGTTCTATGACCCAAATGGGTACTCTAGCCTAGTAAAATAGGCACATATGTAAATTCATCATTTCTAGTGCACTCCCATTCATTGAATGTGGACAGGAAAGTTGACTTGGAGTGCTAGAGTGGGTTTTTGCCCAAATTTGGCTTGATTTGGTGCAATTAATGTTGCATTGAGACTCTAAACCATCCAGTTTTCCACATCCACACTATCCAAGGTGTAATAATTGACCAAAAACACATCATCCATGCCAGTTCATCAATTCATGTCCATTTGGAGAGATTTGGGATGAGATTGACCTAGCTAGGGGGGTTTGATGCCAATTTGGCAATTTCGGGTTATTTTCTAACAATTGGCTTCCAAATCCATTCCAAACTCTTATGATGTATTTATAAACTTGTTAATAACAATTTCATAGTTAGGGAATGCAAAATTATCTTGTTTCCAACTATCATTGTGTGTAATTTATCTGTAATTTGATGGTTTTTGCTGAATCTCGCACCCAAATTTGATTTTTGAACCTCACTAAATCTCCTAGATTATCCTATGGTTTGAATTACTCACTTTCTGGTTCAAATTTCTCACAATATTCTTTCGTTCCTATGGCTAGTTCAACTCGATATTTGTCGTTCAAGAATTAAAGTTAATTTGTGATTCCGTGTGTGCCTGTTTCTCTGAGAAACAATCAACTTCCTCTTTTTCTGTTAATTCCCTAGATTTATATATCTAATATTATATGATCACAATTATATATAATGAATCATCATCATTCGTTGCTTGTAAATATATGAAAAACAAATGTGGTGGGAGAAGCTGGACCAGAACACGAAGCTTAATCTCTGGAATTTTTAAGTTCGATACAACTAAGTATATGCCTGTGATATTTATAGATAAATAATTTGTGACCAAACAAAATGTTGAACATGGCCGACTATTAAAACAATAAAGTTTAGGCTTGGATATTTATGATAAATAATTAGCGACCCAAAAAATCTTGAACATGGCCAACTTTTAGAAGCATTAACATGTTCAAATTTTTGTATTCAAATTAAAGAATTACATAAAATTGTTGGTTCTTAGAGTTTTATTAATGTTAGTACATATTTATTTTTACTTTAAAGTTTTATTCACCATTATATAGATTTATTTTAAATTTTGATTTATTAAATATTTAAATCATTTTTCTATTTAATAAAATATTCCTGTTTACTATAATCAGTTGTTTAAGTCAACAGAAAAACACCCATAAGAGTTCATGTTTGGTTGTGTAAAATTCCCAAATTATAAAAAAGCAATCATGTTCATCATGACCAGATTTTGTAGAATGTATACACTCATTCATAGAACCAATCACCTTCAAATAATTAAGAGTAGATCTACCTCTTGTTCAATTCTTGTTTTTCAATTTACAATTTTTAAAATTATGAAATTATTATACTACCCCAATTTTAAACATAAATTCAATTTTTTATATAATTAATGTTTACATGATAATATATTTTATTTACATAAATATATATTTTTAATATAATTATATATATTATATTATACATAAATTATGTAGCATTTCCAACATATTTCTAGAGGTGGCAAGCGCTCATAAATATTGGTCACAAATCTAATGGATGTCGGCCATGAGGTAGTGAGAGAGGTGACATGGACACACAAGTTACTTATTAAGGGCCTTGATCATGAGTCCACTATAGTATGATGAGCCACATAAAAGGATGTGTATGTAGTGCTTTAGCACAATTAATATGTTTGAAAGGTGGCTTTGAGGAATGATGACCAAGTGAATGGTATATAGGAATTGTTGATTGATAGTTAAGACAAATTCAATGTTTCCTCTGAAGAAGAAGAAAATCCAACTCCAAGAAGAAGAAAATGCAACTCCACTAGAATAATATTCTTTAGTTGTTGGGTTCCTAGACCCTCATTTCAAATGTTTGCTCGAATTTTCCTCTTTATTGGCCAGAGACACCCCCCTAGTTCTCATGTAGGTAAATTCCTTGTTTTCCCTCTTCATCTTGATCTCTCTTGTTTGTTGTTGAATTCATAAGTTACAATGAACACTACAATCTTATTCACACATGGTTTTAAGATTGGGAGAAGGTTTATTATTATATCATGATGAATTGTACATTAGATATGTATCCTTGTGTTATGAATTCCTTTTGGGAGTTTCTCCTACCCTTGAATACCCTAGTTTGTAGTATTTAAGTCGAGCTAGTGCATGGCTAGTGCTTTGACTTCACTTTCGAAGTATATATGAACCCACTTTTCACTCACCTCCATTGATGTAGAGAACATGGATTTTATTCACCTTTATAGGTTCTACAATGCCTTGATTTGCATCTAAATTAGTCCTCTTTCATTCTCCTCTTATGAAAGTGAGGGATTCACCCCCATCCCTTGGGAATCCATGGAATATAGAGGAAGATGAAAGCAAGGAGGTTGAGGAGGTCATAAAATTTATTGTGTACGAGTCAAGTAGGAAATAGTGGAAGAAGCAACAACTTAGAGTTCATAAGTCCTAAAGTACATTTGATAAGAAATATCACAGGATGAGAGAGTTTAATATCTTGAATTTTGGACCTAACACTTATAGGAAAGATCCTATTTATTATGATGTTAT
>LPNX010595878.1:1038715-1081562 GCA_001517045.1 Pseudotsuga menziesii | reverse complement strand
TATATATGCTTATTTTTGCTGGGAATGGAACCTAAAGCACATGATTGATAAGATGTTTTGTGTTGACAGAGAAGCTTTGGAGCACATGAGTTTTGAGACACTTGTGTTGAGCATGAAGCTCTGGAACACATGAAAAGATAAATTCAAATCATTGGGCATAAGCCTTGCAACCTTCCATGTTTATGTTGAGCATAAGCTTTGGAACATCGGATCCATGGCCATTGTATCCCTAGGTGTATCGTACAATCACATCCTAGCATTAGTGTTGAGTAAAGAGCTTTGGAATTGCACTAAGTTTGTAACTCCCTATATTTAACATTGAGTATGGGCCTTGGTAAGTGCTAGGAGTTACTAAAATAATTAATGATTCCTGAGTGAAAATGAATCGAGACAAATATTGATCTCATCGAATTATTTATAAGTGACTAAATGAAATTTTGAATTTATGTATTCTCATCAAGTACTAAAGAACTACCATGTTATACAAGGGAATCCAACATGCAAGGATATTTAGAGTTTCCTGGCCTAGTAAACCTAACCATCAATCTATTGACCTTAATTAAGAAGTGTCATAATCCTAGGGATCATAGTATATGATGCCCAATGCCAAATGTTAACAAATGTTATATTATTATGTATTTTATACATGGTATGTATAAATAATAAATATAGTATAATATTAATAATGTAAGAAGGAAGGAAAAGATCCATACATTATTATTTATTACTAAAAGATAATAAATAGTATAATACCTACAAAATTCTAATTAGGAACTAGATAAAAGTTCCTAAGTTAAAGTATTAAAAATACCGAAATTAAATAAAAAGGGTCAAATCAAGAAATCAAGGTTTCTTGATTTAACTGCACCTTTGACTAAAAAGTATGTCTATAACTTCTAAAGCAAAGGAAAGGCTTGGGGATCCGATTTATATTTTGGATTCATTATTATACCTAAATTTCTGAAGTGAATTCTTGGAGAACATTTTTCCTGAAAGGGAAAAGGAGAACTAATCCAGACCTGATATACCAGCTAGGAAACCTTACCTTAGGATCTCTAAGCTACTTGCATGTTAGAACCATCTCGAGGGGATCGGGATTGAAAGTAGGAATGGTTCTTGTTCATGGTTGGGTGGAACATGGTAGTTCCCAAGTGATTCAGTCATCTAATACATAGGTCAAATATACCTATGATTTGTTAATGTTAGTTATTTGAGTGTGTAGGTTCCAGCCATTAAAGGAGCTTTAATTTACAGGTATGAGGTCTTGGACATCCTATTTCATTTTCTAGAATAAATGAACGCTAAATTAGGAAAATGTTTACATTATATTTTATAACCCTATGTGTTTTCTTTCTCTTTAAATATTCTAGGGTTTACATTTTAAACTATAACCCGATGTTGTAATTTATTTCCTATTCTATATTTATCCACGGTTGTTCACGTAGTTCATTTCTGTAAATTTAATTCATGTATAAATATTTATCAAGGATTTTGCATGTTAGTTTTACTTGTGTATTATGTTTACTGTTTAAACTGTGTTTCCTACAAACTAGGTTTTATGTTAGATTTATTTTATAGTTGTTCTTTTGGCCTATATACTCTACTCACAAATTTCATTTATCAGGAGATGCATGTCATAATTAAATAGACTAGTTTAGAAGTAAGTTTTATATATAGAATAAATGTATACCTCAGCTAACTAATCTATTAATTAAATATTAACTAATATATATATATATATATATATATATATATATATATATTAACAGATAGGACATAGGAACTTTATTTTCTAAACAATCAACACTATAAATATATCTAAAAGAATAACCATAATATTAATTATACCAGAGCTAGGATAAGAACGATTGAGGACCTTTCAAGGTATGTATAAGTAAACTTTATGCTAATACCCAAATCGTTACCACGAAAAAAAATATTATCATAATCAAATAACAAATCAAGTACTAATACCATTCATTATTCCACGATCTAGTTTAATTTCCTAACTAAATTCAAAACCATCTAATATTACAAATTCACATAATCAAAACCGTATGCCATAAATTAAAATTGTCCCACATAATATTACTTACAGCAAGCATATAACAAATAAACAAATTATCATTACAATAGTAAATTAATAACCATGTAAGTGCAACGAGTTCATAGGATTGAATCATGTGGACACTCAGAAATTCCCAAATCACAACCATTACAAATAATTGACCCCCACTACATTCAGCGACCAAGGATCAAATACTGTAGGGTCTCTTCACAATTATTTTTAAAGCCACGCTATACACACTTTGTATGCGGGTTGTAAAATAATACTAATTATTTGCATAGAGGTCGTAAGACCCTAAGATGTTTTCATACGCCGTAATCCATTGCCATGGATGAGAAATAACCACACAGTAAATTAAATCACTATTGCATGCGATATCAACGAATCAACCTACATCAACGTTTTCCCACATAGGGTTTACACCTATGGTCTTCGTTAGACATTCTAATTTACACATTTAAAATAAACTATAAGTATGAAAATTTTACACTATCGCATCCACGATGGTAAGTATCGACGCAAATGAGGGCGTAGCCCCACAGCCATCTCGCTAATATTATAGTCATCCTTTTAACCGTTACAACCCACCAAGGAAAAATGTCATATAAAACACATGTATAATAGCCATAAAATGATACACAACATTAGAACAACATAAACACAGCACAAAATTATATGCATAGTAATTATAAATCCATCATCAATTTACATACTCGTTCCTCTTTCCATTGCACCTTTGCAAGCAATGGTGTTGCCTCTGTTTACATAACATAAATCAAACACTAATTTACAAAATACATGCAAAGCTTGTCAAAGGCACGATGTTAATCTTCACTGCTAAAATTGTATTTTAAAATACATTCCATTACATTTTTAATCTGAGGCCTGGAGGCCATCGAAACCCCACAAACAACCCTAAGTCTGTCGCTTCCCAAAAGATTAGAGTTCTTCCAAGACGCAATCAAAACCCCATATAAAATTAAACTACTGGAACCAAATTCAAGAGAACCCCAACCAGTAATGAGTTAAAACTTTGTCTCAAACATAGAAGCCAATAGGTGACAAGTGAAGACTTGTTAACTGGCTTATCATAAGGTATCGCTTTGCTGACAGCTTGTTTACCAACTATGGATCATTCCTCTCCTCGCCATCACTGTAGCTTGCAACCACAACATGATCACGATAATAATAACTCTGAAGTCGTTGAATAAACTAAAATAAGTAACAAACGCTATGAAAACCTTAACGTTACCATACATGTCATTCAAAAGGAAGTCTCCTTCACCATACTGCACAGGAGAAAAGGGTAATAAGTGAGCTGCAAAATTACTAAACCCCATCATGAGCCAAGCCCTGAGTTTGGGATGCCACACACTGCAGTACACATTAATGGCTCCATTGTGTTGTCCATTATCAACCTCTAAAACCCACTTCTCTATATTTCTCGTACGTTACAATATCGAATGCCTCCAGTTCCTTACAAATTTCATAAACCCCAATGTGCAAGGGTTTATTTCACCATCCGCAAGTTTATTACAAGACATAAGCCATCACATGTTTCAAATACCATAGGTTATAAGCCTTAGAACTATGTTCATTGATTTCTTTAGGCCCTAAGTATAAAATCATGGCATAAGCCTTATGCCATGGTATGTTGTTAACTATAAAGACAAGATTTGCTTGTAACAAAAGATTTATGAACCTATTAAGCACATAATAAAAAATAATGTTATTACTTTAATAAAATAAACATGTAACACAAATATGTTAGAATATGAACCGCTAACAAGTATTGCATAATGAATAATAAGTGCCACTTAGAAACAATTTGTATGTGTCATACAAATAATAGGTATGATAGTGACCTTGCCTCTGATGTGAATAATATAAAGAACAATAATATTAACCTGTACTTGTCACTAGCTACAAATATGACTACTAATAATCAAATTTCCAAGTACTCCGTAACAAATTTACATTGCTAAGTATAATCTGCACGTAAAATGGAAGAAGTGCGTTAGTTCAATAGAACTAAGTAAGCCTGCTAGATAAGTAGAAACTTACCTCTCATGCAGTACATGGGAGAAATAGTCCCGCCACTCCACCCACTTTGGTCCCATGAATAAAGTTAAGTTAGAACCATGTAAATAAACAGTAAACACATGCTGAAATTAGTGAAGTACATAATCAAAGTAACTACACATACACAACAATGTATAACGATAATTATAGTATGGTGACCAATGCTATGACATAAAAAATAAACACAGTAATAATTATAACTGAAAATAAGGAATCAGAATGTAAGAACATCCTACGACAACCAGCAGTACAAATAAAGTACAATACTTTCCACAAGTCCAGTAACGTCCAGAATAGGTAGTTTTGACTAGCCTAATAAATTTTTTTTCAATTTTTGGGGACATTACAAGTGGTATCAGAGCCCCGTTCAACACTAATAAATCAATGAGAACACCAAACATTCATTGCAAAGAAAATAAAGTATGTTTTTAATTATTGTTAACAAACATAAAGTTTCCAGTTATTCAATTTTTTTGCACTTTTAGGAATTTTTGCAGAACAATTCAAACCATGAACACTTAAGAAGATGATAGCCGACAAGGAAAGATAAACACCACAACCTAGCAAGCAGAAATAGTGTGAAATTGAATTATGATATTTTGAAGACCATATATAGTCTTCAAGCAGAATTGCAAAGTTTTAGAGAAGATAGTCTGAATGAGAGAAAGGAACAATAAGACATTAGTGAAGCATTACTGAGAAATATGATAAGAGGAATCCCGTAAGGGAAACCGATTCATTCAACAAATAGGTTCAAGAAGGAACCTTATCCTAAAGAAACTGGTACCAAAAAAGAAGAGGAACGTACCCCTGAAGCTTCGAAATACGATCATCATGGTCCTTCTATTGATGACTCTCTTTCTCCATGCAAAAAGAAACAAAGAAGCAATGACAAGATTCAGGGGGAGTTTATAAAAATAAGAGCCTTGACCTATGAAGGTGAAGTAAACACAAAGGAGAAAGCTGAAGAATGGTTGTTGGGTATGAGCAAATATGTTTGAGTTGATAACTACTCAAGCAAGATGAAGGCTCAGCTTGCCATCTATAACTTAAATGGAAAAGCAATGAGATGGTGGAGAGTTTTGAAACATACCAAGAAAGATGAGTTAAGGGAAATACATTGGAGTAACAACCGCAAAATCTTTCAAGAAAAGTAAATGTCAAAACAAGTCTTCGACATAAAAGTAAAAGAGTTTCACGAACTACATATGGGATCCATGAATATGGATGATTTTATTAACATATTTCTAGATCTATTACATTATGTACCATATATCAAGGAATTAAAGGTAAAAATCCAGTAGTTTTTAGGATGTCTTCCACCCAAATTTTGAGAAAGGATTAAGTTCGACATGGCTAAAACTTTAGACACCACATTTCACAAAGCTAGGATCTCCTATGAGCATGGAAAAGTAAGGCAAGAGAACATGAACAGAAACAGAGATAGGTCTAAGAATTTATCTAATAAACACAAACAAGGGTTTAACCGACTGCCATACAGGAAACAAAACAACAGTTTTCTAGCTAACAAGAAATTCAACAAATCAGATACAAAACCATATGTAACAGCTCCAAATGTTAGCAAGTTAGTGGTGTCTAGGGGAGCCAATCCTACCCCTATACTGATCAAATGATGGAAGTGCAGCGGGCCTCATTATGCCTAATATTGTAATAACAATACCAATGGGGTCTTGCAAAACTTACAATAAGAACCAACCATAGAGGACATAGCTAGAACCCCACAGATTTATTTAGCTTTGGATGGCCGATAGGAACACCATCAAGCTACCATGGTTGAGATAAAGGGTAACCTATTGAATACTTCTATTTCAATACTTATTGACCCTGGTGCTTGCAGGAGCCATGTTTCTCCTAAAATTTTTGATGTATGCAAATTTTGCAAAGTAAAACATGATAAACCTTGGTTGGTTCAGTTAGCCACATCTATGAAATGGAATGTTTCAGAAACAATTAAGGATTGCGAGGTAAACCCAAATGGTTTTCCAATGAATGTAAACCTGAACATCCTACCCTTAGGATCGTATGATCTACTTATCGACATGGACTAGTTGGAACAACAGCATGTCATCCTCGATTGTTACACAACTCAATATTGTGTATAGATAGCCAAGGGAACCAAGTGAAGGTTAAAGGCATTCCAAAGAAAGTTTTTGTAAGGAAAATATATTCCTTACAAGAAAACAAATGCGTTTGGAAAGGAAGCAAATTGTTTGTAGTAAACATCCAAGACATAGAATCTAAGAGAGAACATTGCATAGAGGATTTCCCCATTCTTTAAGAATTCAAGGACATGTTTCTTGAGGAAATCCTAGCATTAACTCCAAAACAAGAGCTAGAGTTTTCCATAGAACTGACACCAGGATCAGTTTCGGCTTCCAAAGCCCCTTACTACAAGAGTGCACTAGATTTGGTGGAACTCAAAATGCAATATCAGTAGTTGATATAAAAAGTGTATATTCGACCAAGTGTTTCCCCTAAGGGAGCATCGATACTATTCATAAAGAAAAAAGATAGTACTTTGCGGATGTGCATCGATTACTATCATCTTAACAAAATGACTATCAAGGACATATACACACTCCCTAGGATAGATGACTTGTTCGATCAGGTATAAATAGGAAAAATATTTTCAAATATTGACCTGCAATCCTGGTAATATTAGGTACTGATTCGCGATGAGGATATTCACAGAACCTCCTCTTGTACAAGGTATGGGAACTATGAGTTTGTAGTGATTCTATTTGGGTTGACCAATGCACCCGCCAACTTCATGTGTATGATGAACAGTATATTCAGTAAGTACCTAGATAAAATTGTTTTGGTATTTATAGATGGCATCCTAGTTTACTCTAAGAGTAAAGAGGAACATGAAGAACACCTTCGCATAGTACTACAAGTTTTATGAGAACACCAACTTTACGCTAGGTTTAGTAAATGTGATTTTTACAAACCACAAATACAGTACTTTTGTCACATTATCTCAAAGACATGGATAGGTATGGACTTGGAAAAGATTAGAGCCATAGAAAACTGGCGTACCCCTACTAAAGTCATGGACATTAGGTCCTTTTTGGTATTATTCAGATATTATTGAAATTTCATTGATAACTTCTCAAGAATTTCTAGTCCCATGACCGCTTTGGAAAATAATGCAAATAAGTTCTTATGGATGACCAAGTCCGAGCAACTTTTTCCAAATCTTAAGCAACTTTTCATGACCGCACCGACACTATGAATTGCGAATCCTTATGGGGATTTTGTTTTTTGTACGAATGCAAGTAAGGAAGGTCTGTTATATTTTTATCATTCAACCTAGCATTATCTTAGCATCTTTAACAGAGAGAATAACAAGCACATTAATCAGACATAAGAGACAATAGACACAAAGATTTTCCTCACGGATGTTGATGTAATTGTAACTTCAGAATGTATTTACTTGTATTTCTTATGTATTGTAACCCAATGTTTATTTTGGGATTTATTTGTAATGTATTTGAGTCAGGTTATTCCCTGATGTTTCTATCGGGAAGTTTTTATAATGTAAACAACTCATGTCAAGTCAAGGTGGGTAACCCTCCTATTGTCTAAGGGTTAAATTCCATGCAGTTCTGGGGCACTAGGATTATTAGATTCTCCTAGAGAGTTTGGACCTATTTGGTTTTAGTCAAGTTGGGAATTAGTATAAATAGCGAGCTAGCCTCTCTATTTTTCACACACTCACTCAGACTCAGTTGTAGTGCATAGTTGAGGAAGAGAAAGACACTGGGGAAAGGAAGAAATAGGTTATTGTTTTCGGGATATCATCTTACTATTTTTTATTTCCACTTTGGTGTTCATTCTATCTCTACAAAAGTTGCGGGGTTTTCTTCATTTATTGTTTCCCCAAGGAAAAACACTATGTTAATTGTCTCTTGTGTTTGATTGTTGTGCTTGTTGTTCTCTCAGTTAAAGATCCTAATGTTATGCTAGCTTAATGTTAAAAATATAACATGGCATCAGAGCTAACCTGAGAAGAAGACACTGTGTAGCAATGGGAAATAGGTCTTCCTAATTTGAGGATCTCTCTCCACAGTTTTTTCAGAAAAATAAGGGTGGAATAACTCTCCTCCCTAGGACACATCTTTCTGTCGAGGAAGAATCCAATTCTGAGGTTTTTCAGTTTTGGACCCGACACTGCTGTTGGAAATTATGGCTTTTCACAGAAGTAAATTTTTTTAGTGAGCCTAGGCCTAGATTGATATCCTCCCCAAAATAAAATTTAGGGATAAAATTCGAAGCATTTGGTTGGATGGAACTTTGAAAAATAAAAACCCTAATCTGCTCCTGAACCAGCATTGTAGGATTTTAGCTCCAAATCCAGATCCGACATCTTGACCTAGTAAGATCTAAATCTTTTTTATTTCCATTTGAGGTTCTCAGTTAATATGTCTCATCATATCAATCTTGATGAAAATCTTGAGGGAGATGATAACTTATGAGCCTTGAAGTATAGGATCTTCCTGGTCTTGGAAGAAAATGAGGTGGACTCCTATATCAGTGAGGGGGTTCCAGTTCCAGAGGGAGATGAGGCCAAGGCCTTACATAAGAAGAAGTTGGTTATGGAAAAGAGAATCATTGCTGATTCTATCAAGGATCACCTCATATCACAAGTGTCCTCCCTCAAGACATCTAAAGCCATGTTTGATGCCCTAACCAAACTGTTTGAAGGGAAGACCTTCAATCAAAAGATGACTCTAAGGAACCAGTTGAAGAATGTAAAGATTCAGAATGAGGAGACCATCCAGTCATACTTCACAAATGTCTCCTAGATCAAATAACAACTAGAAGCTATAGATGAAGAAGTGGAGAATGTAGAAATTGTGATGACTACCTTGAATGGCCTCCCTAGGTCATAGGATTCTTTCATTCAAGGAATCTATTCTAGGAAGAAGCTATTCAAGTTTAGTAGACAGTGGGAAGAACGTTCTCAAGAGGAAGATCGAATAGCAGTTCAAGAAGAAAAGTTGGGAAGTGAAGATAAAGCTCTCACAGTACACTCCAAGAAAGGAAGAAGGAAAAATCATCATCACCAAGGTAGGCATTCTCATTAGAAAAATAATGTTGTAAGTGTTAGTTTTTCAACATTAAGCTAGCATTATGTTAGGATATTTATTGAGAGAATAACAAGTACAACAATCAAACATAAGAGACAATGAACACAATGTTTTTGATTGGAGAAACCATAAATGGAGAAAACCCCACAACTTCCTCAGTGATAGAAGCAGCACAAGATGTAAAACCCAAAAATAGTAAGATGGACTTCTGATAGTAGTAATATTCTTCTTGTCTATCCCGAGTGTCTTCTCCTTCCTCAACTATGCACTACACTTGAGTGTGTGAGTGATGTGTGCTAAATAGAGATCCCAGCTCTCTATTTATACTAATCCCAACATGACTAAAACCTTACTAGGGTCGACCTCTACTAAGAGAGTCTAATAACCCTAGTGCCCCAGAACTACAGGGACTTCAACCCTTAAACAATCGGAGGGTTACCCACTATGACTTGACATGACTTGTTTACATTATTGATCATCTTGATCAGAACATCGGGGCATGACAACATGACTCAAATACATAATAGATACATCCTGGAATAAACATTGAGTTAGAACACATAAGATACATAGATGAATACATTTTGAAGTTACAAATACATCAACACTCCCTCTTAACTAGGAAGGTATTCTTTTGACACAATTTTTAGCACTGGTCTTCTTCTCTGTATCAACTGGATCATCTCATCATCTGCATCCCAAGTCTTTGAGTCTTCAAGTCATATTTGTCTTCAAGTCATATTCATTCTTCGAATCTATATCATCTCTTGATCTAGATCATCATGGGAGATCATCACTGGATCTGGATCATCTCTCGATTTGGATCAACATCACTGGATTGGATCTGGATCATCACTCAATCTAGATATAGATATGGATCATCTCTCAATATGGATCATCACTGTTGGATCTAGATCATGACTTGATCTAGATCTCTCGAAGCATCATAACTGGATCTGGATCATAGCTCGATCTGGATCTCACCTTGTCATCATCATGCGTGTGCTATCTCATCATAAGAAGTTCTACAGAGCCCTCCTTCTTTCATGCTGGTTGTATGCCTACCTCCTCGTAGGTATTTGGTAGCCCTTACATCTAACCTACTCTTCAGAATGGCTAGCACTCACATTTGACCTGCTCTTCAGAAAGGCGGTAGCCCTTACATCTGACCTACTCATCAAAATGGCCAACACTCACATCTGACCTACACGTCAGAAAGGAGGTAGCCCTTATATCTGATCATATAGGACCTAATCCTATATTCACATTAGAATGGCCAACACTCACATCTGACCTACTCATGAGAAAGGCGATAGCCCTTATATCTAATCATATAGGACCTAATCCTACAGTCACATCAAAATGGCCAACAATCACATCTGACCTACTCATCAAAATGGCAGTATCCCTTACATCTGTCCTACTCGATAGAATGGCCAACACTCACCTCTGACATGGAAGGAACTAAATCCTTTATCCATGAACAAAATGGCACTACCCTTACATCTGACCTACTCGTCAGAATGGCGGTAGCCCTTACATCTATCCTACTCGACAGAATGGTCAGCACTCACATTTGACATTGAAGGAACCAAATCCTTTAGCCATGAATAGAATGGATCTGGCCTTACATCTGACCTGCTCATCTGAATGGTGGTAGCCCTTACATCTATCCTACTCAATAGAATGGCCAGCACTCACATCTGGCATGGAAGGAACCAAATCCTTTATCCATGAACAGAATGGCTCAGCCCTTATATCTGACCTACTCGTCAGAATGGATTTGGGACTCATCACTTTCCCTTGGAGGAAACCTCAATTTGGAGAACACCAAGATTCTCCCTGAAGTACTCGAACTTCACTCTGGCTAATGGCTTCATCAACACGTCAGCTATCAATTCCTCTGTCGCAACATATTGGAGCTTCACTACTCCTTTCTGTACCATATCCCTGATATAGTGATACTTGATCTCAATATTCTTTGACTTCTCATGGAACACTGGATTCTCTGACAACTTTACGCAACTTTGGTTGACACAATGTATACAAGTAGCATCCATCTGGAGATCAAATAAATCAGACAGTAGCTTCCTCGGCCATACTGCCTTACAACTAGCTGAACAAGTTGCGACATAGTCTACTTCAGTTGTACTCAGTGCCACACAGGATTGCTTCCTACTAAACCAAGAGATCACACTTGATCCCATACTGAAGCAACACCCTGAAGTGATCTTCCTATCGATGGCACTTCCTTCCCAATCCGAATCAACATAACCCTCCAGTTTAATCTTTTGATTAGCATCATATTTGAGCCCATAATCAATTGTACCCCTCAAGTACCTCAGAATATGCTTTGAAGCATTCAAGTGAACATTTCTTGGATCTGTCAAGAACTGGCTCAAGTTGTTCACAGCAAAGCAAATGTTTGGTCTCATGTTCATTAGGTACATCAATGACCCAATTATCTGACAATACATCGTAGCATCAACCGACTCTGAAGAAGCATCATTCAATAGCTTCAGGTTCAATGCCATAGGTGTGGCCATAGTATTGCAGTCCATCATCCCAAACCTCTTCACGATCTCTACTACATACTTCCCTTGTCCAAGGAATATTCCATCCACACTCTACCACACCTCCATAACTAGAAAGTAATGCATCATACCTAATTCCTTCATCTCAAACTCGACAGCAAGCTTTCTCTTTGTATCAATAATCAACCCATCCATACCTGTCACAAACAAATCATCTACATATAGTAGAAGCATCATTGGGTTGTCATCTTCAACCTTGTAGTAAAGGTTGGAATCTGATTTACTCTTGGCAATGCCCAAACTGGATAGAAAGCTATCAATTCTACCGTACCATGTCTTGGGTGCTTGTTTCAAACCGTACAGGGCTTTCTTCAATCTCCATACATGAGACTCCCTATCATGTGTCTCAAAACTAAGTGGTTGTTCTACATACACTTCCTCTTGCACTACACCATTCAAGAAAGCAGTCTTGACATCCATCTGGTGTATCTCCCATTTCATCACTGCAACCAGAGCAAGTACTGATATGATGGAAGTGTATTTGGATATAGGTACAAAAGTACCTTCATAGTCTATTCCCTCTTTTTGAGAGAAACCCCAAACTACAAATCTTGCCTTATACTTTTCAATGCTACCATTTGCAGCATGTCTGATCTTGTAGATCCATTTGGATGTTACAACTAACTTCTTGTCTGGTCTTGGGACAACATCCCAAACATCATTCTTCATGATCAATTGGTACTCTTCGATCATAGAATCCTTCCATTCTTTCCATTCTGCCACTTCTTCATAACTGGAAGGTTCTTTATCAATGAAATCAAATAGTAATGCTACATACCTGTAATAGGATCTGGTCCTCTTTCTTTCTCTGTGATTCTCATCTGGAGCCCCATATCTTTTTGCACCTTAGATAACTTCTTGTACCCAACCAGGTTTCCTCTTATGATGATTAT
Organism: Pseudotsuga menziesii; assembly: GCA_001517045.1. Classification (NCBI taxonomy): domain Eukaryota; kingdom Viridiplantae; phylum Streptophyta; class Pinopsida; order Pinales; family Pinaceae; genus Pseudotsuga; species Pseudotsuga menziesii. Next base: position 1,068,811 of record LPNX010595878.1, on the reverse strand, counting down.
TCTCTAGAGGTGGATCTATAGGTCTTTGTGGTTCTTCAAATTATCGATCTTCTTCTCGAGTTTCTTCATTCATGGTTGTATGATGAATTCTGGGTGCTTCTGCTTCTTTAGGTTCTTCACCAGGTCTCTTTCTAGATTTGTTGTAATCTATGTCTTCATCAAATGTCACATCCTTGCTAATGTCAATCTTCTTATATCCTGGGAAATATATTATGTAAGCCTTCAAGATTTCAGACTATCCCACAAATATTCCCTTCTTTCTTGAAGGATCTAGTTTAGTCCTCTTTTCTTTTGGAATGTAGATGTACATAGGACAACCGAATATTCTGAGATGGTTGAATTCTTGTTTCTTTCTGGAGAGGACTTCTTCAGGAGTCTTGTTCTCGAGTACTCTATGTGGAGTACGATTCTGTACATACACTGCTGTTTTGGTAGCTTCTGCCCAAAGATGCATAGGAAGGTCTTGATCATGAAGCATTGCTTTTGTAGCTTCCATGATAGTTCTATTCTTCCATTCCACAACCCCATTTTGTTGTGGATTATAAGGAGTGGAAAACTCCCTCTTAATCCCTGATTCTTTGCATGGCTCCTTGAATTCATTTGAAGTGAATTCTCCGCCATTATTTGATCGAATGGTCTTGATCTTATTTTTCGTATGGTTTTCGATCAAGGCTTTGAATTCTTTGAACTTACTGAATACTTTGTCTTTGTTCTGCATGAATTAAACCCATGTCTTGCTAGAAAAGTCATCAATAAAAGAAACATAATATGCATACCCGCTTAGAGAGTTTGATGACATAGGACCGCATACATCGGAGTGGATGATTTCCAAGATTCCTTTTGCTTTGCTTTCACTGCATGGAAATGTCTTCTTTGTATTCTTTCCTTTCACACATCCTTTGTAGACCCCATCATGTTTTGCTTGAATTTTTGGAAGATCTTTGAGAGCTTTGCTTGCAATAGGTATTTCTCTATAATGCACATGTGCAAGCCTTCTATGCCAAAGTTCACTTGGATCTACTATGTCATGGACCTGTTGGCCTGATTTTCTGACCTAGGCCAACAAGGAGATCATGCCCACACAATCAGCTTAAAGCAACGTCCGGTGTGTTTGGAGTAGCAAAATATCGTAGGTTATGGTGCTGCTACCAGCTGAATTTTTCTCTTAAGGAGAAAATAAAATTCAGCGAAAATATATCCTAATGTTATTTCTGTCTAACTAAATTCTAAAATTATTTTTAACTACCTAAGGTATTTCTTTCTTAAGGAAAGTCTTCGATTTTTGAAGAAGTTTTCTGAATATAAAAGACTATTAAAATTACTCTAACATTTATACAAATGTTATTTAACAACTGTTAATGCAACTATACTAGGATAATAATAACTAAACTACTGTCCTATCTATCCTATCTCAGCTGAGAGCGATTTTGAATACTATATTAATTATTAATTAATTATAATATGAACATAAAGATAAAGTGTACAATCTAAAATAGACATATTTAAGCCATACACACTAAATCATACTTCTATAGAATAACTTATCAAAGAAACTGAAAATAAACAATTATTTCAAGTCTCTGAAGTGTCTAATTAATTAGTAACTAATAACCAACATAGATATTTGAATAAAAGATAATGTCTAGTATGAAATCACTGCAAAAATACAAATGATATCTAATAGACATAAATGTATATCCCTATATCTTGAATTTACAGTAAAAACGCTGAGAAATTCAGTCACAATGACATATTAATTCAAATATAATATTGGACTGACAAAGTGAAAAATTTTAAATAAACACAAGCATAACAAAGTATAATGTATTAATATTAAAATAGAAGATCATATACTGAAATATAGAGTGTATCCAAAACAATACCAGTCATGATATCAACTTGGATATTTCCAGTTACATCCCATGTCCAAAGATCAAACTTTAGTAAGGAAATAAAACCAGCATCAAAATATATCTCAAGTATGTCTCTCTTCGGCCACTCCATCCCCTTTTTCATAAAAATTCCTAACTTATATAATACTATCAGTCTTTTGATTCCATTTTCCCATCAACGCTACATGCAATATTATAGGATTCCTATAACTATCAAAGAGAATCGAATCTCCTTTTCATCAGACAGCTGTCACTAGAAGATAACAATAAAAGCGACTAGCCTGAACATTTGTTGGTTTAAAGGAACTGGCAAATTCATGGTTGTTGTTGAAATTCCAGTCTTCAATGATCAGCCACGTCTTCAAACTAAAATCCAACATATTAGAAACGTCCTAAAACTGTGGAGAAGAGCGATGACATATCCACCTATTTTTAAACAAACAAAGGCATCTTATTAAAACCCAATTGAAACAGAAATAACAAAAGAAACTACCATTCATATATGTGTGCCTGTAAAATCTGCGATTTTACAGGCATGCACAACAAAGTTGTTTTTCCTGTTGAAAGAGAGGCAAATTATGTAACTGAAAATGGAAATAATCAGTAAGCCCTCTTCTGCAAATCAACCACTTCACCGATCAGGGTTGAAAACAAAATATGACCTAAAATATGGGTGGGAAATCTCCCAATCGGAAGTCGAAAGGACATAGACATCGGCAGACGAGTACTTTGCACAGTCGCAACGGTAGAAGATAAAAGACTATGGTTGTGTGACTAAAATACTAGCCTGCATCAGTGGTCGGCACGCTTTACATTTCTGGATTAGTTGCTTTAGGAGCCGCAACGACGAAACGTAAGGGATTTCACGCCCTGCCACATAAGGTCCGAATCGGAAGAGAAAACAACCAAAGTATCGGAAAGGTTTGTTCTTTCGGTGGCCGCAACGTCGGGTGATTAGTTGCTTTTGGAGCCACAATGGCGAAAGATAAAACCCAAGGTCAATACGATAATTGGGGGGCTTTGTAGTTTGTCATCCGCAACAACAGAGAAAGTAGTAACAAACTGTTCCGATGTGAAAATCAAAAGTTGGCAAAAAATCAGTCGAAAACAAATATTCTGACTGAAGCTTAATACTTCTCCGCAATGGCGGGGGCACAAGCTAAGAATCTTCCGATTCAGTTATTTCAATAAAAGAAACATTGGGAAAATTCACTTACCATTCACTTAGAAACTGGATTATGGTCATTTCAATGAAAGAAATGTTGAAGTTATTTCAATGAAAGAAACGTTGGGAAGTGCTAAAGTCATTCCAAAACATTGGGACCATTAGCTAAGAATCATCCGATTCAAACACTTGAAAACGTACTCAAAGAAATAAACAAAATTGGATCATTTCAGGCATTAGAAACAGTCTTTTTGAAGAGTAAAAAAAAAAGGGTCCCGAAATTGTTGAATTTTGGAAAAATGTTGCAGCTGCAACATATAGTTTTTATCATTTTGCAAAATCCCATCCATTAATATCCTAGATTGAATTTGATAGGATACTAAGCTATAAAACTATAACATATTAATATTTCTAAATGATACTCATTTATTCACTAGCTATTTATATACAATTTTACAAAGTCATGGTAAGATATTTAAGTTACATATGGGGAGTGAGCTCTTAGGTTTAATAAGAATTTTACTTTAATAATTATCCTTTAGTTCTAGGATTTTCTAAACTTATAATAACTTATCAATAACCAGCTTCAAAATGTGTTTTCGTTGAACCCCAATTAGCACACTATCTCTTGAAATTTTTTAAATCATATATATAATCAAATAGATTAATTAATGATGAATTGATTATATAAAAATTTATGGAACTGACAGCTGCTAGTTATCAAGTTTATGAAAAATTGTTTCATCGGCTCTTAATATGTCACTGAACTTTTCTATAATTGAGAGTACTTTCAGAATCGAAGATTCTGAAGGCACTCTTTTATAAATTTTAATAGGTAAATCATAAAAGAGAGCTAATCTCCCTTCATTTTAATGAAAAATGAAGGGGTTGTTGCTGACTGCCAACAAATGGCGACGACCTAGGTGAACCAGTTATCTCTGCTCATACAACTTACAATGATATAAACAAAATCTCAAAACTTATTAAAAACAATCAAAAATCCTTTATCTAAATAAAAACCATTATTTTTATTTATATTCATAAGTACAACTCAGAAATATTCCATTTTTTGAAACAGAGATCTAGTTAGGGATAAACTTAAAAATATCTTGATCGAAACAAAGTACTTCATAGTAATAATAACCTGCACCATCAGTATATAGAAATCTACTTTTCTGAAAACTTTCCAGAATCTGTTCCATAAACATAATAATTTTCTTTTTGTTTCCTTTTTTCTTTTCTTAAAACAATAATTCTGATTGAAGACTACTATCTAGGTATGGTGTCCCAATGTGATAGTATCATTCATGACAGCTTTCTGAAATAGGCAAGTCAGCTTGTGATGAGACCTCTTGTCTTTTAATTTTTAAATCAAAAGCCATCACCCTGGTGATCAGAAATGAAGTTATCCTAGATAGCATTGATGATCATGATTAGGACGGCTCGTGATGAGACCTCCTATTCAGTCAAAATTTATATTTTCTTTGCTCACATTTATCTTTTAAATTTTATAGAATGTGAGATCATTACCCAGCGTGGTGACCAAATGGTAATGTAAGTCATTAATATCACCAGAAAATGAATCAGCTGGCTCGTGATGAGACCCCTTATCTTTTGGTTTTAAAACCAAAAAGCCATTACTAGTTTCCTAATAATGTCATACGAGTGATATTTTTGATTCTGATCAGACCAGCTTATTACTAAGACCTTCCGTCTCTCACTTTAGCATTTTATTGACTCGAACAAATTCTAAAAAAAAAATTCAGATTGTAAACACTTTTGAAGACTGATGGTAGAGATCTGTAAGAGTTTTTCAAAAGTACAAGCTTCGAAAAAGACATTAATAAGCTATCCCCATTTTATATAAAGAAAATAAAAAGGTAAGGAATAATCTGAGTAACACTTAAAAATAGAATAATGATAGGTCTTTTATGGATTTAAGAAACCTTGATCATCCTAAACAAATTTTTAAAATATTTCAGTCTAGTATCATAATTTTTAAGCTGATGAGCAAACTGACTATTTAAATTGAAGATTTATTTATTTACATTTATTTCTTCAGTTGCTAACTAAAGATTACTGACTGATTATATACAAAAATTTGACAGTCTGAAATATTTGGCTAACAGAATTAAAACTAGATGAAAATAACAGAATGATGTTTGAAAGTTATAAAAGTTTTATGAATTTCTCATCATTCTTAATTCTATGGAATATAATTCAGTTTTTATACAAAAATATAAATTTATTTACAAACAAAAAACAAATTATATACATTTTAAGACGAAAAGTATTAACAGGAATATTTTTTCAGAATCAGTCCATTCACTGGGAATGTTTCGGACTGACCTTCAAGTGGTTGCAATCGAAAGGTACTTGGACCTACCTTCTCATCAATAACAAAGGGACCTAACCAAAGCTTCTGAAACTTAGTATGATCACCTTTGTCCTCATGAAGTTTATCACATTTTAAAACTAAGCCTCCCACCTGAAATTCTCGATTAGAACTAAATGATTGGTCAAACCAAGACTTCATAATTTGTTGATGTTTTGTAAAGTGCTGTTTTGACTTTTCTCTTTCTTCCTCAAGCTTTATCAGAGTGTTAATTCTCTTTTCCATTGCTGGACACTATTCATCTTGGATAGACTGAGATAACTATAATGAAGGTAAAAATAAATTCGGTGGTAAAATAGCTTCAGTTCCATATACTAAGAAAAATGGTGAGTTACCTATTGAAGCCTTAGGAGTCACTCTGTCTGCCCAAAGGGCATTGACTAATTCTATATGCTAATCTCGATGGTAAACTGAAATAGTTCTTTTGAGACTTTTCAATAAATTTTTGTTTGTTGATTCAGCTAAACCATTTCCATGAGGATGATAGTTAGTTGAATACCTGATTCTTATCCCCTTTTCTAAGGAAAATTGGGTTAACTCAACTGATGAAAAATATGAAGCATTATAAAAAACGAGGGAATCTGGAATACCAAATATTGTTATGATAAAGATTTCTAAAAATAATATAGCCTGATTGGTATTTACAACCCTTAATGGTGCAACTTCTTCCCAACGAGTAAAATAATCAGTTGTTGTTATTATATATTTATGTTGCTTAGATGAGGGAGGATTTATTGGCCCTACTATATCAATACCCCATTGTTGAAACGATCTTTCAACTGAAACAGGTTGTAAAGGAAAAGCAGGTTTTTTAACCCTTCCCGCAACAAGTTGACATTCCTGGCATTTTCTAACAAAAGTATAGGAATCTCAAAACAAGGTAGGCCAATAATAACCAGCCCTAAGAATTTTGTGCGCAGTAGTTTCTCCACCAAAATGACCTCCTGCTGGTCCAGAATGTAACTCTTTCAGAATTACTTCTCTTTCATCTTTGTCTAGACATCGAAGTAATACTCCGTCTAAATTTCTCCGAAAGAGAACATTATCAATTAATAAATAAGGAGCATATTTTAATCTAAGTGCTCTTTTCTTCCTTGGTTCTAGATAATCAGAAGCAGTTCCTGTTTCCAAAAGTATTCTTATGTCTGCATACCAAGAATCTTGTGGTGGAGGATAAAAATAAATTTCTCTGGTAAGTAAAACCTCATCAATAACAATTTCAGCTTTATCACTAGGTAAATGAGCAGCTTCAGTAGCTAATTTACATAATCCTTGTCCTTTAATTATCACTGAGGGTTTAATTTCTAAGTCATACTCTTGAAGGGCTGTCATCCAAGGTGCTCTTTTCTCACCTAAGTCCTTTTGCACTAACAAGTTTCACACTGAGGAATAAGGGACGATTATTTTCGTTTTAGATTTCAATAAATATGGACGAAAATGTTTAACAGCTTTGAAAACAGCAAAATCTTGTTTATCAACTTCATGATAATTAAGTTCAGCACCTTTGAAATTTGAACTCATGAAGGAGATTGGTACTTCATTATTTTGCTGATTTAGTTGGGTTAATACTGCTGCACATGAAATATCAGAAGCAAAAGTATACAATATGAAATCTTTGTTAAAATCTGGGCTTAGAAGGCTAGGAGCTTCTGAAATGGCTTCTAAAATTTTCTGAAATGACTCTTTTTTAGTTTGTCCCCAGTTAAAAATGGCGTCTTTCTTAATCATTTTCTACAAAGGACGAATGATTTCGGAGAAACTGGGAATGGATCTTCTAACAAAATTTATTTTTCTGAGAAATGATTGCATCGCTTTCTTGCTAGAAGGATAAGTTATCTTTGAAATGGCTTGGGTTCTTTTAGGATCAATCATGATTCCGTGCTTTGAAACCACACAACCTAATAGAATACCTTCTGAAACAACAAATATTGTTTTTTTAGGATTTAAGGATATTCCAAACTTTCTACATCATTCAAATACCTTTCTAAGGTGATTGAGATGATCAGGTCAATGTTTAGAATATACAGTCACATCATCCAAATAGACAACGACTGAATGGTTAATTAAGCCTCTAAAAGCAATATCCATTTCTCTTTGAAAGGTTTCCCCGGTATTGATTAACCCAAAGGGCATCTTGCGGTAGGAATATGTTCCCCATGGAGTTCTAAAAGCAGTTTTCAATTGATCATCTGGAGAGACTAATATTTGGTTTTACCCTGAGAAACCATCAAGGAGTGATAGTATCTCAGATCCAGACACCTTTTGAAGAATTTGTTCCATGGGAGGAACTGAGTAATTATCCTTTTCAGAAGACTTAATTAGATTTATAAAATCTACACATAATCTAATATCCTTGTTTTTCTTCCTGACCAGAACTAAGTTTGCTACCCATTGAGTATGCCTAATGGGAAAAATAATATTGGCAGCTAACAATTTATTTAGTTCCTTTTAATTGTCAGTTCTAGTGACAGGTGATATTTCCTTAGCTTTTGCTGAAAAGGTTTTGACTCTTGTCTAATTGGAATTATGTGTTGCATGACTTGTGTGTTCAAAGTTTTTAGGTCATCATATGTCCATGCAAAAACATCTTTAAATTCTTTAAACAGTTTTATAAATGCTGTCATTTCTGCAGGATTGCAATCCATTCCTAGATTTATAGTTTGGGGATTTAGTTCTGTTCCTAGATTGATGGTTTCATACCTCATTCGAGAGCTATTAGTTTTACAATTAGGAATAGATCTAAATTTATCCTGAAGATCAAAGAACTTTTCTAATCTTAATACTGAATTAGGAACTGGTTTTACCTTTTTGAAATCTTTTTCAACTGAACAAAAATCATTTATTACCGAAAAATCCCGCAAATTTTCGTCATGAGTTACTTCGTCTAAGGCTGAATATTTAAAGGTATCCTCGTTCATCAGAAAATTCAGCACCTGCACATCATTATCGAATACACACCAGTTAAAAATATTATCTGGTATAGAAGGCCTAAAAATCAACTCAACTGAAAAAGAAATTTGGTGAAAGATTTTCTGACGGAATTAACTTTGAGGCTACATCTGCCAACAAATCTGCTTCTTGATTTTGACTTCTAGGAACAGAGATTGTGTTAAATGCATCAAAATGTGAGATAAGGTTCCATACCTCTCGTTGATAACTCTGTAAATGTTCAGATAGGCAGTGAATGGAGTTACGAACCTGTCTGATGATGATTTCAGAATCACTGTATGCAATTAATTCTTTGATGTCCAAATTAATTGCTTTTTTCAAACCTTGTATTAAATATTCATATTCCACAGTATTATTTGTACAATTAAATTCCATCCTACAAGCTATACATGTTTTATTTCCCTGAGGGTCTACCAACAAGCAACCGGCTCCGGCTCCTTCTTTGGATTTCACACCATCAAAATATAAAGTCCAAATAGAACTATTCACAACCACTTTGCTTTCTATAATATTCACAATATTTAGATTATCTACATCATTAATGGTTTCCTTGAATGAAGAGTTAGGAAAAATAGACGTCACATTTCTAATTTCAAATTGCTGTTTATTTTCGGAAAAGGCATAATTTTCAGCTTTAAAATTACCAAATCCCAATTCATACATGTAATTCCCGATAATGCAATCTCAAAATAAAACAGGTTCGCTTGGATCATGCAATTCTGTGACAATATGTTTCATATATCTTTCTCTATTTATCTTTATCTGATTTGACTTTCCATTCTTAGGTAACCTTAATGTTGACCAGTCCATGGAAAATAATCCATTTAGTTGTTGAGACCAATCTATACTTAAAAGTAGCCCATATGCATCTGGAATATCTATAACAACAATATCTATAATTTGATAAACTGAAGGATTACAAGCAATCCTGACTAAAACATCTTTCATTTCCCCCACAACCTTCACATTCGTTATGTCTAATTGAGTTATTTGAGAATTGGATGGAACATATTTCCCATTCAATTTATTGCATACTGATAAAGGCATGACATTTGAGGATGCTCCGGAGTCTACCATGCAATTATGAACATTCCTATTGAAAATCTCAAAGGTAAGCAAGAATGGAGGTGTGGTTGATTTAGAATTCTTACCTATAAGAGAGGCTTTGTCAGCCGCTGCTTTTCCTTTATCAGTTTCTATTGAATCATTATTAGAATTGTTTGCAGCAACATTTTGTTTTGCATTAGGAATAATTGAACTCATGGCGGGATTTATAACATCACTATTAGGCATTGGGTATATTTGAAGAAGGTCGTACATACTGATGTTAGCACGTGTTTTCTTTAAATCTTCAATTATATCATATTGTAAATCTAATTTTGGAGCACTTTGAATAGGTTGGGTAACTTTGGTTGATTGAGTCTATTTTCCAGATTGATTTTGTTTATTACGTTGTGAATTATTGTTGTCATTATTTGTAGTAGAACTTGACGAATCTCCAGGAGCGTTTGCGAATTCTCTACTATGAGTATTATAGGCATGTTGTCCTGTAGGCGGACTTTTATTCTCATATTCTTTCACAAGACTGTCCCAGAAATGACTATTAACTTGTTGAGGTTTTTCTGATTCTTATTCTTCTTCATTTTTAGTTATTTCTTGATTAGAAGGAGTTTCAAACAAAGATAAAACATCTTGAATTGTATTGAAAATCTCTTTATTTGTTGCTATGCCAGGTGGTGTATTTGTTTTATTTGTATTCGGGTTTTGTCTAAACTGATTTCTGAAATATCCCCTAGAAGGAGAAGCTTCATAATTGGTCTTCTTTAACCCTACAACCTCATTGGTTAATGTTCAAATAGCATTTTGCAGCTGTTCTATGTCAAATTCTTTGTCTTTTTCTGAATTGAGTTTTTTAGTCTTCCTACGGGGAGAAATGTCAAATTTCCCACTCCTATCTAGTTCATAAGACATAGAACCCTTCTCGACTTTAATGGCTTCATCAAAAGTTTCTATTAATGTTTTTTTCCCAGCCCTCTTAACAAACATCCCAGAATATTTTGGTAAAGCTGACGTATAATTTTCAATAATTATATCCTCAGGTGGTTGAGAAGCCACTGGAATTTTGTTTTTTAAAATTAGAAACCTTTGATTGAAATCTTTGATTCTTTCTTTAGGCTCCATTTTAATCCTAGATAACTCTAAGGCTAAAAGAGCAGGTGTTTTATCTTCCCCAAATTTATCTAAAAAGGCTTTATTAAATTCACCCTAGTTTGTGATTGATCCCTGTACTAACGAAAAATACCAAGTAGAAGCTCTTCCTTGGAAAGTTAGAGGAAACAATCGACAAACTACATCTTCATGCTGAACATTCAAGGTTTGAATAGCCAACATGAATTTGTCAACATGCACTTCTGTAGGTTCTCTGTCATCTGGGTTAAACTTAGGGAGGAGTTTATCTGAGTGTTTAGGCGAAGGATGTTGTACACCAGGGACAACTATAGTAGCTATTCTTAGCCAAGGGAGTTGTGGATTAGGTGGAGGATTTCGTCCTCCTCCCACAGGTATGTTTCCTTCCATTAGAATTCTTTTGAAACTTGAGGAACTTCCTGAATTGGATGATCTTGGACTATAAGGTGGTGATTCAGGAGGAGAAGGTGGCTGATCAAAACCACCTTCTGCAATTAGTCTTCTAGTAGTATTTGTTTGAGCATTTTGCCTTTGATGACTTCTAGTTTGATAACTTGGAGTGCTATCAACTTCTTGCAAACCTTGAGTAACTATGTTCAATTGCGGATGACGTCGTTGTTGTCTAGGTAGACCATAATCTATCGGAGATACACCAAGTTGATTGGCATACGCTCTGGTAATAATATGTCGTGATTCTTCCAAAGTTTGAGTACTTTGTTTAGAATTAAATGGAGATGTGATATGATCACATTCAATTTTTCTCCTAACAGTTTCTATAAACGGTGATCTGCTAACTTTCGGAGAATGCTGGTTGGTTGAAAATTTCTCATTAGTTTTTCCTGCCATTAATCATTAACAGGCCCTCCTTCTAGCACCATTTGTTGGCCTGATTTTCTGACCTAGGCCAACAAGGAGATCATGCCCAAACAATAAGCTTAAAGCAGCGTCCGGTGTGTTTGGAGTAGCAAAATCTCGTAGGTTATGGTCTTGCTACCAGCTGAATTTTTCTCTTAAGGAGAAAATAAAATTCAGTGAAAATCTATCCTAATGTTATTTCTGTCTAACTAAATTCTAAAATTATTTTTAACTACCTAAGGTATTGCTTTCTTAAGGAAAGCCTTCGATTTTTGAAGAAGTTTTCTGAATATAAAAGACTATTAAAATTACTCTAACATTTACACAAATGTTATTTAACGACTGTTAAATGCAACTATACTAGGATAATAATAACTAAACTGCTGTCCTATCTATCCTATCTTAGCTGAGAACGATTTTGAATACTATATTAATTATTAATTAATTATAATATGAACAGAAAGATAAAGTGTACGATCTAAAATAGACATATTTAAGCCATACACACTAAATCTAATTAATTCATAAACAATTATTTCAAGTTTCTGAAGTGTCTAATTAATTAATAATTAATAACCAACATAGATATTTGAATAAAAGACAATGTCTAGTATGAAATCATTGCAAAAATACAAATGATATCTAATAGACATAAATGTATATCCCTATATCTTGAATTTACAGTAAAAACGCTAATAAATTCAGTCACAATGACATATTAATTCAAATATAAATAAACACAAGCATAACAAAGTATACTTTATTAACATTAAAATAGAAGATCATATACTGAAATATAGAGTGTATCCAAAACAATACCAGTCATGATATCAACTTGGAGATTTCTAGTTACATCCCATGTCCAAAGATCAAACTTCAGTAAGGAAATAAAACCAGCATCAAAATATATCTCAAGTATGTCTCTCTTCGGTCACTCCATCCCCTTTTTCATAAAAATTCCTAACTTATATAATTATATCAGTCTTTCGATTCCGTTTTCCCATCAATGCTACATGCAATATTATAGGATTCCTATAACTATCAAAGAGAATCGAATCTCTTTTTCATCAAACACCTGTCACTAGAAGATAACAATAAAAGCGACTAGCCTAAACATTTGCTGGTTTAAAGGAACTGGCAAATTCATGGCTGTTTTTGAAATTCCAATCTTCAATGATCAGCCACGTCTTCAAACTAAAATCCAACATATTAGAAACGTCCTAAAACTGTGGAGAAGAGCAATGACATATCCACCTATTTTTAAAAAAAGAAAGGCATCTTATTAAAACCCAATTGAAACAGAAATAACAAAAGAAACTACAATTCATATATGTGTGCCTGTAAAATATGTGATTTTACAGGCATGCACAACAAAGTTGTTTTTCCTGTTGACAGAGAGGCAAATTATGTAACCAAAAATGGAAATAATCATTAAGCCCTCTTCTGCAAATCAACCACTTCACCGATCGGGGTCGGAAACAAAATATGACCTAAAATATGGGCGGGAAAGCTCCCAATCGGAAGTCGAAAGGACATAGACATCGACAGACGAGTACTTTGCACAGCCACAATAGCAGAAGATAAAAGACTATGGTCATATGACTAAAATACCAGCCCGCATCTGTGGTCGGCGCGCTTTACATTTCGGGTGATTAGTTGCTTTCGGAGCCGCAACGACGGAACGTAAGGGATTTCATGCCCCACCACATAAGGTCTGAATCGGAAGAGAAAACAACCAAAGTATCAGAAAGGTTTGTTCTTTCGGTGGCCGCAACTTCGGGTGATTAGTTTCTTTCAGAGCCGCAACAGTGGAATATAAAACCCAAGGGTCGACGAAACAACAAAGCAGATCTTGGAAGGTCAATACGATAATCGGGGGGCTTTGTAGTTTGTCGTTTGCAATGGCAGAGAAAGTAGTAACAAAATGTTCGATGTGAAAATCAAAAGTTGGCCGAAAATGTGTCGGAAATAAATATTCTTACTGAAGCTTATTACTTCTTCACAACGGCGGGGGCGCAAGCTAAGAATCTTCCGATTTAGTTATTTCAATAAAAGAAATGTTGGGAAAATTCACTCACCATTCACTTAGAAACTGGATGATGGTCATTTCAATGAAAGAAATGTTGGGAAGCACTGAAGTCATTCCAAAACATTGGGACCATTAGCTAAGAATTTTCCGATTCAAACGCTTGAAAACGTACTCAAGGACAAAAAAAAAGTGGATCATTTCAGGCATTAGAAACAGTATTTTTGAAGAGTAAAAAAAAAAAGGGTCCCGAAATTGTTGAATTTTGGAAAAATGTTGCAGCTACAACATAGAGTTTTTATCATTTTACAAAATCCCATCCATTAATATCCTAGATTGAATTTGATAGGATACTAAGCTATAAAACTATAACATATTAATATTTCTAAATGATACTCATTTATTCACTAGCTATTTATATACAATTTTACAAAGTCATGGTAAGATATTTAAGTTACATATGGGGAGCGAACTTTCAGGTTTAATAAGAACTTTACTTGAATAATTAACCTTTAGTTCTAGGATTTTCTAAACTTATAATATCTTATCAATAACCATCTTCAAAATGTGTTTTCGTTGAACCCTAATTAGCACACTATCTCTTAAATTTTTTTAAATCATATATATAATCAAATAGATTAATTAATGATGAATTGATTATATAAAAATTTATGGAACTGACAGCTGCAAGTTATCAAGTTTATGAAAAATTCTTACATCATCTCTTAATATGTCAGTGAACTTTTCTATAATTGAGAGTACTTTCAGAATCAAATATTCTGAAGGCACTCTTTTATAAATTTTAATAGGTAAATCATAAAAGAGAGCTGATCTCCCTTCATCTTAATGAAAAATGAAGGGGTTGTTGCTGACTGCCAATAGGACTAAGGCTTGTTCTGGATGGCCCTTCAATTTGTATAATCCTCCTTCTTGTTCTCCAATTACTACCGCATCATCGATAGTCTTTCCTTTTGGCCACATGATGACTTGGCCATCTATGAATGCAACTTGCATTCCTCTTGCATCAAATGCTAATATGGAGAGAAGGCTATTCTTGAGTCCTGGCACAAAAAATACTTCTTTCATTGTTAGGGATTTTCCAGAGTATAACTTATATGAAGATTCCCCACTACCTTTTATTGGATATTGGTAGTCATCTCCTAGCTTTACCTTGTGAGGTGATTCATGCTCTAACAGTCTCACAAAAGATTCCTTGAATCCAGTCATATGTTTGGAAGCCCCACTATCTATAATCCAATCATCACTACCATAAGTAATGTTACCTATGAGAGCTAATATCATAACACATTCATCCTCACTTTAAGAATCTTTACTTTCATATTTGGATCTCTTTCTGGATGGTTCATCATCCTCTTCAGCATTAGCATGATGTCTTCTTCTGTTGCTCTTCTTTACTATATTTTGTTTGTTAGGAAAATTCCTTGCATAGTTTCCTACTTCGTCACAAGTATAGCATATGATCCTAGATACATCTCTTCTAGTATTATCTTTGTGAAAGTGCTTACCTTTGGAACCATGATATTTTCTCTTGCTTGACTTGGAGTGAGACTTGGAGTGAACCGTAAGAGCTTGGTCTTCACTTCCCATCTTCTCTTCTCGAGATGCTATCCAAGAATATTCTTGAGAGCATTGTTCCCATAGTCTACTGAACTTGACTAACTTCTTCCTAGCACAGATTCCATGGATGAAAGAATCCCATGACCTAGGAAGGCCACTCAATGTAGTCATTGCAATTTCTGCATGTTCCACTTCTTCATCAACTGCTTCTAGTTGCTCTTTGATCTAAGAAACTCTTGTGAAGTAAGACTAGATTGTTTCTGCATTCTGAATCTTCACATTCTTCCTATTGATGTTCTTCCCTTCAAGAAATTTGGTTAGGGCATCAAACATAGCTTTAGGTGTCTTCAAAGAGGACACCTGTGGGATAAGGTGATCCTTGATAGAATCAACAATGATCCTCTTTGCCATAACCATATTCTTCTTATGTAAGGCCTTTGTCTCATCTCTCTTTGAACTTGGAACCTCTTCATGGATAAAGGAGTCTAATTCATTTTCTTCCAGGACCAAGGAGATCCTATACTTCCAAGCTCGGGTGTTATCAGCTCCCTCAAGCTTTTCATCAAGCTTGGTATGATGAGACATCTTAACTGAGAACCTGAAATGGAAATACAAAAGATTTTAGATCTTACCAGGTTCAAGATGTCGGATCTGAAACTTGAGTTGAAATCTTGCAGAGATGGTTCAGGAGCAAATTAGGGTTTTGCTATTACGGAGTTCTATCCACCCAAATTCCTTGGAATTTGTCCCTAACATCGATTTTAGGGAGGAGATCAATCCAGGCCTAGTCTCACTGAAAAATTCCTCTTTTGTGGAAAGCCCTAATTTTCGACAGTAGTGACAGGTGCAAAACTGAAAAACCTCAGAATTGGATTCTGCTTTGACAGAAAGATGCACCCTAAGGAGGAGAGTTGTTCCACCTTACTTTTTCTGAAAATCTATGGAGGAAGATCCACAAACTAGGAAGCCCTAGTTCCCACAGCTGCATAGTGTCTTCTTCTCAGGTTAGCTCTGATACCATGTTAGTTTTTCAACATTAAGCTAGCATTATGTTAGGATATTTACTGAGAGAATAACAAGTACAACAATCAAACACAAGAGACAATGAACACAGTGTTTTTGATCAGGGAAACTATAAATGGAGAAAACCCCAGAACTTCCTCAGAGATAGAATCAACACAATATGTAAAACCCCAAAATAGTAAGATGCACTCCCGATAGCAGTAATCTTCTTATTGTCTAGCCCCAGTGTCTTCTCCTTCCTCAACTATGTGCTACACTTGAGTGTGTGAGTGATGTGTGCTAAGTAGAGATCCCAGCTCTCTATTTATACTAATCTCGACATGACTAAAACCCTACTAGGGCTGACCTCTACTAGAAGAGGCTAATAACCCTAGTTCCCCAAAACTATGGGGACTTTAACCCTTACACAATCGAAGGGTTACCCACTATGACTTGACATGACTTGTTTAGATTATTGATCCTCCCGATCGGAATATCGAGCCATGACAACATGACTCAAATACATAATAGATACATCCTGGAATAAACATCAGGTTACAATACATAATATACATAGATGAATACATTCTGAAGTTACAAATACATCAACAGTAATAAGGGATCCATCCAAACTCAGATGTTATACATGCAATGAAATAGGACACTTTGCTAGAAATTGTCCCATGAATAAGAATGGATCCAAGAAGAAGAATAACTCCAAAAGAAGACATCATGCTGACACTGCTGAGAATGATGATCCTCCCAGGAAGAGAGTAAAACAATAAAGTGAAGACTCTTCAAGTGAAGATGAATATGTTTTGATCTCCACTCTCATGGGAATTGTTACTCACAGAAGCAAATATTGTCTTATTGACAGTGGGGCTTCCAAACATATGACAGTTTTCAAGGAATCCTTTGAGAAACTATGCAAACATAATTCACCCCACAAGCTGAAACTTGGAGATGAGTACCAATATCCCATAAAAGGTAGTGGTGAGTCATCCTACAAGCTAGACTCTGGAAAGTATATGAAAATGAAGGATGTCTTTTTTGTACCAGGACTAAAGAAGAATATTCTATCCATATTGGCATTGGATGCAAAAGGAATGAGGGTTGCATTTGTAGATGGCCAAGTCCTCATGTGGCCAAGAGGAGAGACTATTGACAATGCAATAGTAATTGGAGAACAAGAAGGAGGTTTATACAAATTGAAGGGCCATCCAGAACAAGATTTGTTCCATGACATAGTAGAGCCAAATGAACTTTGGCACATAAGGCCTTCACATGTGCATTATAGAGCACTACCACTTGTAAGAAAAGTTGTTGAAGGTATTCCAGAAATTCAAGCAAAACATGAAGGGATCTACAAAGGATGTGCGAAAGGAAAGAATACAAAGAAGACATTTCCAAGTAGCGAGAGAAAGGGAAAATGAATTTTAGAAATCATCCACTCTGATGTATGTGGACCAATGTCATCAAGTTCACTAAGCGGGTATATATACTATGTTTCTTT
This sequence comes from Pseudotsuga menziesii, assembly GCA_001517045.1. Classification (NCBI taxonomy): domain Eukaryota; kingdom Viridiplantae; phylum Streptophyta; class Pinopsida; order Pinales; family Pinaceae; genus Pseudotsuga; species Pseudotsuga menziesii. The sequence goes on along the minus strand of LPNX010595878.1, from coordinate 1,051,249 downwards.
TATTGACAAATTTGCGAGGAAGACATGGATTTACTTCATGAAGAACAAGTATGAATTTTTCAGCAAATTCAAGGAATTCAAAGCCTTGATAGAGAACCAAACAGAAAATAAGATCAAGACCTTTCGATCATAAAATGGTGGAAAATTCACATCAAATGAATTCAAATACTTATGCAAAGAAGTAGGGATTAAGAGGGAGTTGTCCACTCCATATAATCGACAACAGAATGGAGTGGCAGAAAGGAAGAATAGAACTATCATGGAAGCTACAAGAGCAATGCTTCATGATCAGGATCTTCCCATGCATCTATGGGTAGAAGCTTCCAGAACAACGGTGCATGTACAAAAATGTACTCCACATAGAGTACTAGAGAACAAGACTCCTGAAGAAGTATTCTCTGGCAAGAAACCAGAAGTCATCCATCTCAGAATATTTGGTTGTCCTGTGTACATACACATTCCAAAAAAGAAGAGGAGAAAATTAGATCCTTTAGGAAAGAGGGGTATATTTGTGGGATACTCTGAAAGCTCGAAGTCTTATAGAATATACTTCCCAGGAATCAAGAAGATCGACATCAGTATGGATGTAACATTTGATGAAGACACATCTTACAACAAATCCAGAAAGAGACCTGTTGAAGAACCTGAAGAAGCAGAAGCACCCAAAATTCATGATACAACCATGAATGAAGAAACTCAAGAAGAAGATAGAGAATTTGAAGAACCACAAAGACCTATAGATCCACCTCAAGAGAATAATACTCACAACAGGAAACCTGCTTGTGTACAAGAAATTATCCAAGGTGCAAAAAGATATGGGGCTCCTGAAGAGAATCACAGAGAAAGAAAGAGAACTAGATCTTGCTCTGGATATGTAGCTTTACTATGTGATGTTATCAATAAAGAACCTTCCAATTATGAAGAAGCAACATAATGGTAAGAATGAAAGGATGCTATGATCGAAGAGTATCAATTGATCATGAAGAATGATGTTTGGGATGTTGTCCCAAGACCAAAACGGAAGTCTGTTGTAACTTCCAAATGGATATACAAGATCAAGCGTGCTGCATATGGTAGCATAGAGAAATATAAGGAAAGATTCATGGCTCGTGGCTTCTCACAGATAGAAGGAATAGATTATGAAGGAACCTTTGCACCTGTAGCTAGATACACTTCCATCAGACTGCTTTCTTGAATGGTGTAGTGGAAGAGGAAGTGTATGTAGAGCACCCACTCGGTTTTGAGACACATGACAGGGAATCTCATGTGTGTAGATTGAAGAAATCCTTGTATGGTTTGAAACAGGCACCCAGGACATGGTACGGCATAATTGAAATTTTTCTATCCAGTTTGGGCCTTACCAAGAGTAAAGCAGATTCCAACCTTTACTACAAGGTTGAAGATGGAAACCCAGTGATGCTCCTACTGTATGTAGATGATCTGTTTGTGACAGGTATGGATGGGTTGATTCATAATACGAAGAGAAAGCTTGCTTCCAAGTTCGAAATGAAGGACTTGGGGTATGATGCATTATTTTCTAGGCATGGAGGTGTGGAAGAATGTGGATGGAATCTCCCTCAAATAAGGGAAGTATGTAGTAGATATCCTAAAGAGTTTTGGGATGATGGACTGCAAGGATATGACCACACCTATGGCATTGAACCTAAAGCTATTGAGTGATGCTTCATTAGAAGTAGTTGATGCTACGATGTATCGTCAGATGATTGGGTCCTTGATGTACTTGATGAACATAAGACTAGATATTTTCTTTGCTATGAACACCTTGAGCCAGTCCTTGATAGATCCTAGACATGTTCGTTTGATTGCTGCAAAGCATATTCTGAGGTGCTTGAGGGGTACAATTGATTATGGTCTCAAGTACGAGGTGAATCAGAAGATTAACCTGGAGGGTTATGTTGATTCAGATTGGTCAGGCAATGCCATTCATAGGAAGAGCATTTCAGGTTGTTTCTTTAGTATGGGATCAAGTGTGGTCTCTTGGTTTAGAAGGAAGCAATCCTATGTGGCACTAAGTAAAACTAAATGAGAGTATGTCGTAGCTTGTTTAGCTAGTTGTGAGGTAGTATGGCTCTGAAATCTATTGTCTGATTTATTTGATCTCCAGTTAGATGCTACTTGTATACATTATGACAACCAAAGTTGCGTGAAGTTGTCAGAGAATCTAGTGGTCTAGGACAAGTCAAAGCATATCGAGATCAAGTATCACTATATCAAGGATATGATGTAGAGGGGAGCAATGAAGCTCCAGTATGTTGTGACAGAGGAATAGATAGCTGATTTGTTAATGAAGCCATTGTCTAGGGTGAAGTTCAAGTACTTCAGATAGAAGCTTGGTGTTCTCTAGATCGAGGTTTCCTCCAAAGGGAAATGATCAGACCTAGATCCATTCTGACATGGTGAGAGGATTGGTTCCTTCCATGGTTAGATGTAAGGGTTGAGCCATTCTATCATGGTGAGAGGATTGGTTCCTTCCATGTCAGATGTGAGTGCAGAGCCATTCTGATGTGACTATAGGATTGGTTCCTACATGATCAGAAGTAAGTGTTGAATTCCATTATTGGAATGGAGGCATCTGGTTAGTTACCGGGTAGCTCAGTTTGGTACTGGGGTGCATTCTGATATGACTGTAGGATTGGTTCCTACAAGATCAGATGTGATTCCATGCCCTTCTGAAATTGGTTTTCAGATGTAAGTGCAGATCCCTTTCAGCATGAAGGATTGGTTCCTTGCATGGTTGAATATAAGTGTTGAGCCTTTCTCACATTGGTTGTCATATGTAAGTGAAGAGACTTTGTGACATTTGTTGTCAGATGTAAGTGCAGAGCCTTTTAGCATGGAGGATTGGTTCCTCGCATGGCCGAGTGTAAGTGTTGAGTCTTTCTAACATTGGTTATAGATGTGGGTTTTGGGCCTTTCTGACAGGGTTGTGGGCTATGCTACCACATGGTCATATGTGAGTGTTGGGCGTGCCTTTATGATATGATTATAGGATTGGTTCCTACATTATCAAATGTAAGTGTTGGGTGGGCCATTCCAACTTAGGGTCAGATATAAGTGCTTGAAAAAGACCTACATGGTGGCTAGGCCTACAACCAGCATGAAAAGGGCTAGCTCTGTAGAAGTTCCTATGATGAGAAGAATCATGAGATAACCCCCATGATGATCTAGCAGAGGTGATCCGGATTGAGGGATGATCCAAATCTAGAGATGATGCTCCAGAGATGATCCAGATCAAGGGATGATCCAGATCCAGTGATGATGATCCAGATTGAGTGATGATATAGATCCCGGTAAATATGACTTGAATATGAAGGTGACTTGAATATAGAGATGACTTGAAGGTGAATATGAAGAGGACTCAATGATGATCCAAGTGATATAGAGAAGAAGACTTGTGCTGATAAATTGTGTCGAGAGAATACCTTCCTAGTTAAGAGGGAGTGTTGATGTAATTGTAACTTTGGAATATATTCACTTGTATTTCTTATGTATTGTAACCCGATGTTTATTCCAAGATGTATTTTTAATTTATTTGAGTCATGTCATGCCCCGATGTTCCTATCGAGAAGTTTCTATAATGTAAACAAGTCATGTCAAGTCAAGGTGGATAATACTCCTATTGTCTAAGGGTTAAAGTCTCCACAGTTTTGGGGCACTATGGTTATTAGATTCTCCTAGAGAGATTGGACCTAGTTGGGTTTAGTCAAGTCGAGAATTAGTATAAATAGAGAGATAGCCTCTCTATTTATCACACACTCACTCACACTTAGTTGTAGTGCATAACTGAGGAAGAGAAAGACACTGGGGAAATGAAGAAAGAGGTTACTACTATAGGGAGATCATCTTATTGTTGTTGGGTTTCACTTTGGTGTTGATTATATCTCTAAGGAAGTTGCAGGTTTTTCTCCATTTATGGTTTCCTTGAGGAAAAAAATTGTGTTCATTGTCTCTTGTGTTTGATTGTTGTGCTTGTTGTTCTCTCAGTTAAAGATCCTAATGTTATGATAGCTTAATGATAAAAATATAACAAGGGAAACCATAAAGGAGAAAACCCCACAGCTTCCTCAGAGATAGAATCAACACCAAAAGTAGAAACCCAAAAATATAAATATGATCTCCGGATAGTAGTAGTCTCTCTCTTTGATTCCAACTTCTTTCTCACTCATGCGCCACAGTGAGTGAGTGTGTGTGTCATAAATAGAGAGTCTCACTCTATATTTATATTCTTTCATTTACTTTAACCTTTAACTGTGTTATGTAGGCTTGAGTAATCCTAACTCAGTTATGTAGTATCGAGTAACCACAACTGGGGTACTAATGACCCAACTTACATTAACTCACCTAGGGCCGAATTCTCTAGGAGAGTCTAATAACCCTAGTGTTGTAGAACTGTGGGGAATTTAACCCTTGATCAATAGGAGGGTTACCCACAATGACTTTACATGACTTGTTTACATTATTGAATGTCCTGATAGGAACATTGGGGCATGACATGACTCAAATACATTACAGACACTTCCTGGAATAAAAATTGGGGTAGAATACATAAGATATACAAGTGAATACATTCCAAAGTTACAAATACATCAACACTCCCTCTTCACTAGGAAGGTATTCTCTTAACACAATTGATCAACACAAGTCTTCTTCTCTGTATCATCTAGATCATCATTGAGTTCTCATCATATTCATCTTCAATTCATCTTCATTTGGATCTATATCATCACTCAATCTGGATCATTATCAGTCGATCTGGATCATCATCACTGTATCTGGATCATCACTTGATTTGGATCATCATCACTGGATCTGGATCATCACTTGATCTAAATCATCACTTCATCTAGATCATCACTGCTAGATCATCATCACTCGATCTAGATCATCACTTGATATGGATAATCACTAGGTCATCATCACTAGTGCTATCTCTCGATTCTTCTAGTCATAGGAAGTTCTACAAAGCCAACCCTTTTTCATGCTAGCTAAAGGCCTAGCCTCCATGTAGGTCTTCTTTAGCGCTTATATCTGACCCTAAGTGAGAATGGCTCACCCAGGACTTACATATGACCATGAGAGGAACACATCCAACACCATGTCAGAAAGGCATGTCCAGCACTCACATCTGACCATGGGAGGAACACATCCAAGAACCATGTCAAAAAGGCTGAGCACTTACATTCACCAGCATGATAGGAAACACCTACTATCATCTGTGAAAAGGAAAAACACTCACAACCACCAGCATGATAGGACAAACCTACTATCATCTATGGAAAGGCTCGGCACTTACAACCAACAACATGATAGGACACACCTACTATCATCTATGGAAAGGAACAACACTTACAATCACCACCATCGTAGGACACACCTACTACCATATGTGAAAACGCACAACACTCACATCCACCAGCATGATAGGACACACCTAGTATCATATGTGGAAAGGATCTACACTTACATTTGATCACGTGGGAACCAATCCCACAATCACATCAGAATGGCTCTAAGCCCTAGGCTAAGGATTCCTGGTAACTAACCAGGTGCCTCCATTATCCCAGAAAATGGCATTCAACACTTCTATCTGATCATGTGGGAACACATCCCTCAATCACATCAGAATGGCCCTATACTTATATCTGATCATGTGAGAACACATCCCACAGTCATATCAGAATGGCTCTCAGCTCTAGGCTGAGTATGCCTGGAAACCGACCAAGTTCCTCCATTCAGAGAATGGCATTCCATACTTATATCTTATCATGTAGGAACCAATCCTACAGTCACATCAAAATGGCTCAACACTCATATCTGACATGGAAGGAACCAATCCTCTCACCGTGACAGAATGGCTCAACCCTTACATTTGACCATGGAAGGAACCAATCTTGTCACCATGTCAGAATGGCTCATGGACTCGTCACTTCCCCTTGGAGGGAACCTCAATCTAGAGAACACCAAGCTTCTCCCTGAAGTACTCAATATTCACTTTGGCCAATGGCTTCGTCAACACATCAGCTATCTATTCGTTCGTCACAACATATTGGATCTTTGCTTCTCCTCTTTGCACCATATCCTTGATATAGTGATATTTGATCCTGATATGCTTCAACTTGTCATGGAACACTGGGTTCTTAGACAACTTCACATAACTATGGTTGTTGCAATATATACACGTAGCATCCAACTAGAGATCAAATAAATGAGATAGTAGCTTCCTCAACCATACTGCCTCACAACTAGTTGAACAATTTGTGACATACTCTTCTTCAGTTGTACCCAGTGCCACATAGGACTGCCTCCTGCTAAACCAAGATATCACACCTGATCCCATACTAAAGCAGCACCTTGAAGTGCTCTTACTATCGATAGCACTACCTACCCAATTTGAATCAACATAACCCTCCATGTTAATCTTCTAATTTTCCTTATACTTGAGCTCATAATCAACTATACCCCTTAGGTACCTCCAAATATTCTTTGTAGCAAGCAAGTGAACATGTTTTGGATCTATCAAGAACTAGCTCAACGTGTTCAAAGGAAAGATAATATCGAGTCTCGTATTCATCTGGTACATCAAGGACCCAATCATCTGACGATACATTGTAGCAACAACCGCTTCTAATGAAGCATTACTCAATAGCTTCAGGTTCGATTCCATAGGTGTGGTCATGGCCTTGTAGTCCGTCATCCTGAACCTATTCAGGATCTCTACTGCATACTTCCCTTGTCTCAGGGATATTCCATCCACATTCTACCACACCCCAATGCCTATAAGTAATGCAGCATACCCAATTCTTTCATTTCAAAATCGGCAACAACTTTCCTTCTTCAAACTTTAATGAGTTCCTATTTTCTATTAGGAACAAGTCATCGACATATGACACGAGCATCACTGGTCTTCAATATTTAACCTTGAAGTAAAGGTTGGAATTCTCTTTACTCTTATTAAATACTAGAGCCATCATTAATCTGTTGATCCTATCGTACCATATCAAACCTCAGCATCTTCTGCAGTCATCCCCTCTGCATTTTGTACTCTATGCACTAAAACATTATGTACCTGAGTGACAAGAAGCTTCCTCTTCTAATAATATTCTATTGTATTCTATCTTGAAAATTTTCAAAATTTCTTCTTGCACCCATCTGTGAGCTTGTCATCCACTGTAGACTTTCATCTTCAACCTTGTAGCAAAGGTTTAGATCTTCATCAAGCTCCTCATGTATGTGTTATCCCATGGGTGTCTTCTGAGCTCGTACAAGGCCTTCTTTCATTTGCACACATGATTCTTCTTATTATGTGTCTCAACTCCCACTGGCTACAAATGTCTCTTCATAGTCGATACCTTCTTTTTTTGAGAAGCCTCGTGATACAAATCTTTCCTTGTATCCCACAATGTTTCCATCTACTGCATGATGGAACTACGAAATTCCCTTTATGTATCAATACCACATCCTAGACATCATTCTTCTTGAACTGGTATTCCCTTTCTTCTTGGTTACTTCTTCATGGCTAGAAGGTTCTTCATCAATGATGTCGCTTCCCTTCGTCATATTATTCTCCATCTTGAACTATCGTCACTTGTTCTTCGGAACAAGTCTCATCCTTCTTTGCTTCTAGGAGTATTATGCGATATTTCCTACAAGTCAAATGCATTAGTTGCATGGTTAGAAAAAATTCATAATGTATATTCATAATGAAATTTTTTTTGCATCAATATATATGATCATGCAACTATTTTAGCCAATACAACATTCATCCATATCTCATAGAAACTTTCTAGATTCCTTCCTTCTCTACCAGGACAACATTGAGATTATGCACTAATCCAATATGTCAACAAAGAGGTTTCATTCTAGATAAGTAGCAATGTAGATTTGTATAGCACCATGAGCTACTTACCCATCACATGCATATTAGTAGTATATTGTCATTAATGAAGACATTCTATAATGCATAATGCATCAACCGAATATAAACAAATGCATAACAAAACAATATCATGAAATGACAATTGAATACTTATCTTTATTTGTTTCGTGGGTAGACTCCTTCTTGAGCCTTCAGCTTCATCATCTTATTCATTAATCATTTCTTATCCAAATTCTAATATTGATAAGAGTTTCTTCAAGAGTTGAGTCCTTCGTATTCCTCATTGCTTGAGGGATCTTATTTGGATGGTGAGAGCTTCATCTTCAGTTGCTCCCATCTTCTCTTCTCTTATTATGAGATGAGCTTCTTCTTCTTTCGAGAGTTTGCTGAAAGTAATCACTTCCTTTTGGCACACATTCCTCACATTAATGAATCCCATGATCCTCAGAGGCCATTCAAGGTGGCTGTCAACACTTCTGCATTCTCCACTTATTCTTCTACTGCTACAAGTTGATTTTTTATTTGAGAGACCCTCGTAAGGTATGACTGTATGTTCTCTGCATTTTGGATCTTCACATTCTTTAACTATTTTCTCAAAGTCATATTCTGATTTATGTTCTTCCATTCAAATAGCTTGGTCAAGGAATCAAACATCTCTTTTGGTGTCTCTAGGGAATAAACTTGTGGTATAAGGTGATCTGTGATTGAATAAACAATTATCTTCTTGGCCTTGACCAAGTTCTTTTGGTGTAAGGCTTTTAACCTCATCTCCCTTTGGAACTGGAACCTCTTTACTTATGTAGGTGTCCAATTCATTTTCATGAGAGAGATCAAATACTTCCATGCTTTGAATTTTTCAACCTCACCAATCTTATCATGAAGGTGATGTGATAGATCACTTTGAAATGAGAACCTCAAATGAAAATAGCAAAAGATTAGATCTTACCGATTTGAGGTGTCCATCCTAGTTCCAGAGCTGGCTGATCTAGGGTTTGTCAGAGAAACCCTAATTTTCAATAATTGGAATATTTCAGATCTGATTGGATAGAAATATAGAACTCTTCAAGGTGATCTGTCCAACGTACTCCTTTTCTGAAAGCAATGGGGGGAAGCTCTTGGAACTGTAAGTCCTAGTTTACCAATTTCTTCTACAGAAATTCTTGATACTGTTTCTGAAGTATCTACGAAATTATGGATCCCTTTTTTATGGAACTTTTCAATGAGGTATCCTCACCTATCTTTGTTACAACACCATAGGTTTCATCAAAATTGGTTTCACCAATTGGAACTTATGAGCGTTTTTCCAAGATGACCTGCTTCAAGAGTATTCAGAATAGAGAAGTTGTACGGACTGTCACATGTCACTGTTTCATATTTGTGGTATGAAACTTTGACCATATAAAGTAAAGTTTGTTCCCTTTCTGGAGCATCTTTATAAATTTAATTTGGACCTTCGTAGCCCAAGATATAGAAATTCTCCCCAGGTGTCTTGTTTAGGAATGAATCCTGGAAGAGGCTGGAACCATAACTTGGAGAAATCATATCTCCTAGAATATAGTGAATATGAGGCTGAAACTTGGAAAAAATGTACATCAAGATTTTATATTCTACCTGTGAAAGTTTTCGCCCCTTAGATTTTGCAATCAAAAGATATAGTGAATTTACCAAAACTTATCAGTTTTAGGATTTAGGGTTTTTCCAGCTCGAGGTCAAACTAGGGTTTGACTTTCCCGTAGTTACACCCAACTAGAAATCTTGACCTAGGTATCTAAAATTTTATTTTGATGAGGAGAGAAATCCTATTTCGGGCTCACTCAAAAATTGTTCTTCTGTAAAAATACATAATTTCTCGCTCTAAAAACTGAAAATTCCCGGAATCGAATTCTTCTTCGACAGAAAGATGCACCCTTCAATGAAGAGTCAGCCTAGCATAATTTTGCTAATGGATTGTGGAGAGAGACCAAAAAATTAATAATCCCTAGCTTCTTCATCTGCACAATGTCTTCTTCTCAAGTTAGCTCTGATACCATGTTATATTTTGATCATTCAAGCTAGCATTATCTTAGGGTCTTTAACTGAGAGAATAATAAGCACAACAATCAAACAAAAGAGACAGTAGAGACAAATATTTTCCTCAGTGAAACCATAAAGAAGAAAACCTCACAACTTCCTCAGAGATAGAATCAGCACCAAAAGTAGAAACCCAAAAACATAAAGATGATCTCTCGACAGCAGTAGTCTCTCTCTATGATCCTAGCTTCTTCTCTCTCACTCATGTGCCCCAGTGAGTGAGTGTGTGTGTCATAAATAGAGAGTCTCACTCTCTATTTATATTCTTTCATTCACTTTAACATTTAACTATGTTATGTAGCCTCGAGTAATCCTAACTCAGTTATGTAGGCTCGAGTAACCATAGATGGGGTACTAATGATCTGAATTACATTAACTCACCTAAGTTCAACTTCTATAGGAGATTCTAATAACCCTAGTGCCCCACAACTCTAGGGACTTTAACCCTTGATCAATAGGAGGGTTACCCACAATGACTTTACATGGCTTGTTTACATTATTGAATCTCTCGATAGGAACATCAGGGCATGACATGACTCAAATACATTATAGACACTTCCCGAAATAAACATCGGGGTATAATACATAAGATATAGGAGTGAATACATTCCAAAGTTAGAAATACATCAACAAGGACTTGGAGGATTCCTCTTGCATAATGATCATGTGATCTATTATGAATTGGGAAAGTTAAAAGAGCACGATAAGACCTACACCACACATGATATTGAGTTAGAAAGCATCATCCATGTTTTGAATATGTCGAGTTAGTACCTCATGGGAAGGAAATTACATCTTAATATAGACAATATGTGTCTGAAGTATTTATTTGAACAACCAGATCTGAATGTGAGGTAAGCCAGGTGGTTGGATTTCCTTAGTGATTACCATTTCGAGCTAAATCATATTACAGGAAAAGTGAACAAGGTTGCTGACACTTTGAGCCGAAAAACTCATATTTTATATGAGATGACATTAATTCAGACTTATGCAAATTTGCACGAGAGGATTTGAAGGGCCAACAGTGTTGATCCTTTCTATGTAGAAATCCTCAAGAAATTCCAAGACGACAGGTTGTTTCATAAAAAAAAAAGAGTATAAGATATATTATTTAGGACTAGTATGGTCCAAGGAGAGATTGTACATTCAATCAATAGGGGACATTCGGTCCAACATCCTCATGGAATTTCATCAAGAACCCTACTCAGGGAATCCGGGATATCAAAATATGATATCCACCATCAAGAGACACTTTTTCTAGCCTAATATTAAGGGCGACATTGTGATTTTTATCGCAAAATGACAGGAATGTCCGCTGGTCAAATCTGAGCATCAACATCCTTCAGGATTGCTGTAGCCATTACCCATTTTTGAATGGAAGTGGGAGGTCATTAGTATGGATTTTATCACTGGTCTGCTGAAAAGTAAGAAGCAAAATGATTATATCTTTGTAGTATCTGACGAATTGTCAAAAGCAACACACTTCATTCCAGTGAAGACAACCTACAAGGAAGTACACATTGTCGATAGCTTCTTGAAGGAATATTTAGCTTGCATGGGATACCCAAGGCAATAATATGAGATCGAGATACAAATTCTACCAAAAATTTTTGGAGATCTTTATTATTCAGATTGGAGATGCAGTTGAAATTTAGTACTGCTTATCACCTGGAGACAAACAAGAAGAAAGAAAGGGTAAAACAGATTGTTGATGACACGCTTAGGATGTATGTCATGAACAACCCAACTAAGTGGGAAGACTACCTGCATCTTGTAGGGTTTATGTATAACAATAGTTATGAGGTTTCTGCCAAGATGTGTCCCTTTTAGGTACTCTATGGATGGAAGTGTAGAACACTAATTACTTGGGATAGTCGCGTGGATAGGCTCATGTTAGGGCCTTATTTATTAATGCACTTAGAATAGTTGGTTACCAAGGTCTAGGTGAACCTCAAAGAAGCACATGACCACCAGAAAAGTTACCCGGATCAGAAAAGAAAAGATAAACATTATCAAATAGGCGACCATGTTTACTTGAAAGTAAAAGAAAAAATAGATGTTGTTGAGCTTGGAGAGATGCGGTAAGTTAGCACCTAGGTTTTGTGGACCTTTTGAAATAATGGTCAAGAGACCAATGGCATATGAGCTAGCATTACCCTCACACATAAGAGTCCATAATTTTTTTCATGCATCATTATTAAATAAATATGTTTATGATACTAAACATGTAGTTGATTGGTCCTTATTAAAGGAGGAACTTGAAGGGGAGTTTCCCCCTGAACTATTCATATATTGGATGAGAGAGAGGTGAAGCATAGGAAGTGTATTGTAGTCCAGTTGAAAGTGCAATGGAAGCACTTCAAAACCGATGAGGCTACTTGGGGGAATGAAGCCACCATGAGAAATGCTTACCCCACCTTGTTTCATGATGTCTCTTTGAGTCCCTAGAACACTAGGGATCATGTTGTTCTAAGTGGGGAGGGATGTAATATCCCAAATTTTGGACCTAACACATAAAGAAAGTAGCCTATTGATTCTGATGCTATCTTGATGTTTTATTTTGATAT
>LPNX010595878.1:822708-1038535 GCA_001517045.1 Pseudotsuga menziesii | reverse complement strand
TTTTTGTTGGGAGTGGACCCTAAAGCACATGATTGGTGGGATGTTTTGTGTTGAGTTAGGAGCTCTGGAGCACATGGGTACTTATATTTGTGTTGAGAGAGAAGCTCTAGAGCACATGAGTTTTGAGACACTTGTGTTGAGCGTGAATATTTGGAACACATGAAAAGATAATTTAGAAGTGTTGGAAATAGGCCCTGGAACCTTCCATGTTGATGTTGAGTATAAGCTCTGGAATATCAGATCCTTGGCCATTGTATCCTTAGGTGTATCATACAAGTACATCCTAGCATTAGTGTTGAGCGAAGAGATCTGGAATCACACTAATTTTGTAACTCCCTATTTTTAGCATTGAATATGGGATCTGGTAACCGCTAGGATTTACTAAAAAGAATTAATGATTCCCAAGTGAAAATGACTAGAGAAAAATATTTATCTCATATAACTTATTTATAAGTGATTAAATGGAATTTCAAATTTCTGTATTCTCATCAAGTATTCAAGAACTACTATGTTACATGAGGGAATTCAACATGCAAGGATGTTTAGAGTTTCCTAGCCTAGTAAACCTAACCATCTACCTATTAACCTTAATGAAGAAGTGCCATAAACCTAGGGATCATAGTAAATGATTACCAAAGACAAATTTTATACTATTATGTATTTTATACATGGTATGTATAAACAATAAATGTAGTATAATAGTATTAATGTAAGAAGGAAGGAAAATCTCCATTCATTATTATTTATTACTAAAACATAATAAATAGTATAATACCTACAAAAGTATAATTAGGAACTAGATAAAACTTCCTAAGTTAAAGTATTAAAAAATACCCAAATCAAATAAAAAGGGTTAAGTCAAGAAATCAAGGTTTCTTGATTTAACTGTTCCTTTGACTGAAATATATCTATAAAGTCTCAAGTCAAGGAAAGGCTTGCGGATCTGATCTATCTTTTGGAGTCATTATTCTTCCTAAATTTATCTAGTGAATTCTTGGAGAGCATTTCCCCTAAAAGAAAAAAAGGGAACTGATCCAGACACGATATACCAATTACGAAACCTTACCTTATGATCTCTAAGCTACTTGCATGTTGGAACCATCTCGAGGGAATCCATATTGAAACCAGGAATGGTTCCTTTTCATGGTTTGGTGGAATGTGGTAGTTCCCAAGTGATTCAGTCATCTAATATAGAGGTCAGATCTCCCTATGATTTGTTAATGCTGTTTAACTGAGTGTGCAAGTTTCAACGATTAAAGGAGCTTCAATTTATAGGTGTGAGGTCCTGGACTCCCTATTTCATTGTCTAGAATAAATTCTGGCTAAATTAGGAAAACGTTTACATTATATTTTCTAACCCTATGTGTTTATTTTCTCTTTAAATATTCTAGAGTTTATATTTTGAATTATAACCCTAGGATGTAATTGATTTCCTATGCTATATTTATTGAGGGTTGTTCACCTAGTTCACTTCTATAAATTTAATTCATGTATAAATATTTATCAAGGATTTTGCACCTTAGTTTTACTTTTGTATTATCTTTACTGTTTAATCTGTGTTTCCGACCAACTTGGTTTTATTTTAGATTTATTGCATAGTTGTTATTTTGGCCTATACTCTACTGACATATTTCATCTGTCAAAAGAGGCATGCCATAATTAAATAGACTAGTTCAGAAGCAAGTTTTCTATCTAGAATAAACCTATAAATCAGTGAACTAATCTATTAATTAAAGCTTAACTACTATATATATATATAAACATATAGGAAATTAGAAGTTTATTTTCTAAATAATCAACACTATAAATATATATAAAAGAATAATCATAATCTTAATTATACCAGAGCTAAGATAAGAATGAGCGAGGACCTTTCAAGGTCTGTATAAGTAAACTTATGCTAATAACCAAATCATTACCATGAAAACAAATATTATCATAATCAAATAACAGATCAAGTATTGAGACCATTCATTAGTCCACGATCTAGTTTCATTTCCTAATTAAATTCACAACCATCTAATATTACAAATTCACATAATCAATGTTAGATTTTCATCAAATAAGCTAGCATTATGATCTTAGGATATTTTCACTGAGAGAATAACAAGCACATCAATAAAACATAAGCACATCACAAGAGACAAGAGACACAAATAGTTTTTCTCGGAGAAACCATAAAGGAGAAAACCCCGCAACTTCCTTAGAGAAAGAATCAGCACCAAAACAGTAAGAGATCTCCCCAACAGCAGTAGACTTCTTGTCCCAGTAATTTCCTTCTTCACTAGTGCGCCACACTTGAGAGAGTGAATGATGTGTGTGATAAATAGAGAGTCTCACTACCTATTTATATTCTTCCGTTCACTCGAAGTGCATTTTCACACATAGGCTCGACCTAACAATTACTTACCCGAGCCTACACCTTAATTAGTGTATAATAACTCGAGTGCCCCGAAACTGTGGTGACTTACCTAATGAATTGACATGACTTGTTTACATTATTAATCTTCACGATTAGAACATCGGGGCATGATCACATGACTCAAATACATAATAGAAACATCCCGGAATAAACATCGGGTTACAATACATAATATACATAGAAGAATACATTCCGAAGTTACATATACATCAACACTCCCTCTTAAATAGGAAGGTATTCTTTTGACACAGTTTTCAGCACTGGTCTTCTTCTCTATATCAGCTGGATCATCTCATCTTCGAGTCATGTTCGTCTTCAAGTCATCTTCGGATGTGGATCATCTCTCGATCTAGATCATCATCACTGGATCTGGATCATCTCTTGATCTGGATCATCATCACTGGACTGGATCTCGATCATCACTCGATCTCGATCTGGATCTGGATCATCTCTCGATCTGGATCATCATTCCTGGATCATCGTTACTGAATCTGGATCATCACTCGATCTGGATCAACACTGGTGCTATCTCATGATTCTTCTCGTCATAGGAAGTTCTACAGAGCCAGCCCTTTTTCATGCAGGTTGTAGGCCTACCCTCGTGTAGGTCTTTGACAATTACTTACATCTAACCTGCTCGTCAGAAAGGCACGCACAACACTTACATCTGATCATATAGGAACCAATCCTATAGTCACATTAGAAAGGCCCAGCACTCACATTCACCAGCATGATAGGACATCACATCACTAACATCTGTGAAAAGGCTCAGCACTTACATCTGACCTACTCATCAGAAAGGCAAAACCATCCAGGGGAACACATCCGACCACACTGATGGAAGACTCCCATCCAGACAGGAACACATCCTATCACAGTGATGAGAGATTTCAGCACTTACATCTAAGCACGTGGGAACACATCCCTCAGTCAATCTAGAAAGGCTCTGCACTTACATCCATCCAGGGGAACACATCCTACCACACTGATGGAAGGGATTGCACTCACATTTGATCCTACGAGAACACATCCCAGCAGTCATATCAGAATGGCCCCCAGTTCTCGACTGAGCTACCTGGTAACTGACCAGGTGCCTCCATTCTCCTAGATAATGGTAGTTTCCCTTACATCTAACCTGCTCGTCGGAATGGCCAAAACTCACATCTAACATGGAAGCAAATAAATCCTTTAGCCATGAACATAATGGTTCAGCCCTTACATCTAATCAACTGGGAACATATCCCTCTATCACATCAGAATGGCCACTCAGTCCTACACTAAGTATTCCTGGTAACTGACCAGGTGCCTCCATTCCTAGAATGGAAATTTCCCTTAGATCTGTCCTACTCGACAGAATGGCCAGCACTCATATCTGACATGGAAGGGAGAAACCCTATCACCATGACAGAATGGATCAACCCTTATATCTGACCTACTCGTTAGAATGGCTATGGATCTTAGCACTCATATCTGACATGGAAGGAACCAATCCTCTCACCATTATAGAATGGCTCAGCCCTTACATCTGACCATGGAAGGAACCAATCCTCTCACCATGTCAGAATGGCTATGGGTCTCATCACTTTATATGGGAGGAAGCCTCGATCTGGAGAACACCAATTCTCTCTCTGAAGTACTTGAACTTCAGCCTAGCCAATGGCTTCATCAATACATCAGCTATATGTTCCTCCATCGCAACATACAGGAGCTTCACTGCTCCTCTCTGCACCATATCCCTGATATAGTGATACTTGATCTCCATATGCTTCGACTTGTCATGGAACACAGGATTCTCAGACAACTTCACACAACTCTGGTTGTCACAATGTATACAAGTAGCATCCAACTAGAGATCAAATATATCAAACAGTAGCTTTCGTATCCATACTACCTCACAACTAGTTGAACAAGCTGTGACATACTCTGCTTCAGCTGTACTCAGTGCCACACAGGATTGCTTCCTGCTAAACCAAAAGATCACACCCGATCCCATACTGAAGCAACATCCTGAAGTACTCTTTCTGTCGATGGCACTGCATGCCCAATCTGAATCAACATAACCCTCCAGGTTAATCTTCTAATTCGCATCGTACTTGAGCCCATAATCAACTGTACCCTTCAGGTATCTCAGAATCTGCTTTGCAGCCATCAAGTGAACACTTCTCGGATCTGTCAGGTACTGGCTCAAGGTGTTCACAGCAAAGCAAATATCTGGTCTCGTGTTCGTCAGGTACATCAATGACCCAATCATCTCATGATACATTGTAGCATCAATCATCTCTGATGAAGCATCACTCAATAGCTTCAGGTTCGATGAAATAGGTGTAGCCATTGCCTTGCAGTCCATCATCCCAAATCTCTTCAGGATCTCTACTGCATACTTCCCTTGTCCAAGGAAGATCCCATATGTACTCTGCCACACCTCCATACCTAGAAAGTAATGCATCATCCCCAAGTCCTTCATTTCGAACTTAGCATCAAGCTTTCTCTTCGTATCATCAATCAACCCATCTGTACCTGTCACAAATAGATCATCTACATACACTAGGAGCATCACTAGGTTGCCATCTTCAACCTTGTAGTAAAGGTTGGAATCTGCTTTACTTTTGGTAAAGCCCAAACTCGATAGAAAGCTGTCAATCCTACCGTACCAGGTCCTGGGTGCCTGTTTCAAACCATACAAGGCTTTCTTCAATCTACATACATGAGACTCTCTATCATGTGTCTCAAAACTGAGTGGTTGTTCTACATACACTTCCTCTTCAACTACAACATTCAAGAAAGTAGTCTTGACATCCATCTGGTGTATCTTCCACTTCGTCACTATAGCCAAAGCAAGTACTGATCTAATGGAAGTGTATCTGGCTACAGGTGCAAAGTTCTCTTCATAGTCTACTCCCTCTTTCTGAGAGAATCCTCGAGCTACAAATCTTGCCTTATACTTTTCAATGCTACACTCTGCAACATGCTTGATCTTGTAGATCCATTTGGAAGTGACAACTGACTTCCCTTTTGGTCTTAGGACAACATCCCAAATATCATTCTTCATGATAAATTTATATTCTTCGATCGTAGCATCCTTCCATTCTTTATGATCTGCCGCTTCTTCATAACTGGAAGGTTCTTTAGCAATAAAATCACATAGTAAAGCTACATACCCGGAATTAGATCTGGTCCTCTTTCCTTCTTTGTGCTTCTCTTCTGGAGCCCCATATCTTTCCGCACCTTGGATAAGTTCACGTACCCAAGCAGGTTTCCTCTTACGAGGATTCTTCTCCAGAGGTGGATCTACTGGTCTTTGTGGTTCCTCGAACTCTCGATCTTCTTCTTGAGCTTCTTCATTCATGATTGTATCACGAATCCTGGGTGCTTCTGCTTCTGCTTTTTCAGGTTCTTCAGCAGGTCTCTTTCTAGATTTGTTGTAAGCTGTGCCTTTATCAAATGTCACATCCCTGCTGATGTCAATCTTCTTGTATCCTGGAAAGTAGATTCTATAACCCTTCGAGCTTTCAGAGTATCCCACAAATATACCCTTCTTTCCTGAAGGATCTAATTTTGTTCTCTTCTCTTTTGGAACATGTATATATACAGGACAACCGAATATTCTGAGATGGTTGACTTCTGGTTTCTTCCCAAAGAAGACTTCTTCAGGAGTCTTGTTCTCTAGTACTCTATGAGGAGTACGGTTCTGTACATACACCGTTGTTCTAGCAGCTTCAGCCCAAAGATGCATAGGTAGATCTTGATCATGAAGCATAGATCTTGCGGCTTCCATGATAGTTCTGTTCTTCCATTCTGCAACCCCATTCTATTGAGGATTATAAGGAGTGGACAACTCCCTCTTAATCCTTGATTCTTTGCATAGCTCATTGAATTCATTTGAAGTGAATTCTCCACCATTATTTGATCTAATGGTCTTGATCTTCTTTTCAGTATGGTTCTCGATCAAGGCTTTGAAGTCCTTGAACTTGCTGAATACTTCATCTTTGTTCTTCATAAAATAAATCCATGTCTTTCTAGAAAAATCATCAATAAAAGAAACATAGTATGCACACCTGCTAAGTGAGTTTGATGACATAGGACCGCAGACATCGGAGTGGATGATTTATAGAATGATTTTGGCTTTGCTTTCACTGCTTGGAAATGTCTTCTTTGTATTCTTTCCTTTCCCACATCCTTTGCAGACCCCATCGTGTTTTTCTTGAATTTCTAGAAGACCTTCAACAGCTTTACTTGCAATAGGTAGTGCTCTGTAATGTACATGTGCAAGCCTTCTATGCCAAAGCTCATTTGGCTCTACTGTTTCATGGATCAAGGCTTGTTCTAGATGGCCCTTCAATTTGTACAAGCCTCCTTCTTGTTCTCCAATCACTACCACATCATCGATAGTATTTCCTTTTTCCCACATGATGACTTGACCATCTATGAATGCCACCCGCATTCCTTTTGCATCCAATGCTGAAATGGATAGAAGGTTCTTCTTCAGTCCTGGCACAAACAATACTTCTTTCATTGTTAGAGACTTACCAGATTCTAGCTTGTATGAATATTCCCCACTACCTTTTATTGGATATTAGTAATCATCTCCTAGTTTCACCTTGTGAGGTGATTCGTGTTCTGATAGTCTTACAAAAGATTCCTTGAATCTCGTCATATGTTTGGAAGCCCCATTGTCTATAATCCAATCATCACTACCATGAGTAATGTTACCTGTGAGAGATGATATCAGAACATATTCATCCTCACTTGAAGAATCTTCACTTTCGTATCTGGATCTCTTTCTGGATGGTTCATCATCCTTTGCAGCATGAGCACGATGTCTTCTTTTGTTTCTCTTCTTCTTGTGAGAGTGGTTCTTGCTCTTAGGACAATCTTTAGTAAAGTGTCCATTTTCATCACATGTATAACATCTAAATCTAGATAGATCCCTTTTAGTGTGAGAGTTCTTACCTTTATAAGGTTTTCTTCTTTCCTTCTTGGAGTGATCTATGAGGGCTTGGTCTTCACTTCCCATCTTCTCTTCATGAGCTGCTATCCGTGCTTCTTCTTGAGAACATTCTTCCCATAGTCTGCTGAATTTTACCAACTTCTTTCTTGCACAGATTCCTTGGATAAAAGCATCCCATGACCTAGGAAGGCCATTCAAAGTAGTCATGACAATCTCTGCATTTTTCACTTCTTCATCAACAGCTTCTAATTGTTCCTTGATTTGAGAAACGCTTGTAAAGTATGACTGGATAGTTTCTGCATTCTGAATCTTCACATTCTTCAGCTGGTTCCTTAGGGTCATCTTCCTATTGATGTTCTTTCCTTCAAACAATTTGGTTAGGGCATCAAACATAGCTTTAGGTGTCTTGAGAGAGGACACCTGTGGGATGAGATGATCCTTGATAGAATTAGCAATGATTCTCTTTTCCATAACCATCTTCTTCTTATGTAAGGCCTTTTCCTCATCTCCCTCTGGAACTGGAACCTCCTCATGAATGTAGGAGTCTAATTCATTCTCTTCCAGGACCAGGGAGATCCTATACTTCCAAGCTCGGAAGTTATCAGCCCCCTCAAGATTTTCATCAAGCCTGGTATGATGAGACATCTTTAAATAAGAACCTGAAATGGAAATACAAAAGATTTTATATCTTACCAAGTTCAAGATGTCGGATCTGAAACTTGAGCTGAAATCCTGTAGAGCTGGTTCAGGAGCCAACTAGGGTTTTGATTTTCCGGAGTTTTGTCCACCCAAATGCCTTCAAATTTGTTCCTAACTTCAATTTTGGGGAGGATATCAATCCAGGCCTGGGCTCACTGAAAAATTCCTCTTCTACAAAAGCCCTAATTTGCGACCCTAGTGACAGGTCCAAAACTGAAAAACCTCAAAATTGAATTTTGTTTCGACAGAAAGATGCGCCCTAGGGAGGAGAGTAATTCCACCTTACTTTTGCTGAAAAAATGTGGAGGAAGATCCACAAACTAGGAATCCCTAGTTCCCACAGCTACATAGTGTCTTCTTCTCAGGTTAGCTCTGATACCATGTTAGATTTTCATCAAATAAGCTAGAATTGTGATTTTAGGATCTTTTCACTGAGAGGATAACAAGCACATCAATAAAACATAAGCACATCATAAGAGACAAGAGACACAAGGAGTTTTTCTTGGGGAACCATAAAGGAGAAAACCCCACAACTTCCTTAGAGAAAGAATCAGCACCAAAACAGTAAGAGATCTCCCCAACAATAGTAGACTTCTTGTCCCAGTAATTTCCTTCTTCACTAGTGCGCCACACTTGAGAGAGTGAATGATGTCTGTGATAAATAGAGAGTCTCACTCTCTATTTATATTCTTCCATTCACTTTAAGTGCATTTTCACACGTAGGCTCGACCTAACAATTACTTACCCAAGCCTACACCTTAATTAGTGTATAATAACGCGAGTGCCCCGAAACTATGGGGACTTACCTAATGACTTGACATGACTTGTTTACATTATTAATCTTCCCGATCGGAACATCAGGGCATGATCACATGACTCAAATACATAATAGAAACATCTCGGAATATACATCAGGTTACAATAAATAAGATACATAGAAGAATACATTCTGAAGTTACATATACATCAACAATCAAAACCGTATCCCATAAATTAAAATGGTCCCACAGATTATTACTTACAACAACCATATAACAAATAAACAAAGTATCATTACAATATTAAATTAAGAACCATGTAAGTGCAATATAATCCTATTGACACTAAAAAATTCCCAAATTATAACCATTAGAAATAATAAACCCCCATTACATTGAATGACCTAGAATCCAATCCTCTAGGGTTTCTTCACAATTCTTTTTAAATACACGCTATACACAGTTTGTATAAGGGCTATAAAATAATAGTAATTCTTTTCATAGAGGTCGTAAGACCCTCACATGGTCTCATACCCTATAATCCATGGCCATAGCCCATAAGTAACCACATAGTAAATTAAATAACTATTGCATGCACGTTCAATGAATCAACCTACAAAAACATTTTCCCACTCACGGTTTACACCCACGGTCTTCGTTAAACATTCTAATTTACACATTTAAAATAAACTGTAAGTCCGAACCTTCTACGCTATCATAGCCATGATGGTGAGTACCAATGCCATTTACGGTGTGGCCCCAAAGCCATCACGTTGATAGTATAGTCATCCTTTTAACCCTTACAACCCACCAAGGAAAAATGTCATTTAAAATGCATATATAATAACCATATAACGATACACAACATTATAAAAACATCCACATAGCATAAAATGATACTCATAGTAATTATAAATCCATAATCAAGTTACACAGTTGTTCCTCTATCCATTGCACCATTGCAAGCAATGGTGTTTCCTGTGTTTACCTAACATAAATCAAAAACAAATTTAAAAAATTCATGTAGATCCTATCAAAGGAAGCAAGTTTCTCGTCACTAATAAAATCCTATTTTAGAATACATTCCATTACATTTTTCATCTCGTGCCCAAAGGCCATCGAAACCCCACCACCAACCGCAATTCCGTCACTAGACAAAAGCATAGAGTTCTTCCAAGGCATAGTCAAACCCCCAAATCGAACACAACTACTGGAACCAGGCTCAAGCAAACCCCAACTAGTGATGAGTTAAAACTTTATCTCAAACATAGAACCCAAGAGGTGACAAGTGAAGGCTTTTTAACATGCTTACTGTAAGGTATGGCTTTTCCCATGGCTTGTTTTCCAACTAAGAAACCATTCCTCTCATTTCCATCCATGTAACCTTTAACTACAAAAAATAACTAATCTTGTGAAAACCTTAACGTTACAAGACCTGTCATCCAAATGGAAGTATCCTTCACCATACTATGCAGTAGCAAAGGGTAAGCAGTGAGCTGCAAAATGACCAAACCCCATCGTGAGCCAAGCCCTAAGTTTGGACTACCACACACTCCAATGCACATTAATGGAGCAAGCTTGTTTTCCATTATCGACTTGTAAAATCTACTTCTCTACGAGCTTGTTTTCCATTATCGACTTGTAAAATCTACTTCTCTATAGTTCTCATACGTTACAATATTGAATTCCTCCACTTCCTTACAAATGTCATAAACCCTAATGTGCAAGGGCTTATTTATTCATCCCCAAGTTTATTACAAGACATAATCCATCACATGTTTCGAATGCCATAGGCTATAATCCTTAGAACTATGCTCATCGATTTCTTTAGGCCCTAAGCATAAAACCATGGCATAATCCTTATGCCATGATAGGTTGTTAACTATAATGCCAATATTTGCTTGTAACAAAAGAGTTATGAACCTGTTAAGCACATAATAAAAATATATGTTATTACTTTAATAAAATAAACATTTAATATAAATATTTTAGGATACAAACCGTTGATAAGTATTACATAATGAATAATAAGTGGCACTTAGAATCAAATCCGTGTCATAAAAATAATAGGTATGATAGTGACCCTACCTCTCATGTGAAGACTGTAAAGGATGATAATATTAACTAGTACTTCTCACTAGTTGCAAATATGACTACTAATAATCAAACATCCAAGTACTTCATAATACGTTTCCGTTCCTAATTATAATCTGCACGTAAAATTGAAGAAGTGCTTTAGTTTAGCAAAACTAAGTAAGACCGCTAGACAAGTAGAAACTCTTACCTCTTCGGCAGTACATGGGAGATCTAGTCCCACCACTCCACCCACTTTGGTCCCACGAACAAAGTTATGTTATAACCATGTATATAAACAGTAAACACATCCTTAAATTAATGAAGTACATAATCAAAGTAACTACACATACACAATAATGTATAACCATAATAATAGCGTAGTGACCAGTATTATGACATCAAAAGTAAACACAGTAATAATTATAACCGAAAGTAAAGAATTAAAATGTAAGAACAACTTATGAAAACCAACAGCATAAATAGAGTATGATACTTTCTACAAGTCCAATAATGTCCAGAATAGGTAGTTTTGACTAGCCTAATAAAAAAAATTATTTTCAATTTTTGGGGACATTACAGAGAGAGCAAAAATTCAAAAGGGATCATCTCCACAAAGATGAGGTTAAATTTGAGATGAATAATTGGTTCCCTATTATGCTCTTCAAATAAAAACGATACTAAATATTTCAAAATAGGTATATTATACTATCAAATGATAGATTTAATGAGAAAGTCGATGTTGGAGAAGCATGCAACAATTAACATAATTTTGTTGTAATTGGATTTTCCTGAACTGAATCTAAAATATTAGGATGTAAGACTCAATGAAATTGCTTAGATTTCCCATGGAGTTTAGTTCATGGAATTTATTGTTTCTTCTTTTTTTGGTACGAAGGTTCCACCATGATGATCAATAAGAGTCTAACATTCACTATGTTAAATCTCTCTTTATTTTGATTACGGTTATAATTGTATTTTTCCAGTGTTAGGTAGTTGTCTATGGGATGCTAGTAGGAAGAGGAACAAGGAAGAATCTTAGATTAGCAACAATTATATATTTTTTCTTGGTGTTCTTTCCAACCTCGTAGACCATTACTTTGAAACTGTGTACTTCTCTTGGAATTCATATAAATATAGCTAGTTTATTGAAAAATATTAAATAACATTACTTTCATCATTACCTAAAATGTATAGCTAGTTTATTTGATGATAATGACTATGGTTATTAAGGTTCAATACTATCTATGGTTTATTGGACCTTAAGAATGATAGAATTACCTGCTTTTCATTTTAACATTTTTTTAATGCTAGAAAATATTTAAGAGAAACATTCCTGTAATATCCCCATAGTTTGATGAGTTAAAACATTCGGAAGCTAACTAATGTACCAATTTTTTTTAAATTGCAATCTTATGTGGATGTAGACAATACATTGTAAGACAATTATTTCAATCCATGAAATTTAATAACTTGGTAAAGTTCTTCTAATTTTAGTTATGCTGGTTTTCATCATTATGTTACTTAAAATAGAGAGATGCAAATGATATTCATGGTTAGGTTTGATCACCTATTTATAGTATATTAATTTTCTCTTATCCTTCAAGTCTACATCACAATACAATTTATTATTAAATTTAGATATAATAATACTTTTAATATTATCCATATTAGACAATATCAATTATCCTTTGATTCTTTAACTTTTTATCCTAGACTTGTCATCCTTATGTCAAATCCGCACTCAATTTTAAATCCATCTTAGAAATCCTCTTATGTTGTGTTGTTTTTCTTGTTCTTATGCATGAAGTACATAAACATGGCATCTGTAGCTGGGATAAAGACTCGTTTATATGAGGAGGATAATATAGGGTGTATCGCATTTATATTTTAGGTTTCAATTTATGACACTTTTTTATTTTCTCTATCATTCATGGCAATTTTTTAGATATTTGGAAAGCTCAAACCTTGCAACCCCAAATTATTCATGTATCTCCACCAAGCATCAAATTAAATAAATATACAATAAAAAATTATATGTAGAAACTTGAAAGTCATTTAGTCAAGCTCCTATAACTTGCACACTATCAAAATTGCTCTGATCATAACTAGTTGAGATTTATACTAAACGCCATTAATGGCTGACCACAATCAAGCATAAGTAAAATGGAAAGAATGATTAAATAGAAAAGAATAAATAGATTAACCAGCAAACTCAATAAATAAATCTAACTAAAAAAGAAATAAGAATGGTTAGCACACAATAAAATCTAAAAATAGAAGAAATGCAATATACCTATGGAAATATGCTATTTGGGAAGTGTATACATAAAAGAGGTGGCCCTATATTTCTTCTTGGAATACACTACCAAGAAAGAATACATTAGTGAGTTCTACAATAATAACTTATTTATTCCAACATGAATAAATTCAAGGATTAAACTCACTTCGGTTCTCTACACTATGATCTTCNGTAGCTCTCTCATCCTATATATATATATATATATATATATATATATATATATATAGAAATAAAGAGATCAGGAGTAACCATCAAATACTAGATCTAAAAAAAAGGATCTCTCCACCACCAAGTCTTGGATTAGATCCAAGGTTGTTTGAAAATAATAAAATATCATTTTCAAAAAAATTCCATGTTACGAAACTTGTCTATAGGGTGTGCACCATGGTAAAATCAATTCATTAAAGGTTTCCGTCTAGATTCAATCTATCCCAATAGTGTCGAACCCATCTCATCCTCTTTTATATATATATATATTACTAATAACAAATAAATACTAGATCCTAAACATATGATCTCTCCACTACCAAGTCTTGTATTTGTTCCAAGGTTGTTTGAAAGGAATAAACTATAATCTTTAATAAACTCTATGTTACAAAACTTGTTTATACGAGCTACAACATGGTAAAATTAATTGATTACCGAAATTGTAGGTTTATTATTAGATCTACATGAAATAATGACGAGTTTTGGATGTCACACCCAATTACCCCTTTGTTTTTCCTTTTTGGACGATATTTCAAATCAAAAACCTAAATGACCTTATTCTAGTCAAAACCAATGTTCTATTATTTAATGATTCATCTTGGTTTGCTCGAGAATAAGGTATTTATTTGGTTATTATTATACTGCATCTTCTTCTTATACTCAAAATGAATGGCTCATTGATTCTATAGAATCTTCTCATATGGATAAGGATCTAGCCATGTTTTCTACTATGCATGAATGTTGGCACCAAAAAAATATTTTCTTGTGATGATAGATATCTAAGTGTTGTAGGATCTGGAACAGTTCCAATAGAAAATGTTGATTTTATTGATTGCTATGTGTTCCAATAATTTCCTACGTTTTGTTGTCAATCTATCAAATCATTCATTCTCGTGAAGGTAAAACTGTAACGTTTACACCTCACCAAGTTGGAATCAATGATTTTAAAGATCCTCAACATGTCGTAGCTACTGGAATTGTTGATGATATTACTGGGTTGTACAAATTTAACAAGTTTGGGTCATCACCTTTTCCTTCAGTTTTTTTTCGTAATAGTGATAACTTGAGCAAACTTTCGCATGAGCGATTTGGTCACTGAAATTATCGCTCATTGAAACAAATATGTAAAGATAATATGGTGACAGGTCTTTTGATGGTATCTTGCAGGGATGGTGTTTGTTCTGATTGTGTACTCAAAAACATCATCGCACAGTTTTGACAAACATGCCTCTTGGTATGCCTTGGTTCCCTTGGAGCTTTTGCATAGTGACTTGTGTCGTCCTCTTCCATCTGCTTCCTTTTCTAGTTTCAAATATTTCTTAACTTTAATTAATGATTACTCCAGACACACTTGGGTTTATTTCCTAAAATTAAGAGTGAATTATTTAACATGTTCTTGACCTACAAGGGCCTTGTTGAAAACAAATCTGGTCATCAAATCATTAAGTTAAGATCTTACAAGGGAGTAGAATATGTTAACAACAAGTTCACTACTTTTTGCACTGAACAAGGAATCCAACAACAACACAATGCTCCATATACACCAAAACAAAATGATGTAGCTCAATGTAAGAACCACATATTAATAGAAATGGCTAATTGTATGATCCAATCTAAAGGACTAAGTCTTCAATTTTGGGCCGAAGCCATAAATTGTGCAAATTACATAGTTAATCACACCCCCACTAAATATTTATAAGGTATAAAATTCGAAGAAGCATGGAGTAAAATTAAACTATATGTAATTCACTTCCTTGTGTTTGATAGTGAAGCATGGGCTCACATTGGGGATGAAAAATAGAAAGCATTGCTGCCTAAAAGTGAAAAGTGCATATATTTGTTGAATATTATGAAGATGTAAAGGTTATAGACTTCTTCAACCACATTCTCATGATATAATGATTAGAAGAGATGTTAAATTTGATGAAATTCTCTTGTCCTACGAGCCTAACTTAGTGGTTGTGACATCTTTGTCCTGTGAGCCTGATTCGATGATTGTGCCATATTCTACTTCCAAATTCCTTGACATGCTTCCAAATATGGTTTCTGGTGATGACAACAAGAATGAAAATACAACTCCGTCTGCTAATTTTCATCCATTTGCACTAGCACAATTTCTTCCTCGATTGGTCCGTTCAACATGTGAAGCAACTGGTCATCTTGTCGCTGATCCTAGAGATCAATGCCAAACTCGCTCTCAATTTTAGTGAGACTCTTCTCTTTTGGCACAAGTTTCATAGAATCATGATCCAATTTTTTTTGCATAAGCTTCAGGAAATCCAAATTGGGATGCAGCTATGGATGAAGAATATCATTCCTTATTAGCGAACAATACTTGGGATATTGTACCTCTTCCAAAAGTATGAAAAATTTTCACATCTAAATGGGTCCAGAGAACTAAGTATGCATCAGATGGAAGTGCTGAAATACTTTAGGAAAGGTTAGTTTCCAAAGGTTTTTCCCCACTTGAAGGGATTTAATACAATGAAACCTTTTATCCTATCCCAAAAATGAACTCCATCTTTCTTTTTCTTTCCCTTGCACCCTTACATAACTGGGAAGTCCATCAAATGCATGTCAATTCTTCATTCTTACATGGTGATTTACAGGAGGAAGTTTACATGGAACAACCTCCTCGATATGTTCAAAATAACTCTAGCCATTCATGTCTCCTTAAGAAATCCTTATGTTCCATGTAAATTTCTAGAAAGCTATCCATAAGGATTTCTAGCTAGCCTTGTTGGGCATAAGCCTTGGGGTATTACAAATTGATGTTGAACATAATCTCTATAACATCGAATCCTTTTTCATTGTATCACTAGGCGTATTATAGAAGTACATCGTAGCATTAGTGTTGAGTGAGAAGCTGTGGAATTTCCCAGTTGTCTAGCATTTAAGTTGGGCTCTAAATAGCGCTAGGAGTTACTTGAATTAATTGTGTTGAGTGAGAATGACTTTGAAAATCATCAAACCTTACCTTACTTATTTTGAGTTGATTAAATGAAATTTCAAATGTACTTCTCATCAAGTACTAAGGAACTACCACAATACACGAAGTAACCCAACACGCAAGGAGGATCTAGAGGAGCCTAACTTAGTTGACCAACCCTAACTAAGGCCTTGATAAAATAAATAGTATAATATAAGGAAAGCATCAAATAAATGAGATCATGTTATATGATGCATAAATAAATATTAATAATAATATATATAGTTTACATATATTATGAATAAAAGAATAATTATATATATTATATTTATAACAAAATAAAAATAACTAAAACTAATAAATAAGGAGTCTATGTATTTATTATTTACTAAAATGTTTAAATAAGTATTCAATCCTAAAATTGAAATTATGAACTAGTAAAAAGTTCCTAAGTTAAACAAAACAATTATTAACTCCGCATAAATCAATTAAATATTTTTTCAAGAAAATAATGGATTCCTGATCTAACAGAAGTTTTAAAACAAATTCCCTTTCCTAAAAAGTGTCTATGAAGACCCAAGCCAAGGGAAGGATTTGGGAACTAATCTGATCTGAGCTTATCATTATTCCTAATAATTTTTGGATAGCATTCCAAAAGAAAAGAACTCTTATACATATCTTGATATTTGAAATATAAGAAACCTCATGTTTAGGAGATCTAGACTACTTGCATGTTGGAGCCATCTTGGGAATATCCATATTAGAACGAGGAACGGTTCTAGGTCATGGTTGGGAGGAGTGTGGTACTTCCAAAGTTATTCTATTAAGAGACATAAGGTAAGAGATAACTAGTTTTTATTAATTTTGTGTGTTTAAGTGTGAAGGATTCATAGCCATTAAAACACGCTGAAAAAGTTGTGAGTATGAGGTTTCTACTTTTATGAGCATATTATCTATGTTTAAACGTTATACTTATAATATTTATGCTATGGATTAAATATGTGCAACCTCTATTTTCTAGTTGTTTATATGCTTTCGGTTATTTCATTGTTTAAAGTGAAACTCAACATTTAAATTCTTAGATAGAAATGTAGGGTTAAACAATTATTAGACTTACATGTAATTAGTTCAGAAGTTTATGTTATATTTTTTAATATAGATTCAAACCCTATATTCTAGTTAAAATACAACCTAATTTGTAGACTAGGTCAAATTTTAAATAAAACCAAATAATATAAAAACTAAATAAATAAACCTAATGATAAAAAAACTCATTTTGTCCTTAAACTAATCATTATTTAAAACTTTGCAAAAACGTTAAAATAAATATTAACTAAGAAAATTACAAACATGTTTACAAAAAATTTAGTCGAGGGATCGAATCCCTTTTATATCCAAATTCAAAACTATAAAATAAATGAAGTGCTGACACGTTTCATTTTCCAATGAAACAAAGACATAGATTTCAAATATTCTAAATCGAAAAAAATTATAAACATTATACCTTTGATAGTAAATCAAATCTTATTAAGGATCGACAACATGCTTTCTTTCCTACCAAATCAATAAGCACAGCCTGTCTAAATAATTACAGTAAAAAAAATAATTGTAAATAAAGTTCCATTCTCATACGCGTCTCATTGAGGGAATTAAAAGGATAAAAAATTCAATCACCACATGAAAACATATTAACGAACCAAAGGATAAAACCATTATCACATTCAACAATCCACGCGACCCAAGGTCAAATCTATTTAAACCAGATCTTAGATATTCACAATGTTTTAAAAATGAATATGCTACAACACATTAAACAATTAAACCCATTAAACAATTAAACAATTAAAACAATATTAAATCATGTAAGAAAAAACTGAACTATTAAACACATTTACATAGGATGCGTTATTCACGGAGGGCTTAGCCATTATGGATTCCCATAAAAACATCAATTCACCACATCTAATTTGAAGAAAGAGCTAGGATCTTCCACTTAAAAACAAACTTACTGACACTATTTATTCCACGAAATTTAATTCAAACCTCATACGAATTCAAGAGCGCTCCCTTTGGCATATATTATAAACAGATAATTTACTTACATAAAAAACAAATCATTTAAATTGATAGAGCTACATCCTTATAAATCGATGAATCAACTAAACCACATTTCCACAGTTCATATCAAATATTGAAACAATAATATCATAAGTGGAATTGCAGAGAAATGGCACTACCAACATTTATAAATGCCTTCAAATTTATAGAGTCACAATAAAACAAAGGAACCTCATAAGATTTATTTAAACCCAAATCAATCCATTAGTGAGATAATGGTAAACAAAAAATGGAGAGCCAAGTCTCTATTAAAGTTTAAACATCATATATTTAATTTAAATATCCATACTTGTAACTTTACATTGACGCATTGAAAATGCCCAAACAATCTCGAGGAACCCCAAAACCAAAAACCAACAGTGAATAGCTTAAGCGATACAAAACAACATTTCCCACACCCAGAATCAAAACCATGTAACAACATAGCAAGTTAAACATTCAATACAGGCCCCTGTATTACGTGGGCTTACCCAAGATGGTTGCATAGTCAACCCAATCTCTTGCCTTTAAAGAAGAGTACCCACACTACCTAAACCCATAGCAATGAAACCAATGCAAAAAATTAGAAGTATGTAGCTAATGTAATTCAAAACAAAGGTTAAAAGGTGAAACCATACTGAGCATTAGCATATCTGTCAAACATTTCCATGGATGAACTATAAGCTTCACATGGTATGCACAACTCCCACCTTGAGCACAAAACCTCCCTCCAAAACCAAATGAAGAACCAAACTAATGACCAACAAAATGTTACATTTTTATCATTATATTACCATAACATTAGGATCTTTAACTAAGAGAATAACAAGCACAACAATCAAACACAACAAAAAATGAACACGGTGTTTATCCTTGGGGAAACCATAAATGGTGAAAACCCCACAACTTCCTCAAATATAGAATCAACACCAAAAGTAGAACCCAAAACAATAAGTGATCTCCCAACAGCAGTAACCTTCTTTCTATTTAGCCCTAGTGTCTTCTCCTTCCTCAACTATGTGCTACACTTGAGTGTGTATGAGATGTGTGTTAAATAGAGAGGCTAGCTCCCTATTTATACTAATTCCTGACTTGATTAAACCCTACTAGGGCCGACCTCACTAGGAGAGTCTAATAACCCTAGTGCCCTGGAACCGCGGGGAGTTTAAACCTTAGCCAATAGGAGGGTTACCCACAATGACTTTACATGACTTGTTTACATTATATAACTTCCCAATAGGAACATCAAGGCATGACGTAACTCATGTACATCCTAGAATAAGCATAGGCTTACAATATATAATAAATACAAGTGAAATACATTCCTAAGTTACGTATACATTAACACTCCCTCTTAACTAGGAAGGTATTATTTCGATGCAATTTTAAGTGCAAGTATTCTTCTCTATATCTTTTGGATCATCATCGAGTCCTCATCATCTTCAAGTATTCGTCAACTTCAATTCATCTTCATCTTCAATTCATCTTTGTCTTCAAGTCATCTTCGTCATCGAATCTGGATCATCACTCGATCAGGATCTTCATTGCTAGGTCATCATCATTGGAACTGGATCATCATCAATCGATATGGATCATCACTGGGTCATCATCACAGGTGTTATTTCTTGATTCTTCTCGTTATAGGAAATTCTACAGAGCTATCCCTTTTTCATGCTAGATGTAGATCTATAGAGCTAGTCCTTTTTCATAATGGATGTATCATCATAGAGCTAGTCCTTTTTTATACTAGATGTGGCATCTACATAGAGCCAGTCCTTTTTCATACTGGATGAGTCTTCACAGAGCTAGTCATTTTTCATACTAGATAAGTATTCACGGAGCTAGTCCCTTTTCATACTAGATGTGGGATCTACTCAGAGCTAGTCCTTTTTCATACTAGATGATTCTTCACAGAGCTAGTCCTTTTTCATACTAGATGTGGGATCTACTCAGAGCTAGTCCTTTTTCATACTAGATGAGTCTTCACAGAGCTAGTCATTTTTTATACTAGATGTGGGATTTTCTCAGAGCTAGTCCTTTTTCATACTAGATGAGTCTTCACAGAGCTAGTCCTTTTTCATACTAGATGCGGGATCTACATAGAGCTAGTCCTTTTCCATACTAGATGTGTCTTCACACGGCCAGCCCTTTTTCTTTCTAGATGTGGGATCTACACAAAGTTAGTCCTTTTTCATACTAGATGTGTCTTCATAGGGCTAGCCCCTTTTCATGCTGGATGTGGGATCTACATAGAGCTAGTCCTTTCTCATACTAGATGTGTCTTCACATAGCTGACCCTTTTTCATGCTAGATGTGGGATCATCACATAAACCTGACAATGGAAGGAACCAATCCTCTCACCATGTCACAGCTCTTAAATCCGACCATGGAAGGAACCAATCCTCTCACCATGTCGGAAAGGCACAACACTTATATCTGACCATGGAAGGAACCAATTCTCTAACCATGTCACAATGGCACAACACTTACATATGGCTGTGGAAGGAGCCAATTCTCTCACCATGTCAGAATGGCTTAGCACGAACACATCACTTACACTTAGGAGGAATATCAATCTAGAGAACACCAAGCTTCTCCCTGAAGTACTCAAAATTCACCCTAGCTAATGGCTTAGTCAACACATCAGCTATTTGTTCATCTGTCGCAACATACCGGAGCTTCACTACTCTTCTCTGCACCGTATCCCTGATATAGTGATACTTGATCTTGATATGCTTCGACTTGTCATGGAATACTGGATTTTCTGACAACTTTACGCAACTCTGGTTGTCACAGTATATACAAGTAGCATCTAACTGGAGATCAAATAAATCAGATAGTAGCTTCCTCAGCCATACTACCTCACAACTAGTTGAACAAGCTATGACATATTTTTCTTCAGCTGTACTCAGTGCCACACAGGATTGCTTCCGGCTAAACCAAGAGATTACACCTGATCCCATACTGAAGCAACACCCTAAAGTGATCTTCTTATCTATGGCACTGCTTTCCCAATCTGAATCAACATAACCCTTTAGGTTAGTGCTTTGATCAGTCTTATACTTGAGCCCATAATCAACTATACGCTTTAGGTACCTTAGAATGTGCTTTGCAGCAGTTAAGAAAACATGTCTCGGATATATCAAATATTGGATCAAGGTGTTCACAGCAAAGCACATATCTGGTCTCATGTTCATCAGGTACATCAAGGACCCAATCATTTGATGATACATCATGGCATCAACTGTCTTTGATGAAGCATCACTCAATAGCTTCAAGTTTGATGCCATAGGTGTGGTTAATGCTTTGTAGTCCATCATCCCAAATCTCTTTAGGATCTCTACTGCATACTTCCCTTGTCCAAGGAAGATTCCATCCATATTCTACCACACCTCCATACCTAGAAAATAATGCATTATACCCAAGCCCTTTGTTTTGAACTCGACAGCAAGCTTTCTCTTCATATCAGCAATCAACCCATCCATACCTGTCACAAACAGATCATCTACATATAGTAGAAGCATCACTGGGTTCCCATATTCAACCTTGTAGTAAAGGTTGGAATCTGTTTTACTCTTGGTAAATCCTAAATTGGATAGAAATTTGTCAATTTTGTCGTACCATGTCCTGGGTTCCTATTTCAAGCCATACAGGTCTTTCTTCAATCTACACACATGCGACTCCCTGTCATGTGTCTCAAAACTGATTGACTGCTCCACATACACTTCCTCTTCCACTACACCATTCAAGAAAGCAGTCTTGACATCCATTTGGCATATCCTCCATTTCATCACTGCAGCTAGAGCAAGTACTGATCTGATGGAAGTGTATCTAGATACGGGTGCACAGTTTCTTCATAGTCTATTCCTTCTTTCTAGGAGAAACCACAAGAAACAAATCTTTTGTTATATTTTTCTATGCTACCATCTACATCATGCTTAATCTTGTAGATCCATTTGGAAGTTACAACTGACTTCCCTTTTGGTATTTGGACAACATCCCAAACATCATTCTTCATGATCAATTGATACTCTTCGATCATAACATCCTTTCATTATTTCCATTATGTCGCTTCTTTGTAATTGGAAGGTTCTTTATTAATGAAATCACATAGTAATGCTACATAACTGGAATATGATTTGGTCCTCTTTCTTTCTCTAAGATTCTCTTCTGGAACCCCATATCTTTCCGCACCTTGGATAATTTATCGTACCCAAGCGGGTTTCCCCTTGTGAGGATTCTTCTCCTAAGGTGAATCTACAGGTCCTTATGGTTCTTCAAATTCTCGATCTTCTTCTTGAGTTTCTTCATTCATGATTGTATCATGAATTATGGGTGCTTCTGCTTCTTCAGTTTCTTCAATAGGTTTCTTTATGGATTTGATGTAGGATGAATCTTCATCAAATGTTACATCCCTATTGATGTCAATCTTCTTGAATCCTAGGAAGTATATTCTCTAATCCTTCAAGCTTTCAGAGTATCCCACGAATATACCCTTCTTTCGTAAAGGATATAATTTTGTCCTCTTCTCTTTTGGAATGTGTATGTACAATGGACAGCCGAATATTTTGAGATGGCTGACTTCTGGTTTCTTGCCGGAGAAGACTTCTTCAGGAGTCTTGTTCTCGAGTACTCTGTGTGGAGTACGGTTCTATACATACACCACTATTCTAGCTTCTTCTTCCCAAATATGCATAGAAATATCTTTATCATGAAGCATAGCTCTTGTAGCTTCCATGATGATTCTATTCTTCCTTTCTGCAATCCCATTCTGTTGTGGATTATATGGGGTGGACAACTCCCTCTTAATCCTTGAGTATTTTCATAACTCTTTAAATTCATTTGATGTGAATTCTCTGCCATTATCTGATTGAAAAGCCTTGATCTTCTTCTCTATGTGATTCTCAATCAAGGCTTTTAATTTCTTGAACTTGCTAACTAATTCATCTTTGTTCTTCATGAATTAAATCGATGTCTTCCTGGAAAATCCATCAATGAAGGAAACATAGTATACATACCCTCTTAGTGAAATTGATGACATTGGTTTGCATACACTGGAGTGGATGATTTCCAAGATTCCTTTTGCCTTTCTCTCGCTACTTGGAAATGTCTTCTTTGTATTCTTTCCTTTTGCACATTATTTGCAAACTTCATCATGTTTTTCTTGTATTTCTTGTAGACCTTCAACAACTTTGCTTGCAAGTGGTAGTTCTATATAGTGTACATGTGCAAGCCTTCTATGCCAAAGTTCATTTGGTTCTACTGATTCATGAACCAAGGCTTGTTTTGGTTGGCCCTTCAACTTGTATAGACCTCCTTCTTGCTCTCCAATCACTATTGCATCATCAAAAGTCTTTCCCTTTTGCTACATAAGAACTTGGCCATCTACGAAAGAAACCCTCATTCCTTTTGCATCCAATGTAGATATGGAGAGGAGGTTCTTCTTTAGTCCTGGAACAAATAATACATTCTTCATCTTCATAGACTTTCCAAAGTCTGGTTTATAGGAGTATTCACCCCTACATTTTATTGGATACTGGTAAGTTTCACCTTGTGAGGTGACTCATGTTCGGATAGCTTCACAAATGATTCTTTGAATCTCTTCATGTGCTTGGAAGCACCACTGTCTATGAGCCAATCATTACTTCCATGTGAAACCGTTCCTGCGAGAGTGGAGATCAGTACATATTCTTCCTCACTTGAATAATCATCACTTTCTTGTCTGATTCTCTTTGGGGAAGGTTCGTCATCCTTTGCAACATGAGCATGATGTCCTCTCTTGTTTCCGTTCTTATTTAATTTCCCTTTATTAGGGAAAAATTTGGATATATGACCTTTCTCATCACATGTGTAACATCTAATAGTAGACAGATCTCTTCTAGAGTGTGAGATATTACCTTTGGAGTGATAATGGCTCCTTCTGGTTTTCTTGGAGTGAACTGTGAGAACTTGATCTTCACTTTTCATCTTCTCTTCTCGAGCTAAGCTTCTTCATGAGAGCATTCTTCCCATAGTCTGCTGAACATGTCTAACTTCTTTCTAGCACAGATCCCTTGAATGAAAGAGTCCCATGATCTAGGGAGACCATTCAAGGTGGTCATCACAATCTCTGCATTATCCACTTCTTCATCTACTACTTATATTTGTTCCTTGATCTGAGATACCCTTGTAAAGTAAGACTGGATGGTCTCAGCATTTTGAATCTTTACATTCTTCAATTGGTTTCTCAGAGTCATCTTTTTGTTTATGTTCTTCCCTTCAAACAATTTGGTTAGGGTATCAAACATATCTTTAGGTGTCTTAAGGGACGACACCTGTGGTATGAGGTGATCCTTGATTGAATCAGCAATAATCCTCTTTTCCATAACCAAATTATTCTTATGTAAGTCCTTAGCCTCATCTCCCTCTGGAACTGGAACCTCCTCATTGATATAGGAGTCCAACTCATTTTCTTCTAGAACTAGGGAGATCCTATACCTCCAAGCTTGAAAGTTATCAGCTCCCTCAATATTTTCATCAATATTGGTATGATGAGACATATTAACTGAGAACCTCAAATGGAAATACAAAATATTTAGATCTTACTAGGTCAAGATGTTAGATCTGAATTTGGAGCTGAAATCCTACAGTCCTGGTTCAAAAGCAGATTAGGGTTTTGCTTTTCTGGAGTTTTGTCCAAGCAAATGCTTTGAATTTGATCCCTAACTTTGATTTTGGGGAGGATATCAATCCAAGCCTGGGGTCATTGAAAAATTCCTCTTATGTGAAAAGCCCTAATTTTCGGCAGTAGTGTTGGGTCCAAATCTGAAAAACCTCAGAATTGGTTTCTGCTTCAACAGAAAGATGTGCCCTAAGGAGGAGAGTTAATCCAAACTTGTTTTGCTGAAAATATGTGGAGGAATATCCACAAAGTAGGATCCCTAGTTCCCGCAACTTCACACTATCTTCTTCTCAGGTTAGCTATGATACCATGTTAGATTTGTATCATTATGCTAGCATAACATTAGGATCTTTAACTAAGAGAATAACAAGCACAACAATCAAACATAAGAGACAATGAACAAAGTGTTTATCATCGTAGAAACCATAAATGGTGAAAACCCCACAACTTCCTCATAGATAGAATCAACACCAAAAGTAGAACCCAAAACAATAAGTGATCTCTTGATAGCAATAACATTCTTTCTATCTAGCCCTAGTGTCTTCTCCTTCCTCAACCATGCACTACACTTGAGCCAGTATGAGATGTGTGTTAAATAGAGAGGCCAACTCTCTATTTTTTCTAATTCCTAACTTGATTAAACCCTACTAGGGCTAACCTCACCAGGAGATTCTAATAACCCTAGTGCCCGAGAACTATGGGCACTTTAACCCTTAGCCAATAGGAGGGTTACCCACAATGACTTGACATGACTTGTTTACATTATATAACTTCTCGATAGGAACATCGGGGAATGACATAACTCAAATACATCGCAGAATAAACATCGGGTTAAAATATATAAGAAATACAAGTGAAATACATTCTGAACTTACATATACATCAACACAAAACCCTAGTGCATTGCATAAGACATGAATCCTATGCAACATGAGGAGCATTCAATGTGCCATCCAGGCTGCCACCTTCACCCAAATCGAAACCCACAAGCCTATAGTTTGTTTTCAAATTATTTCAATCAAAATCATTAAACCCTTCCATAAGATACAAATTTTAATGCTATAGTTTCTATTGAATATGTATGCAATAGAATAACCCCTCCACGATAGTATAAAGTGTAAAATATTTACAAACAAGGTTTTAACCCTCATTATCATAGTTAAGAATGCATATAGTATAAAACCCCTTATCATAGATTATGTAGTATGTATGGTGTCTTTTAGTCTTAGAACCCTTTTCTTTTGTATTTTGACATAGGATTAGAATTTTTAGGATTCAGATATCTATAGATGTTAGGACTCGGTTTCGTCACATCTGCAAAACTATATTCATAGGTGAAATGACTTGCAGAAAAGCTGCCTCTTTTGAGTTACAACATATTTCTGCTTTTCCTGGGTCATAAGGAAACTCTTTCTTTCCTTAAAACATTTTCCTTCTTTTTTCTTACAGCTTTTCTGAGCTCCATAAGAGGAAACTATGCCCTCCCCTTTGAAATACTTTCCTGATTTTACCTCTGTCTGTTTTTTCTGCTTTTAGGAAACTTCTCTTTATTATCATGCTTGCTTTTGTCATGGAATTTCTCATTTTACCAAGGAAAGTTGACTAGGTTTCCCCAATGCGGCCTCCTAACATGGCAGCCTTAATTCCACATCATTATTGCGCATAATAAATAAAATTGCTGAAATAATATTAAATACATGCCTTAGAACAATTATTAGTAAAAATTTATCCTAGGAGGAATAATTAATAACAAATTTATCCCCTAGGAACTTAGCATGGTAAACACTTTTAATGGTCAATTTGAGGGGACATGACAGTCCTCCCCTCCCAAATCAACTTGTCCTCAAGCAGAAGGACCACAGAGTGTTGCAAATTTTTCCACCATGTTTTTTCTGCACCACTTTGATCATACCCATTTTTCTGATTGCACTTCCTTTAGCAAAATTTCCAACCCAGTTAAAGTAACTGAGTAGAATTCTCGGTTCCCACTGCCTCCTCTACAAGGACCCAAAATTTTCTGCCACCTTTTAAACTTTGTCATTCCTAAGAATGCCTGGATCCCATGGTTTTATCTTCCTCCTTCCAACCATCAATAAAAACAACAAAATTTTATTATTGTAGAGGAGGAAAATGAGGTTATAAAAATCATACCACCATACTGGGAGCTCATCTCTCCCCATGCCAAACTGAACATTTTCTAAACTCTCCCACCATATATGGAATTCCTTAATGCAGGACCAAATTATCTTGAGCCTCTCTAAAGTATGAAAATCCATGTGCAAGCTAGCACTGGAACTCATGTAAATATTGTTATGAATACACAGGAGGTTATCCAATGCCCATCCATGTATACTGAAAGCATCATATAGTATCCATACATGCTCATTCCATTGCTCATACAATTTCTTTGATGTGTCCAATGTATCTCCATTGATCCAACGAAGATTTTTACTATTCAGTGCACACGTCTCAATCATGTGTCTAGCCATCCAATCAATGGATGGACAAATTTTCATGCTAAATGATTCAGGTGGCAATAATTCAGCTACTACTCATGCACTTTTCAAATCACATGGTTTGACCATCAATACCTCAACTGGAAGAGTGAAAGTATCACGCTCCTCTTGTGGCGTCAACAGAAAAAATCCTTTCACCTAATTTTCAGCCCCACGTGATGTGGCTGAAATAGAAGTGTGGGGTGAAGAATTGTGAGCCAAATCCCTACAATGCTCATCAATCAAGATAATGGATCCACAAATTCCTCCATTAGTTTTCTCAGTGACAGTGTGTTCATATGCCTCCTCCAAAATTGTACAACATTTTCCTATAGGCAGCTCATAATCTCTTAGGAATTGCTTGACCTCAAACTCCTCAAGAACATGCAAATCAGAATGCACCTCATGTGCATGTGTATGGGAGGTATATAATAGATGCAAAATAAGTCTTTCTTTCTATTCACATGTCAAGACAATGTTAGTCAAAACAAAAAAATTATTGCAGAAATAAAAAAATTTCCCTCCCAAGGTCTTCATTCCAAATATGTCTCTATGGAACTCAATAGGTGCTCCCTTATTCATCCAATTGACCCACACATTGAAAGTATGTGTAGATATGATTCCTTCTTGTCAAAAGTGGCTGCACACACATGCCTTTTCTTCTGATTCTAAATCATAGAAAAATCAGCAATATTAAAAACAATTTTCTTGCAACAAGACATAAAAATTTTACCTTCCATATTTTCCTCTTCAGTGATTCCTCTATCCAACCATCCAGTGGCTGAATTAGATATATTTCTTGCTGATTTATATGATGTATAATCATCCATCTCTTCTGCAATAGGATCTATCTCCGATTTGGAAAAATCACGATCCCCCTATTGTGCATGTGACATAAACCAGAAAATTTTCTTCACCCACTGTTCATTCCCCATTGGTGTTTCTGAATCTAGGACATGTGGGAAATAACCGTGAAACTTCTTTTCATGTTTGGAACCTTCAGTAATTAGACTTATTGCTTCAACTTTTTCATTATTGTCTGGACCAAATTGGGTTCTCTCATCCCACGCTTCCATGGGAGAGTGTCTGTCTTCAAGGAACAACTCAAGTTTCCTTAGAAATAAATCAAGTGCTTGGTTCGCATAAAACTGTCCTGCACATTCTTTAAGAGAATACCGAATAGAATGATCCTCATGGTCCATTCAATCATGAGGTTCCTCCATGGATTTTTTCATGCCAATTACCCAAAAGGGATGACTCTTAGGAAAGATTGAGGATTCAGTCAATTCTTTTCACTATTGTTAGAATTGTTCTATCTTCATTTGCGATTCTAAGAGGGAACTTTGAGTGTATCTCAAAGAATATTGGGTGGAAAAAAAATCACCTTTGAGCTCATAGTTCTCTTATTCATGTATGCAAATACTTTCTTCATCATGCAGTGATGCTTCCCACAATAAATAAACAAGCTCAAACATGTCATTTTTATCTGAAAGCAATTGTGAAAAATTACATTTGATTGTGGACATTGCTTTCTGGATATTCTCCATGGCTTCAAAGGAATATTGGTCTTCCAGTAAAGCAGCTTCCCAACACATGTTTGATACTAAAGCATGAGTGTCATAGAGAATTTTTAGGGCCTCTTGGATCTTCTATTCATCCATCTTCAATGACCCTGCAAGAAGATGAGGTTCTTGTAGATGTTCCTCCTCTTCATTTCCCATCACCGGATCAATTTCATGTAGTGCCCTCGAGGTTTTGAAATGTGATACATATGTTGTTGCAGAAATATATTCATATTTTAAGTCCTAAAAAACATAATTTGGGCTGAAACTTATGTGTTCATTCATCCTTGGTGCACCAGAAAGATATTCTCTCAAAGTTTCATCCTTCATACTACATTCTTTTTTTACACTAGTATTCTGAACCTCGTCACTATGGGGGTCAACCATCCTGAACTCTTCAGTGGAAGTGGATTCCATATCAGACATACATAATGACACATAAAAATAAGAATTTTCTAACTCGCCATGTGTGATGTTCTCCTCTTTATGTGGTGGAATTATGATGGTTTGTTCACCCACCCATTTCTGTGCTTCACACCCTACTGAGATGTGCTCAATTTGTGCTTCCTTGTGAGGCTCAAGGGGTGACTGTAAATATCAATCTTGTTTATATTTTGAATCAAATCCAAAATATGTCTCACAATCATCAATCTACCCCATCTCTTCTACACTTATCTTGAAATCAGCCAAAAATAAATTTGGATTCATCTCACCTTCCACGTTACGAACAACTACATGTTGGACTATTGGATCTTTAGTTGTGCATGGATCTTTTTCATCTCCTTCTGATGGAGGATTTGGTGATTCATCATCCTCATGGATGCTTCAACTATGATGATCTCTATTTTTGGAAAACCCAAATAATTTCTCAAAGAAACCATGTGCAGATGGCTCTATTGAATCTTCACTTTTGGTCCTATTTTCTTCCCCTTTACTTTGAGAAGTGGAACAAATTAGTTCCTTTCTTGATGGATTATTTGTATTTATAGACCCTTCATGTATTAATATTTTTGAAAACATAGACTCTACAACTTTATTTCCTTCATGCTAAGAGACACTACTACTTCCTTCTCCATGTTTGCTTGCCAACTGCTTGGCAAGGAATTCTTTAGTCTCTTGATATGACTGGATGATGCTTTCAAATACATATTTCAGCCCTTTCATTGTTCTTTGCATAAAAATTCTTAAATATTCTCTATCATACAATTTTTAATTCTCTCCTTCCTCATACAACTCAACATATAAATCTTCCATGACTCAAACTAATTCCACAACTACAACTTGAAGATATTGCTAAGCTACTTTTCCACTGAGAGTTACTTTCCACAGTATGAGCCAAGTAAAGTGCTTTGATACCACTGTAATTTCCCAATTCTAGTGTATAGACCTGAACACTCTTCAATTCTATAAATTATATTAAAATTTATGAACTTGAAATAATTTACAGAATGATTTCTGGGACTAGTCAAATAAGGGGTTTATTCTGGGAAATTTTGTAGGAAAAAGGAGTGAGCAGCGGGTAGAAAAAAAAGAAAATAATACATGGAATTACATATACCATATCACATTTATATATGATACCATTTATGGTTCAAAATCCACTCCGCGGAAACCCACTAGCACGCTTCTGGACAGCCAAAGCATGAAACTAAGGAGGGTAGTTCGGTTTGTTTTAACCAGGGACTTATGTAAACTTGAAAATGGTTTATCCAGAATTAATATAGATTAAATAAAGGTTTTATTCATTTTTTATATATTCTGGAAGGTTCAAGGAAGTTTTGGATGAATTTGTGGTTTTATGATAGTTTTGGCCAAGGAAAACCCTGCGCAGAGGAAGATCCAAAATAGTGATACAAACCAAAATAAAAATGGTTTTGGAGTTTTATATGGGAATGTGGGACATTTCATGACCCACAGGAACTGACAGAGCTCATATTGAGTTAACAGAAATGATTTTACATCAATTTTAGCAAAACTAGTTATTAAAAGCTAGTAATCTAGCTAGGGTCTAAAACAAATAGTTAAATCATCTCAAATTCATTTATGTAAAACATGAGAAATATAAAAGGGGTAAATATAAGTTAATTTAAATATTTAAACTCCTTTCAATCACTTCCCCAACCTGAAATATTCCTTTTAGCACTGATTTTTATTCAGTATCCCCCATACATTGCTATATTAGGCCTTTTAGGAAAACCTGAAGACAAGAATATTTATGGGAAGAGATGTTTCAACCTCATACATGTAATTTACAGAATATTATGACCCTACAGAACATAAATTACATCATTGACTGACCATTACGAGGATGCCCTAAAAACAAGGGGCAGGAGGCCCGAATCATGACTAGCAAGGGATGTGAGCATAAATGAAGGTAGGGCTTCACTGGATATTGAACTGAACTTGATGGAGGCTGAAAATAAATCTGTAAATATTTTAATTCCTGTAATGTAGTGCTCCACACGTGCAATGTAAGAAAAGGAGATGGAAGGAGGGAGGAATTGAAGGCTGGGGCTCATCTCCCAGTAGTCTGAGGCACAACACTCAGAAGTAATGCTTGCATAAGCATTCAGAAATCAAATCATCAAAAAAAACTGAAGCAATGGGTTTGAATTTATCTTTTATAGAATTATGGATGACCTGCTTAGTAAGTTGAGGACAATGGTGACCTGTGAGAGCAAGCCAACCCCATGGGTGACCTAACCCTAGCCACAAAAGCGCCCCCTTTGGGAAATTAGGCAAGTAGGACCATGTGGAATTGTTTCCAAGTCCAAATCATCCTTCACAATTAGAAAGTGCACCCTTCCTTAGTAAAAATCTGTCTCTTTTGAGTTATGACAGCTTTCTGATTTTCCTGGGTCATA
Source organism: Pseudotsuga menziesii (assembly GCA_001517045.1). Taxonomy (NCBI): domain Eukaryota; kingdom Viridiplantae; phylum Streptophyta; class Pinopsida; order Pinales; family Pinaceae; genus Pseudotsuga; species Pseudotsuga menziesii. Next base: position 1,006,518 of record LPNX010595878.1, on the reverse strand, counting down.
AGGAAACTCTTTCTTTCCTTAAAAAACTTTCCTGCTTTTCTCTTACAACTTTTCTGAGCTCCATAAGAGGAAACTGTGCCCTCCCATTTGAAATACTTTCCTGATTTTACCTATGTCTGATTTTTCTACTTTTAGGAAACTTCCCTTTATTCTCGTGCTTGTTTTTGTCATGGACTTTCTTATTTTTACCAAAGAAAGTTGACTAGATTTCCCCAATGCAACCTCCTGACATGGCAGCCTTAATTCCAAATCATTATTGTGCATAAAAAATAAAATTGCTGAAATAAAATTAAATACATGCCTTAGAACAATTATTAGTAAAAATTTATCCTAAGAGGAATAATTAATAACAACTTGAACCCCTAGGAACTTAGCATGGTCAACACTTTTAATGGTTGATTTGAGGGGACATGATCTGATGTAAATATTGTAATTAATCATGGTGTGGAGCTATATGATGTAAATATTGTAATTAATCATGCAATACATATATACCAGAAGAAAATGCATTCATCAAAGTATTCAACATGTTCATTGCAATTGATTAAACAAAATACAGTTGCAAGGATTACACACAAGAAATACTTATCTTGAAAGAAGTTTGTCCCGCAACCAGCTACATCACTGCAACGTTCCACCAAACCGTAGGCTAGTGCAATGATCACTCTCTCAGCAACACTGCCACCCCTGAGCTCGGCATGATTCCCATAAGGAATAAGGAACACTCGCAGGATCACACATATTCAAGGATATAACAAAACTCGGCCAAGCAAACAAAGTTGGGTTTATCAAGCTCCAAACAAACAAGATGATATAATGTTGGTTTTCTTAGGCTAATCAGCCAAGCCAACACTCACATTAAGGACCAGCCAAGCCAACTAACATATGGGTTTATCAGGATGCAAAAAAGCTGGAAAGCTTTAACTACCAAGCTAGTGAGCTCAACCACCTAGCTATGGACACCTGCACGAGATCAGGCTTGGCTCCTAAAACATCTGCGCACCCAATACAAGGAAGCATCCCCTTCTATGCTACACAGTCCCTCGTGCTATGACTTCCATTCCAATACTATTTAGGGTGTGAAAAAAAGAAAACCAACCCCTATAGATCTATTTGTGAGGTTCCTTCCTACACTAGGTTTATCAAGCTAGTTCAGACCAAATTCCACTTCAAACTAGTTCAAACCAAGGAAAAATATGCACACAAAACAAACCACAATGTCAACATAGTAAAATAGGATTCCACTCACTCTGTGATATAGGAGATCATTCCACACCAATATTGAGGAAACCACAGATGACCACTCTTTCTCATAAACTAGATTGATCACCACTGCTCATTCGTTTAGAAAACAAACTAGAGACCCCAAACCTTTGTGCAACTAAGGATGGTAACAATAGGAAAACAACTTAGAACAAAACATGGCTTAGCAAGAAGGACAAATGCACAAGGTGCATGAAAATAAGGGAGTAGAGAATGATCATAATGGGGCACATCATTTTTCAATGAGAACTAGATGATGGACTAGGCTTGCACACTGAGGAAAAAAACTGAAAACGTGAAGGATGGATGATCCAAAAACATCCCGTCGCTCCACAAAACATGAGGGAAGATGTAAACATGAATGCATGAGGTCTTGGGAATACTTTATTGGGTGTTTTCTTTTGACATATGTATTTTCTTCAATAGATCAATGTTAAACATTCCATTCCCCCTTTTCCTTAGGAAATCATGCGCCCATCTCATTATTTGTTGCATTGACATAGCTGGTTGTGGGTTTTTTAAATTAAATTGCATAATTATATGATGTCCAAAAATATACCATGTCAGCTATTACAAAATACCATTGGCATCAATTTTAAACGTCGAAACATAAAACACTAAATCAATGGTGGGGATTTCTCCTTTATCTCCACACCATGATTAATTATAATATTTACATTATATATATTTAATGCAAACGGGGTAAAAATTGGGGTCTTACATTCCCCTCCCCCTTAAACAACACTATCCTCAGTGCTTTCCAAAATTGAACAAATATAGATAGTATACGTATTTAGACTTATTGGTAGTAGACTTATCTCAGCATCTAGAGTTAAACTAGTGAGCCTCCAATGGTGATTTAGACACATTGGATTATTTATTCAGTGAGCTTGAGCTGATAGATTCGAATCCTATCCATGGAATTTGAATTCCATTTATTACATAATCATTATATTATTTATTAATGAATGAACATCAATGTTGTAATTAACTTATCAATTCTTTCATATTTGTCTCAAATTTGTCTTGTTCAGTGTACATTGTTCTTGATATTCCAGTGCAAAATTATATTTCTCAATTCCTCTCATTTTCCTATAGATCAGTGGTTCAAAAATTTTATATGTTATCCGATGCTTGTTTAGGTTAGAAGAAATTGTTTTATGATCTCCACTATACACTAGAAGAAGCTAAGTTTCCACATAAATCTTGGAATCATAGCATTTCTCCCTCTCGATTCTATCTAGAGAAGTCTATCAAGCTATGACGTACTATGAGAAAGTGTACATATCGAGGTGGAAAGGATTGAACTCACATATGATTGCAAATTGTTTTTTTTTGTAGTGATATTTTGTAGGTCCAAATTCAATACGGATGTAGTATTATCACTTCCTCTTCTTACCCTATTCACAAGATATTCATACTGGAAATTGAAGATGATTCCATCTCTAAAGAGACAAGGTCTCTATGAGGTACCTATTGGACTTGGTAAATATTCTTATGAATATGAGTATGAATGGTTAAATGATGGTGATAGAGATTTTGGAGAGATATTTTTGGCATTTTCTCCAAGCATGTTCTACCTTATTGATTCTGCTGAATACCCAAAGGATCTCTGGACAAAATTGGATGGGACCTTTCGAAAGAACAATGAGGATCGCCATAGCAATTTTGAGGACACACCCAGCACCACAATAGTTCATTATTCAAAAGTATAGGCCTATTTTCTCTCGCATGAAGTTGTTCAAGATGAAGAAGAAGTAGAATCTTCAATATAGTCAATTCGATTTGAAGAAAGTCTCCTTGGAGTGACTCCCTCTCCTATTGCTCTAGAAGTTTATGAGATCCCTAATATCTCATATTCTCATGTAGATGAATGAAAAGAAGAAATTTGAATCTCTATTATTGAATAAAAACGCTCCTTCCATTCTACTCAAGCATTTTCAAGTGTTTCTTCTATTTTAAATTTTGTGCAAAGTTTGTGAGTGATTGCTTATGGAAATCAAGAGAAATTCGATTTATCTCTCTCTAATGTTTATGCTCGTGTGCATAAAATTAATACATTGGATGTTTCGGAAGAAATATGATATCTTAGGAGATATCCACTCACTTTAATTGATCTAGAGATTCCAGCAAATTTTTACATGATTGCTTGCACCAATACTCAACGTTTTCTTGAAGAAGGAGAAAATTATGGATATACCATCTTAGTCGAGCACTTGAACCTTTGTTCCACACTCTTGGATATTCTATGACCTTATTTGTATATGATATGACCTTATTTGGTTCGTATTTTATGTTTCAAGAGCCTCGATGCATGCTTGTAGTTGTTCTCATCAATTTTGGTCTGAAAAATCAAGTTCCTCAAATCTCTTTCAAAATTGTTGTTGGGGATTCGATGTTAGTTTTCTCTCATGATTTTGCTGATATTAGATTCTGTGAATCATTGGATATTTTCAAATCTATATACGATTATGGAGATCAAGCATTCATTCTCCATGTTTCCAAGACTTCTCTGCCTATCTACTTGATCACATGCTCATCTCCTCATAGTACTAGTAAAGTTGGAGACATCATGCATTCACTTGGACACTTTCGCCTAAAAAGTGGAGATGATTTTACTTCTCATGGTTCGATGTTCAAGGATGAAACATATGAGTTGCTTGGGTTTACCTCACATTGTTGAAATTCTCAAGCACTTTTTCTCTGTCATCAGTTGGTCTTAGTTACTCTACATGGGTCCATTTTTCATCTTGTAGTTGTCTATGTTCCTGATTCAGTTGAGTATATTCCTCTTCTTCCAAAGAGGAAAATTCCTCCAGACATAATCATTTAATTTGGAGGGGTTCACATGCACATTACCAATATGTTGATGCACATNCCCATGAGATTTTCCCCATTTTCCTTATTTTATTAAGTAGTTTATTTTTCATTTGTATTGCATGGGTGAATTTTTCCCTAGTTTCAATGGCCCAGGTTTTACATAGTTAGGATTAATGGGGGTTTTACGATTAGTAATGCTCCTTTGTCCAATATAGTCTATTTGTCACTATTTCGTAACTTAGGAGTTCATTGATCAACTTATTGGAGTTCTCCTTCCACCATTAATATTGATGCCATTGGTGACATCGGTGTCATTGGTTCCACCACTACCAAACCCTACATTATAGGATCCTACGCTGAGTGCCATGAGCAACCTCTATTAGGTGGTTGTGGTTGGTAAGCAGTTCTGATGAGTCAACCTCAATTTGTAATCATTTAGATCACTTTTAGTTAGTCTAGTTCCATGCATGAAGGGAGAGTGGTTCCTTTTCCCACTTACCTCATGAGTTAACTTATTGTAGACTTCTTTAGACATCTGGGGTTAGACTATTGATCCTCGAGTAGTGATTTAGACACACTGAGTTAGTTATTCAATCAAATTTAGTTAGTATTTCAGTGAGCTTGAGATCATAGATTCAAATCCTATCCATGTAATTTGAATTCTATTTATTGTATAATCATTGTATTATTGATTAATGAATGAATATTAATTTTGTAGTTAACTCATCAATTCTTATGATATTTGCCTCAAATTTGTCTTATTCAGTGTACATTGTTCTTGATATTCCACAGCATAATTCTACTTCTCAATTGCTCTCATTTTCCTATACATAAATGAATTACAAATTTAACAATTTACTAATGGCGATAATTTAATTCATGTTTCCACCAACATGTACATGATAAGACAACATAATCGAATAATAGAATATTTTTTATTTTTTTCTACTTACTATTTTATAGGTTTGTGACAAGATGGATTTTATATTAGCAATGAGAATTGATTCTGAGTTATGGTTTCTAATAATTTCCACTTACACTACTTGACTATTGGAATTTTATTTGTTCTCACACAAAACCTTTGAGAACTCCCTATTCTCTCTAGATGCTTTGATCTTTTCATTCATTTCCTACAACACTCTGCTATGAGGATTCCTGTACCATAATGTCCTTCTCAACTCCTATGGTTAGAAATCAACATTCTATCCTCATCCTACAAATTAATATTCCAAGCCTGCTCTCCATATTGTGCAAATATTTTTGCACTTGCTCTGATACCAAAAATGGTGCAGGGGGGTTACACCAAAACCAACCCAACCAGCACCTCCAGGATCTTCAACTTCCTACACTTGTAAGGATCTCCAAATTTATCTTTAAACGCAAAATTCCACACTAAAATTTCCTTAGCATAATTTTCCTTCCACAACCCTATTTCCACAACCGCCTTTCCACTACAAGAGTTCCGTAACTCCATTTCTGTATGCATGATGTGAGATGCAGGATAGCCGTTTTCCTGAATGCGCCCTCCATACTTTCCTCTTCACAATTTGTCCTCTGCAACTTGGACAATGGGATGTGGGATCTCAAATGCCTAAGGTTGTATTCTGCAACTCTCTTTTCGCAATGACCTTCCTGCAAGTGGGTTGCGAGATGTGGAATTCCAAATTCCCAATGTTACTACTCCGAAATTTTCCACCCGCAAATCTTTTTCTGCAATTTTTCCCACCGTTAGATATTTTTGTTGCAGCCTTCACCATAGCCATTGATTTTCCTTTTATGTGGATCTCCCAAACCTTGGAAGATCTGTTATCTCCTTCACAGCTCTAGTTGTGGATTCCTCCTGAACCGTCATATCTACATCTGCGTACCTAATCTCCACCGTCCATTTTCTGCAAAAACTAGTTAAGTCAGAAAACTTGTGTTCCGTACAGATTTGATCAAAGAATTGATCAATCCAGTCTTCAACCTCTTCAATCCATCTGTCTAGTCCTCTTATTCATGCATCTACCCTATCCTTCAATGATTCCAACAAAATCTAGCTCCTAAATAGACAAGTACAGAGAAATCTACAAATATTCATGAAAATTCCGAAATGCTCTGCACAAATACACTACTCAAATTAATGCATACATATAGGCCAACATCACTCATAAAAAATGGATAAATCCTATTAGGGAAATAAAATTAAATAGACACAACTCTTGGCCCTCTTTCAGCCTCCTCAAATATTTACAAGTTGGTACAGACATAGGTATGGCCACCTATCTGCAAAACCCAGTTTTCTTCTGAAAGATGGAACCCTTTCAAACTTTACAACCTAGATATTTAATGTAGTCTCCTACTCCTCTACTCATTCAGTCCTTTAACAAATTTAAAAATAAATATGTAAAAACTTTTTTGTCTAAGAAAACATTTTAGGGGCTGATCTCCATGCAGGGAGTCACAAATCGCTATTATTCCTACAACTCTAATAGCCTATGACTAAGAAAAATGACTCATCACTATCTAGAATATTGATAAAAACATAGGTTATTTACAATTTAATAGTCTAGGGATTATTAAATAAAAATGTGTAGACCCCTTCCTAGGCTTAATCTAGCATTGAACTTCGAATTTGAAATGGAAAGCAGGATGCTCTTGCATTAGTTACACATGCCATCACTTATTTGCAAAGGAAGGGGATAAAGTTTGAATGGACATCAAGCTATGAAGAAAGCTTCTAGCAACTAAAGAATCTTCTCGAAAGGGAACCGGTCTTGAAATATGCAGACCCAGAGAAATATTTTGTGGTGTGTAGTGATGCATGTTGTCAAGGCCTTGGAGGGGTTATTATGAAAAGCAACCACATAATATGTTATGAGTCAAGAAATTTGATAGAGCATGAGAAGAACTATGCCACTTATGATATCGAAATTGTAGCCATAGTAAATTCCCTCAGGATGTGGAGGAATTACTTGATGGGAAGAAGATTTGATCTAACATCAGACCATTGTGGTTTGAAGTATTTGATTGATCAGGATACTCTAAATGCTACACAAGCTAGATGGTTGGAGTTTTTATGTGAGTTTTATTTTGAAATCAAGAGCATAAACGGAAAATAGAATAAAGCAACTGATGCACTTAGCAGGAAGGTGGAGGAAATGCATGTGGCATCCATTAATATTTTCCAATCAAAGTTGAGGTAGAATATTGTTAGTCATGTTGCTAAATATGTATTGTATGGCCAGGTCAATGACAAGTTGCAGCAGAAAGCATTGAAAATAAGTATGAGGGATATAAATTAGAAGAATATAGACTTATTACTTATAGGAACAGAATTTATATTCCAAATGTAGTAGATCTGAGGAGGGTTGTTATGGATGAAATCCATCAAGCTCCATGTTATGGTCACCGAGGATATCAGAAGACAATTGCTACAACTAGAAAGAAGTACTTTTGGCCATGAATGAAAAATGAGATGGCTTAATATATTTCAAGTGGCATGGAATGTGAGAAGGAGAAGGTTGAGCACCAACAACCACAAGGTTTGTTTCATCCTTTTCCAATTCCACAATGGAAATTGGAAGTTATTTCCATGGATTTTATTACAGGATTGCTAATGAATTGGAGAAAACATGATTCTGTAATGGGTGTGGTGGAAAAATTTAGAAAGAAAACACATTTTATATCGGTTAAGTCTACACATAAGACTGCTAACATTGAAAAGATCTTCATGAAGGATATTTTCAAAATGCATGGATTTCCTAAGGAAATAGTCTCGAAAAGAGATGTCAAGTTCACTTCCAGTTTTTGGAAGGGATTGTTTGAATATTTGGGTACAAAGATGAATTTCAATACTTCCTACCATCCTCAAACTGATGGGTAGATAGAGAGAGTAAATCAAGTGCTTGAATACATGCTTCGCATGTATGTGACAGACAAACTAACCAAATCGGAAGATTATTTACACCTGGTAGATTTAGCTTATAACAATCGATAGCAAGCATCCTTGGGGATGAGTCATGCACATAAGAATAGGCTGAACATAGAGTTATGTATTGGGGATCATGTTTACCTAAGAGCGAGGGAAAATAAGAGTTCCTTGAAGCTTGGAATTTATGCCAAGATGTCACCTAGATAATGTGGGCAGTTTAAAGTGCCTAAAAGAATAACGCCAGTTGCATATAGACTTGCATTTCCTGCTAGGACTAGCGCTCATATTGTTTTTCATGTTTCTTTTCTGAAGAGATATGTACATGGTCCTAACCATGTGATGAATTGGGATGTGATTTAGGTGGAACCCGAGGGAGAATTCCAAATTAATCCAATCTGCATCCTTGATAGGAAGGTCACAATGCTCTAAAACCGAGCCATAGAGTAGGTGAAGGTGCAATGAGAGCACTACGGTATTGAAGAGGTTACATGGGAGTTGGAGGATTTGATGCGATTGGCACATCCATTTTTGTTTATTTCTACGGAGCACTGAGGGCGGTACTAGTATACCATTTTTGTTAAATTTTGTAAAGCACAGAGGGGAGTGTTGTTGCAGTGGGAGGGAAATGTAACACCTCAGTTTTGACCCCATTTCCATTAAATATATATGATGTAAATATTGTAATTAATCAAGGTGAGGAGCTAAAGGAAAAATTCGTGGTGTAATTAATCATGGTGTGGAGCTATATGATGTAAAAATTGTAATTAATCATGCAATACATATATAGCAGAAGAAAATAAATTCATCAAACCATTCAACATGTTCATCAAAATTCATTAAAAAAAATACAGTTGCAAGGATTGCACACAAGAAATACTTATCTTGAAAGAAATCTGTCCCACAACTAGCTAATATAGATTTTGGAACTAGTGAGAGAGTGTGACATAAACTTGAACGGTTTTCCAACTAATATAGATTTGAATATATTACCCTTAGGATTGTATGATGTACTTATCGGCATGGACTGGTCGAAACAAAACCATGGCATGCTCGATTGCCTAAAGAATTCAATATTTTGCATGAATAGCAAAGGGAATGAGACAAAGTGTAATATCCTGAATGTTGACCTAACAGTTATGCACATAAACCCCATTGATTAAGATGCTACTTTGATGTTTTCTTTGATATATTCAGTCTAATACCCCATTGGATACGAAAAAGATTATGTTTTTTATATCCCTAGGTGTATCCTACAAGTACATACTAGCATTAGTGTTAAGCGAGGAACTCTACAATTTCACTAAGTTTCTAACTCCATGTTTTTAGCATTGAGTATGGGATCTCTGTAAGTGCTAGGATTTACTGAAAATAATTAATTATGTCGAGTCAAAATGACTCGAATAAAACATTGATCTCATATGCCTTATTTCTAAGTGATTAAATGAAATTTTGAATTTTTGTATCTCATCAAGTACTTAAGAACTACTATGTTATACGAGGGAATCCAACATGTAAGGAGGTTTAGAGTTTCCTATATTAGTAGACCTAACCCCTACCCAAAGGTCTTGATAAAGAAAGTGTCCTAAGTTTAGGGATAATTTTATATAATACCTAAAGACAAAATGTTAACAAATGATATATATGTAAGTATATATTTTATAAATGGTATGTATAAAGAGTAAGCATAGTCATAATACTAATAGCTATAAGAAATAAAGAAACACTCCATCTATTATTATTTTTACTAAAAGATAATTAAAGATTAAAATACCTACAAGAATTCAAATAGGAACTAGTTAAAAGTTCGTAAGTTAAATATTAAGAGTGCCTAAATTAAATAAAAAGGGTTCTATCAAGAAATCAAATGATTATTGATTTAACTGCCCCTTTGAGTGAAAAGTATGCCTATTAAAACCAAATCCAAAGAAAGGGTTGGGGATGATCTTCCATCTTTTGTTGATTCCATATTCTACCTAATTATTTTGAAGAGAGTTCTTGGAAAACATTTTTCCTAAAGGAAAGAGGAGAATTGATTCCGAACTCGATATCCCAGTTAGGGAAGCCTTACCTTTGGAGCTCTAAGCTACTTGCATGTTGGAACCAGCTCAGGGTGATCCGTATTGAAACTAGTAAGAGTTTTGAGTCATGGTTGGGTGGAACATGGTAGTTCCCAAGTGATTCGGCTATCTATATAGAGGTCAGATCTACCTATGAATTTTTTAATGTTGGGTATTTGAGTGTGCAGGTTTTCAGCCATTAAAACAACTTCGTCTTACATGTATGAGGTTCTTCATTTTTTCCTTGCATGTACTAGTCTTACTATCTGAAGTAGCTTGAATTATGAATAATTATTTAGTAAAATTATGTTACAAGCTAGGTTATCTTTATCTACATTACTACTTTTTACACTTGCAGGTTGGACTCATTGTGTATTAACAGATATCAATTCTTTACCAAAGGTTAGGATTACCTATACAAGGGTTTTGTTTCCTAATCTAATTATTTATTAACATAGGTATTTATTTATTAAATGTTAGGTTATATCTTCCTTTTTCCCAACCAATTTAATTCAGATAAATGTTATTCATGTTGAGTTAAGAAAAATTAGTGCTATCTACAAAAGGGTTTTGTTCTCTATTTCCTTTCAGAAATTTAATTCTTGTCTTTTAATTTCAGTTCAAAACCTATAACTAGATAAAAAAAGGACCCATATTAATTACAAATAAGCTCAACTCTTATCTATAGTATTAACCTAATATATAAGTAGAATATTATAAACAGAAATACAAACAAAGTATTTCCACTTTATAAACAAAATAACAAACCACGAATGCCAAGCTAAAGCTATCGAGGCCTTGTAACACCCTAGTTTTTACCCTATTTGCATTAAATATATATGATGTAAATATTGTAATTAATCATGGTTTGGAGATAAAAAAAAAGTTCCACCATTTATTTAGCATTTTATGTTTAGGAGATTAAAATTGATGCCAATGGTATTTTGTGATCGCCGACACGTTATAGTTTTGGACATCATATAATTATGTAATTTAATTAAAATACCCACAACCAGCTATGTCAATACAACAAATAATGAGATGGGGGCATGATTTCCTAAGTATGAGGGGGGGGGATGTTTAACCTTGAGCCATTGGGTAAAATCCATGTGTCAAAATAAAACAACCAAAAATGTATGCCAATTTCCTCATGCATTCATGTTTTCATCTTCCCTCATGTTTTTGAGAGCAGAGGGATGTTTTTGGATCATCCATCCTTCAATTTTTCATTTTTATTCTCAGTGTGTATGCCCAATCCATCATCTAGCTCTCACCGGTAAAATTTATGACCCATTCTGATAATTCTCTATTACGTTCCGTTCATGCATGCTATGTGTTCATCGTGCTTGCAGAACCATGTTTCGTTATGAGTTGTACTCTTGTTGTTACCATCCTCATCCGCACAAAGGTTTAGGGTCTCCTTTGTTTGTTGAATGAATGAGTAGTGGAGATCACTTGATTTTATCAGAAAGAGTGGTCATACGTGGTTTCCTCAATGTTGTTGTTAATGGTCTCCTCTGACACAGAGTGAGTGGAATCCTATTTTTCTATGTTGACATTGTGGTTTGTTGTGTGTGCATATTTTTTCTTGGTCTTAACTAGTTTGGAGTGGAATTGGGTCTGAACTAGCTTGATAAACCTAGTGTAAAAAAGAACCTCATAGATAGATCTAGAGGGGTTGGTTTTCTTCTTTTCACACCCTGAATAGTACTAGAATGGAAGTCATAGCATGAGGGACTGTGTAGTAGAGAAGGGGATGCTTCCTTGTGTTGGTTGCATAGATGTTTTAGGAGCTGAGCCTGATCTGGTGTAGATGTCCATATCTCGGTGATTGATCTCAGTAGCTTGGCATTTCAAGCTTTCCAGATCCTTTGCATCCTAATAAACCCATATGTTAGTTGGCTTGGCTGATTAGCCTGATAAACCTAGCAGTATATCACCTTATTTGTTTGTATCCTGATAAACCCAACTATGTTGGATTGGATGAGTTTTGTTATATCCTTGACTATGTGTGAGCATGATAGTGTTCCTTATTCCCTTTGGGAATCATGCCCAGATCGAAGATGGCAGTGCCACTAAGAGATTGATGAGCGAACTGGCATATGGTTTGGTGGAATGTTGCAGCGATGCAGATGGTGGCAGGACAAAATTCATTCAAGATAAGTATTTCTTGTGTGTAATCCCTACAACTGTATTTTGTTTAATGAATTGTGATGAGCATGTTGAATGCTTTGATGAATGTATTTTCTTCTGCTACATATATATTGCATGTTTTATACATATGTGTATGTTTTTAAGTTCAATGCATTATATTTTACATTATGGGGCTCAAATTATCGAATTGTTGATGACCTCAATGAACAAGTCTGCCTAATACTTATATTGATAGTTTTAATTTCCTTTCTGTAACGATCTATTCTACATGCAAGATTCAAGATGAGGAATTCAGGATGTGGGATGTGGGATCACAATTTTCATATTTCCCCAAATTTGCAAACTCAAGATTTTGGCACCGTTGATTTTCGTGGGTTGATTCTGAAAGGTTGATATGTCTCCAGATGCGGAACAGATGATGACCATCGATTTTTTTCGTGATATTTCTCCGTTGTTTGATGTCCTTAAGATATTTCTTCATATATCGTCGAATTGATCACTGATAGGAAGGACGAGAAGAATGATAAGTCTAACCAAAGGAATAAAGGTTTCAAACCTTCTAACTTCAGTAATCAAGAGAAGCATCCATCCCAAGTTGAGAAGCATCTAGCTAGAGTGGTGGAAGAAAATCCAAGAGATCCACAACACAATAGAGAACCACTCCAATGTTCGAAATGTGGAGGACCCCACATCTGCAGGAATTTCCCACTTGAGAATGAGAATGCAAGGCCATATTAAAACATTCAATAGGCAGAAATAGTGGGCTAAGTAGAAAGGATCGTTCCTAGAATATATGCAGCACTAGAGGACCACCAGGAAGATTAGTAGTCAATTGTGCTTGAATTAGCAGTTAATATTATTGAGCAATCTATTTCTCTTTTGATTGGCCTTTTTTCTACTCATAGTTACATTTCACCTAGAGTAGTGGATATTTGGGATTTTAAGAAAGTAAAGCATACAAAATCATGGTTAGTTCAGCTAGCACTAGAACTAAAAGAAAGGTTACTAAAGTGGTAGAGAAATTCACATTGGTGATAAATTGATTGGTCATTTGTGTAGACCTGAATGTTCTACCACTTGGTTCCTATGATGTTCTCATTGGAATGTATTGGTTAGAATCTCACAGGGTAAAGATCGACGATTATAATAATACTTTTGAATGCATGGATGAAGAAGAGAACCCAAGAGTTGTAAGAGGAAATCCAAAGGTGATTTCTGTGAGGAAGATTTTAACAATGCAGTTGAAGAAGTTTTGTACGAAAGATTTCTAGTTGTATGCAACTAATATTGTGGAGGAAAAAGAGAATGAAACTCCTAGGTTGTAGGACTTTCATGTGTTGCAAGAAATCATGGATGTTTTTCCAGATGATATTCCAAACCTTCATCTGAAGAGAGACATTGATTTCACAATTGATCTTGTGCTAGGAGCAACACGAGTATCCAAGGCACCCTAAAGAATGAGTACAACAAAAATGCTTGAGCTGAATATGTAGCTGCAAGAGGTGTTTGAGAAGAAGTATATAAGGTCGAATGTGTCTTGTTCGGGAGCACCAATTCTGTTTGTGAAGAAGAAAGATGGTATACTCAGGTTGTGTGTTGATTATAGATAGTTGAACAAAGTCACTATGAATAACAAATATCCCTTTCCTAGGATTGATGACCTCTTTGATCAAATGAGAGGAGCAAAGGTATTTTCCAAAATTGACTTGAGGTCTAGTTCATATTAGGTGAGAATGAAGGATGAAGACATTCATAAGAGAGCCTTTAGAACAAGGTATGGACATTATGAATTTGTAGTGGTACCATTTGGTCTCACAAATGCACCAACTACTTTTATGTGCCTTATGAATATTTTCTTCAGCATGTATTTTGACAAGTTCATTCTTTTTTTCCTTCATAACATCATTATATATTATAAGAATGAGGAAGCACATAAACAACATTTGAGATTAACATTGAAATTACTAAGGGAGCATAAGTTGTATGCAAAGTTGAGCAAGTGTGACTTCTATAAAGATAGAATTCAGTATTTGGGTCACATTATCTCCGAAGAGGGTATATTTGTGGACCTTAACAAGATTTAAGGCATTATGAATTGGCCTACTCCAAGAAATGTGACAGATGTAACATCTTTTATGGGACTTGCATAATACTATAGGATATTCATTAAAGGATTATCGAAGGTTACTGGTCGAAGGGGGTTAGACCGAAACCAACCCATCCAACACCTTGAGGATATTCAACTTCCTATACTTAGCAAGATCTCTGAATTTAGATTTAAACACCAAATTCCACACTAAAATAGCCTTCCCACAATTTTCCTTTCACAACAAGGTTTTCTGCAATTGTCTTTTTGCAATAGTAATTCTGCAACTCCATCTTCGCATCCGCCTTTCTGCATGAGGGATGCGGGATCTCGATTTTCCCAAATGCGCCTTCCGCACTTTCCTCTATGCAATCAACAACTTGGATTGTAGGATGCAGGATCTCAAACGTCCAATGTTTCATTCCACAATGAATTTCCCACAAGTGGGATACGAGATATGGGAAGTGGAATTCCAAATTTCCAATGTTACTCCTCCAAAAATTTCCACCCACAGATATTTTTCAACAATTTTTCCCACCGTTACATCTTTTCGTTGCAACCTTCACCACAACCATCGATTTTCCTTTTATGCAGATCTCCCAAAACTTAGAGGATCCATTATCTCCCTCAAAACTCCAGTTGCATATTCTTTCTAAACTATCAAATCTACATATGCAGACCTAATCTCCACCATCTATTTTCTACAAAAATGCATTAATCCAAAAAACTTGTGTTTTGCGTGGATTTGATCAAAGAATTGATGAATCCATCCTTCAAACTCTTCAATCCACCAGTCTAGTCCTTCTATGCATGCATCTACCCTATCCTTCAATGATTCAAACAAAATCCAACTCTTAAGCCAATAATTGCAGAGAAATCTACAAATATTCATGAAAACACCAAAATAGCTTTGCACAGCTACACTACTCAAATTAATGCATACATATAGACTAAAAGCACTCAGAACATATGGCTAACTCCTATTAGGGAAATAAAATAAAATACACACAACTCTTGGATCTCTTTCATCCTCGCCAAAAATATACAACTTGGTATAGACATAAGTCTGGCTGCCTCTCTGCAAAATACAGTTTTCTTTTGAAATATGAAACTCTTTCAACCTTTACAACCTCAATATTTAATCTACTCTGCTACCCCTCTACTGAGTCGGTCCTGTCACAAATTTAAAAAGCAAGATGTAAAAACATCTTTGTCTAAGAAAATAGTTTAGCCTTAGATATTTTTAATGTAGCCTTCACCGTAGCCGTTGATTTTCATTTTATGTGGATCGCCTAAACCTTGGGGCATCCGTTATCTCCTTCATAGCTCCAGTTGTATATTCCTCCTGAACCGTCAGATCTACATCTGCAGACCCAATCTCCAACTTCCATTTTCTTCAAAAACTCATTAAGTTAGAAAACTTATGTTCGGTATGGATTTGATCAAAGAATTGATCAATACCACCTTCAACCTCTTTGATCCATCTGTGTAGTCCTCGTATGCATGCATCTACCCTATCCCTTAATGATTCCAACAAAATCCAACTATTAAACCAACAATTTCAAAGAAATATACAATTATTCATAAAAATGTCGAAATTGCTCCACACAACTACACTGCTCAAATTAATGCATACATCTAGACTAACAGAACTAAGAAAAAATGGCTAACTCCTATTAGGGAAATAAAATAAAGTACACACAACTCTTGGCCCTCTTTAAGCCTCCTCAAATATTTACAAGTCGGTATAGACATGGGTCTGGCCGCCTCTTTGCAAAAGACAATTTTCTTCTCAAAGATGGAACCCTTTCAACCCTTACAACCTAGATATTTAATCTACTCTACTACCCCTCTACTGAGTCAGTCCTGTAACAAATTTAAAAACCAAGATGTAAAAACATCTTTGTCTAAGAAAACAGTTTAGGGGCTGATCTCCATGCAAGGAGTCCCAACTCGCTATTATTCCTACAACTCTAACAAGCTATGACTAAGCAGAATGACTCATCACTATCTATAATACTCATAAAATCCTAAGTTATTTAGAATTTAATACTCTAGGGACTATTAAATCAAATGTGTAGACCCCTTCCTAATCCTTATCTAGCATTGAACTTGGAATATGAAATGGAAAGCAGGATGCTTTTGCATCAGTTACACATTCCATCACTTCTTTGCAAAGGAAGGGGATAAAGTTTTAATGGACATCGAGGTGTGAAGAAACCTTCCAACAATTGAAGAATCTTCTCAGAAGGGAATTGGTCTTGAAATTTGGAGAACCAAAGAAATATTTTGTGTTGTGTAGTGATGCATGTTCTCAAGGACTTGGAGGGGTTCTTATGCAAAACAATTGCGTAATATGTTATGAGTCAACAAAGTTGAAGGAGGATGAGTTGAAATATGCCACTCATGATCTGGAACTTGTAGCCATAATACATGCCCTCAAGATGTGGAGGAATTAATTGATGGGTAGAATATTTGAGCTAAGGACAGACCATTGTGGTGTGAAGTATTTGTTTGATCAGGCTACTCTAAATGCTATGCAAGGTAGATGGCTGGATTTTTTATGTGAGTTTGATATTGAAATAAAGCACATAAAGGGAAAAGAGAATAAGGCATTTGATGCACTCAGTAGGAAGGTGCATGAAATGCATGTGGCATCCATTAGTATTTTCCAATCGGAGTTAAGGAAGTAGATTGTTAATCATGTGGTTGAAGATATATTGTATGGCCAGGTCAATGACAAGCTGCAGCAAAAAAGACTTGAAAATAAGTATGAGGGATATAAATTAGAAGAAGATGGACTTATTACTTATAGGAACAAAATTTATATTCTAAATGTAGTAGATTTGAGGAGGGTTGTTATCGATGAGATCCATGAAGCTCCATGTTCTAGTCACCCATGATATCAGAAGACAATTGCTACAGCTAGAAAGCAGTACTTTTGGCCATGAATAAAAAATGACATGGCTGAATATATTTCAAGGTGCATGGAATTTCAGCAGGTGAATATTGAGCACAAACACCCAGGAGGTTTTCCGTAGCATTTTCTAGTTCCAGAATGGAAATGGGAAGGTATTTCCATGGATTTTATTATAAGATTGCTAATGACTTGGAGACAACATGAGTCCATCATGGTTGTGGTGGGAAAATTGAGAAAGGAAACACATTTTATACCGATTAAGTCTACGCATAAGGCTTATGACATTGCAAAGATATTCATGATGGAGATTTTCAAAATGCATGGATTTCCTAAGGCAATAATCTCTGACATTGATGTCAAGTTCACTTCCAATTTTTAGAAGGGACTGTTTGCAGATTTGGGTACAAAGTTGAATTTCAACACTTCCTACAATCCTCAGACTCATGGGTAGACCGAGAGAGTAAATCAAGTGCTTGAATACATGCTTTGCATGTATGTGATGGAAAAAATAACCAAGTGGGAATATTATTTACACTTAGTAGAGTTTTCTTATAACAATGGACAACAAGCATCCTTGGGGATGAGTCCCTATGAAGCTTTGTATGGAAAGAGGTGTAGGACACCAGTGAGTTGGGATAATGTAGTGAATCGGATTGTGCTTGGTCCATAATTTCTCAAGGAGATGGAGCGGGAGGTTGTAAATATCAGGAAGAGTCTGAAAGCAACCTAGGATAGAGAGAAAATCCATGCACATAAGCATAGGGTGATCAAAGAGTTCAGTATTAGGGATCATGTTTACCTCAGAGTGATGGAAAATAAGAGTTCCTTGAAGCTTGGAAGTTGTTCCAAGATGTCAACTAAATAATGTGGGAAGTTTAAAGTACTTGAAAGAATAGGTCCAGTTGCATATAGAGTTTCATTTCCTACTAGCACTAGGGCTCATGATGTTTTCTGTGTTTCTTTTCTGAAGAGATATGTACATAATCCTAACCATATGATAAATTGCAATGTGATTTATGTGGAACCCGAGGGAGAATTCCAAATCAATCCAATCTGCATCCTCAACAGGAAGGTCACAATGCTCTGAAATCGTGCCATATGGTAGGTGAAGGTGCAATGAGAGGATTACGATCTTGAAGAGGCTACATGGGAGCTGGAGGATGTCATGCGATTGGCACATCCATTTTTGTTTAATTATACGGAGCACTAAGGGTGGTACCAGCGTAGTATTTTTGTTCAATTTTGTAAATCATTGAGGGGAGTGTTTTCACAGGGGATGGGAATGTAACACCTTGGTTTTGACCCCATTTCCATTAAATACACTATGGTGTAAATATTGTAATTAATCATGGTGTGGATCTAAAGGAAAAATACATGGTGTAATTAATCATGGTGTGAAGCTATATGATGTAAATATTGTAATTAATCATGCAATACATATATAGTAGAAGAAAATGCATTCATCAAAGCATTCAACATGTTCATCACAATTCATTAAACAAAATACAATTGCAAGGATTACACAGAAGAAATACTTATCTTGAAAGAAGTCTATCCCACAACTAGCTACGTCGCTGCAACATTCCACCCAACCATATTCTAGTGCAGTCATCAATATCTTAGTAGCACTTCCACCCCCGAGCTAGGCATGATTCCCAGAAAAAATAAGGAACACTGGCAAGGTCACACATAGTCAAGCATATAACAAAACTCGTCTAAAAGAAAATTTTTAATTTTATCTGGCTACAAATAGACAAGAAAATATAATGTTGGGTTTATTAGGCTAATCATCCAAGCCAACATTCACATTAAGGACCATCCAATCAAACTAACAGATGGGTTTATCAGGCTACAAAGGAGCTGTAAAATTTGAACTGCTAAGGTAGTTAGCTCAACCATGGAGCTATGGACACCAAAATGAGATCAGGCTTGGCTCTTAAAACATGTGCACACCCAACACAAGGAAGGATCCGCTTCTCTTCTATAGAGTCCCACAGTCTATACCTTTCATTCCAGTGTTGTTTAGGGTGTGCAAATAAGAAAACCAACCCCTCTAGATCTATTTTTGAGGCTCCTTCCTACACTAGGAATTATGATCCAAAATGTAATAATTAGAAGTTTAGTTTAATAAATTTAAAAGGGCATCTACACACTCACGTGATTATGTGAGGTGTCCCCTAGTTATTTTTGGTAACGGTAAATTAGTTGTTACTCTTTGGATATTTAAATCCATCAATTTTTCCATGTGAGGTAATCTTTCAAAACTTAGCCCTTACATCTCTGTGATGTAATTATGTTCCTTCTTATTTAATAAAATTATGTGTCTGAGGACACTTTGTCACGATCCACCGGTCTATTCCTTCTATGCATGCATCTACCCTATCCTTCAACGATTCAAACAAAATCCAACTCTTAAGCCAATAATTGCAGAGAAATCTACAAATATTCACGAAAACACTGAAATAGCTCTGCACAGCTACAGTACTCAAATTAATGCATGCATCTAGACTAAAAGCACTTAGAACACATGGCTAAATCCTATTAGGGAAATAAAAGAAAATATTCACAACTCTTCGATCTCTTTCAACCTCCTCAAATATTTACAAGTTGGTACAGACACAAGTCTAGCTGTCTCTCTTCAAAATGCAGTTTTCATCTAAAAGATGGAACTCTTTCAACCTTTAAAACCTCAATATTTAATCTAATCTGCTACCCCTCTACTCAGTCGGTCCTGTAATAAATTTAAAAAACAAGATGTAAAAACATCTTTGTCTAAGAAAACAATTTATCCTTAGATATTTTTGTTGTAGCATTCACCGCAACCGTCGATTTTCCTTTTATGTGGATTGCCTAAACCTTGGTGGATTTGTTATCTCCTTCATAGCTCCAGCTGCAGATTCCTCCTGAACTGTCAGATCTACATCTGTGGACCCAATCTCCAACGTCTGTTTTCTTCAAAAAATCATTAAGTCAGAAAACTTGTGCTCTATATGGATTTGATCAAATAATTGATCAATCCATCCTTCAACCTCTTCGATCCATCCGTCTAGTCCTCGTATGCATGCATCTACCCTATCGCTTAATGCTTCCAACAAAATCCAACTCTTAAACCAACAATTGCAGAGAAATCTACAACTATTCATAAAAATGATGAAATCGCTCTACACAACTACACTGCTCAAATTAATGCATACAACTAGACTGACAGCACTACGAAAAAATGGCTTACACCTATTAGGAAAATAAAAGAAAGTATGCACAACTCTTGGCCCTTTCTTAGCCTCCTCAAATATTTACAAGTCGGTATAGACACGGGTCTGGCCGCCTCTCTGTAAAACACAGTTTTCTTCTCAAAGATGGAACCCTTTCAACCTTTACAACCTAGATATTTAATATACTCTACCACCCCTCTACTGAGTCGGTTTTGTAACAAATTTAAAAATAAGGATGTAAAAACATCTTTGTCTAAGAAAACAATTTAGGGGCTGATCTCAATGCAGGGAGTCCTGACTCGCTATTATTCCTACAACTCTAACAACCTATGACTAAGCAAAATGACTCATCACTATCTAGAGTACTCACAAAATCATAGGTTATTTAGAATTTAATACTCGAGGGACTATTAAATCAAATGTGTATACCCCTTCCTATGCCTTATCTAGCATTGAACTTGGAATCTGAAATGGAAAGCAGGATGCTCTTGCATCAGTTACACATGCCATCACTTCTTTGCAAAGGAAGGGGATAAAGTTTGGATGGACATCGAGGTGTGAGGAAACCTTCCAATAGCTGAAGAATCTTCTCAGAAGGGAACTCGTCTTGAAAGTTGGAGACCCAGAGAAATATTTTTTGTTGTGTAGTGATGCATGTTCTCAAGGACTTGGAGGGGTTCTTATGCAATACAACCACAGAATATGTTATGAGTCAAGCAAGTTGAAGGAGGATGAGTCGAAATATGACACTCATGATCTGGAACTTGTAGCCATAATACATGCCCTCAAGATGTGGAGGAATTAATTGATGGGTAGAATATTTGAGCTAAGGACACACCATTGTGGTGTGAAGTATTTGTTTGGTCAGGCTACTCTAATTGCTATGCAAGCTATATGGATGGAGTTTTTATGTGAGTTTGATTTTGAAATAAAGCACATAAAGGGAAAAGAGAATAAGGCAACTAATGCACTTAGCAGGAAGGTGCATGAAATGCATGTGGCATCCATTAGTATTTTCCAATCGGAGTTGAGGAAGTAGATTGTTAATCATGTGGTTGAAGATGTATTGTATGGCCATGTCAATGACAAGTTGCAGCAGAAAAGACTTGAAAATAAGTATGAGGGATATAAATTAGAAGAAGATGGACTTATTACTTATAGGAACAAAATTTATATTCCAAATGTAGCAGATTTGAGGAGGGTTGTTATCGATGAGATCCATCAAGCTCAATGTTCTGGTCACCCAGGATATCAGAAGACAATTGCTATAGCTAGAAAACAATACTTTTGGCCATTTATAAAACATGACAGATCTGAATATATTTCAAGGTGCATGGAATGTCAGTAGGTGAAGGTTGAGCACAAACACCCAAGAGGTTTGTTGCAATGTTTTCCAGTTCCATAATGGAAATGGGAAGGTATTTCCATGGATTTTACTACAGGATTTCTAATGAATTCAAGACAACACGATTCTGTCATGGTTGTGGTGGGAAAATTGAAAAAGGAAACACATTCTATATCGTTTAAGTCTACGCACAAGGATGATGACATTCCAAAGATATTCATGAAGGATATTTTCAAAATGCATGGATTTCCTAAGGCAATAATTTCTTACAGTGATGTCAATTTCACTTCCAATTTTTAGAAGGTATTGTTTGCAGATTTGGGTACAAAGTTGAATTTCATCAATTCCTACAATCCTCAGACTGATGGGTAGATAGAGAGAGTAAATCAAGTGCTTGAAGACATGATTCACATGCATGTGATGGACAAACTAACCAATTGGGAATATTATTAACACTTGGTAGAGTTTTCTTATAACAATGGACAACAAGCATCCTTGGGGATGAGTCCCTATGAAGCTTTGTATGGAAAGAGGTGTAGGACACCAGTGAATTGGGATAATCTAGTGAATAGGATTGTGCTTGGTCCATAATTGCTCAAGGAGATGAAGCAAGAGGTTGTAAATATCAGGAAGAATCTGAAAGCAACCTAGGAAAGAGAGAAAATCCATGCACATAAGAATAGGGTGAACAGAGAGTTCAGTATTGGGGATCATGTTTACCTTAGAGTGAGGGAAAATAAGAGTTCCTCGAAGCTTGGAATTTGTGCCAAGATGTTACCTAGATAATGTGGGAAGTTTGAAGTACTTGAAAGAATAGGGCCAACTGCATATAGAATTGCATATAGAGTTGCATTGCCTGCTAGCACTAGGGCTCATAATGTTTTTTGTGTTTCTTTTCTAAAGAGATATGTACATGATCCTAACCATGTGATAAATTGGGGTGTGATTTAGGTGGAACCCGAGGGAGAATTCCAAATCGATCCAATCTACATCCTCAACAGGAAGGTCACAATGCTCTGAAACCAAGCCATAGGGTAGGTGAAGGTGCAATGAGAGGACTACGATCTTGAAGAGGCTACATGGGAGCTGGAGGATTCCATGCGATTGGTGCATCCATTTTTGTTTAATTCTGCGGAGCACTGAGGGCGGTACCAATGTAGCATTTTTGTTCAATTTTGTAAATCATTGAGGGTAGTGTTGTTGCACGGGAGGAGAATGTAACATCTTGGTTTTGACCCCATTTCCATTAAATATACTATGGTGTAAATATTGTAATTGATCATGGTGTGGAGATAAAGGAAAAATCCATGGTTTAATTAATCATGGTGTGGAGCTATATGATGTAAATATTGTTAAATTTTCATATGCTTAACTAAGACATCGGTATATCATTTCATTTTTCATAATAAAAGCATATAAAATGGGATCACTGAAAGAAACAGTATCACAAGAACAACACAGATTTATCATGGGAAAACGGTAAAGGGAAAAACCCAGCAAAAGCTTCCTCAATATAGATGCCCCAAAAAGGGAAAAAGGTAAAACCAACAAGGAGATCAAAAACTTGATTCTCGTCCTTCTCCAACAACTCCTCTCCTCCACAAGTGTGCTATTCCAAGTGAGTGTGTGTGTCTCAAGTGAGGAGCACTACACCTCTATTTATATTCATCCGTTCACTTAAAGTTTACTCAATTAACATGTCAGCTTAAGTTAACTCATGTAGGCTCGAGTTACACATGTAGGCTCAAGTAACCACACTGGGGTGCTGATGACCCACCTTTACAATTTGAGGGGACTACCTCATGACTCTTATTAGTTCTTCTGATTAGGAGCATCGGGGTACAATGAAATACAAATGGCTCTCCCAGTTAGACCATCCAGGACCACAAAAGATACATAAAGAATATTCTTTGAAGTTACAATATTTCAACACTCCCCCTTAATGAGAAGGGTATTCTACATCAACAACAACAAGAGAAGAGGTGGGGGACATCATCAACGTCAGCAGGGTAACACATCTATAAATCATTGGAAGATTTTCAACATCAAGTAGTCTTCATCTTCAAACTTCAATCTTCATCATCAACAACGTCTTCAGTCTTTGATCAACAACATCTTCAGCATTTTGATCTTTCAATTAGCAACGACATCTTCAGCACTTGGATCTTTCGATCAGCAACATCTTTAGCACTTTGACTATCCGATCAGCAACAACATCTTTAGCATTTTGAACTTTTGATCAGCAACATCTTCAGCACTTTGATTTTTCGATCAGATACAGCATTTTGTCCTTTTGATCAGCAACATCTTCAGCATTTTGACTTTTCGATCAACAACAACATCTTCAGCACCTTGACCTTTCTATCAGCAGCAACATCTTCAGTAATTTGACCTCTCGATCAGTAGCAACATCATCATCATCATATTCTGATCTGTCGATCCTAATCATCATCACATTCTGATCTTTCGATCAGAAACATCATCATCATACTCTGATCTTTCGATCAAAAACATCATCAACATAGAAAAAACATCATCATACTATGATCTTTCAATCAAAAACATCATCAACATACTCTGATCTTTCAATCAGAAACATCATCATCATACTCTGATCTTTCGATCAGAAACATCATCATCATACTCTGATCTTTCGATCAGAAACATCATCATCATACTCTGATCTTTCGATCAGAAACATCATAATCATAGTGCGTCATCATCATACTCCAATCTTTTAGATCAGTACGTCATCATCATCATACTCTGATCTTTCGATCAGTATGTCATCATCATCATACTCTGATCTTTCAATCAGCATGTCATCATCATCATCAGCAACAACCTGGAATCCACAACTCAAAGACAAAAAGTCTTTGGATCACTTTTAGACTTAAAGTCCAGGGATGATACAATCCCACCACATTCTCGACAACCGAAGTTACCAGATTGATTATGGGAGAATCAGTCCCTATCACTTTAGCACTAAGTCCAAGGACGATGCAATCCTACCACATTCTTGACGACCAAATTCACTGGATACAATTACGGGATAATCACTCCCTATCAATTTAGGACTTGAGTCCAAGGATGATGCAATCCTACCACATTCTCGACAACCGAAGTCACCGGATACAATTACGGGATAATCACTCCCTATCACTTTAGGACTTGAGTCCAAGGATGATGCAATCCTACCACATTCTCGACGACCATAGTCACCGGATACAATTATGGGATAATCACTCCCTATCACTTTAGGACTTGAGTCCAAGGATGATGCAATCCTACCACATTCTCGATGACCGAATTCACTGGATACAATTATGGGATAATCACTCCCTATCACTTTAGGACTATGTCCAAGGATGATGCAATCCTACCACATTCTCGAGGACCGAAGCCATCGGATCTATTATGGACAGATGTCCCAGGATGATACAATCCCTCTTCATTCTCGAGGACCGAGGTCTCCGGATCACTTTAGGGAAGGTTCCCAAGGATGATATAATCCCATCACGTTCTCGATGACCGAGGTCATCGGATCTATTATGGACAGATGTCCCGGGATGATACAATCCCTCTTCATTCTCGAGGACCAAGGTCTCTGGATCACTTTAGGGAAAATGCCCAGGGATGATACAATCCCACTGCAACATCACTACTCCCCCTTTCGAGGAAGGTCTGTCTGAACAACACCAAGCTTGTCTCGAAAGTGTTCGAACTCTACTCGAGGCAGAGGCTTCGTCGGTACATCACCATCCAAACCATCATCATACTGATCTATCACCATCTGTATCTCTAGTATGTGAATACTAAAATAATCATCATCTATATCTTCAATATGGGAATACTGAAACATCATCATCTCTATATTCAATATAGAAATACTAAATCACCATCATGTGCATCTACAGTATCATTATCTTCATCTTATCTTGTATGTAGAAATACCGGATTTCTACATGTTATGTGGAACACACGGTTCTTTGTCATCACAACTGTGGTTATCACATAGAATCATTGTTGTATCGGCTTCTGAAGCCATATGGCTTCATAACATAGTAGAGCAATCTGCTATGTATTCTGCTTCAACCATGCTAAGAGAAACACTGGACGGTTTCCTGCTAAACCATGAACTCATAGTAGACCTCAAAGCATATACCTGATTTGATTTTCCTGTCTGAGATACTTCCAGCCCAATCTGCATCGGTGTAGCCATACAATCTATACTCATGGATACCATCATAGTATAGACCAAAGTCTATAGTCTCTTTCAGATATGTTTTGCAGCTATTAGGTGAACCCGTCTTGGTTGAACAAGATATTGACTTAAGGTGTTCACAGCAAAAGAAATGTCTGTTCTGGTATTTGTTAAGTACATCAATGACCCAATGATCTGTCTGTAGTGAGTCACATCCACTAACTCTAATGAGTCATCAGCTAACAGCTTCAGTTTGGAGTACATGGGTGTGGCCATGACTTTAAATTTGAGTCTCTTCAATATCTCTACCACATACTTTCCCTGGTTGAGAAAGATTCCTTATGAACTTTGCCATACTTCCAGACCTAGGAAATAATGCATTAACCCAAGGTCTTTCATCTCAAATTCTTCTGCTAGTTTCTTCTTACTTTCCATGATCTGTTTCTCATTCGCTCTCAAGAATAAGTCATCCACATATAGTAATAGAATGACAGGTACATCTTCGACAACCTTGTAGGAAAGGTTAGGATCGTATTTACTCTTGGCAAAGCCCATGCTCATCAGGAAACTATCTATTCTTCCATACCAAGCTCTGGGAGCTTGCTTCAGGCCATAGAGGGCCTTCTTCAACTTGCATACTTGATTCCTTCTGTCTTCAGCTTCAAATCCTTGTGAATATTCGATGTAAAACTCTTCCTCAATCATACCATTAAGGAAGGCTTGTCTTTACTTCATCATGGAAGAAACTACCGTGATAGTTTTGAGGGAAATGTACCTTGCTTCCAGAAGTAAGTATCTCTTCAAAATTAATTCCCTCTTTCTGATAGAAACCTCTAGCCACAAATCTTACCTTACTTCTATCAGCAACATATCTTATCTTGCAAATCCATTTGGAAGATACCACATTCTTGCTTTCTGGTTTGAGTACTATATCCCAAACATCATTCTAGTATCACAACATCTTCTATGAGTTTGTCTTCTCAGGTCATCAACATATCCTAGTCTTTTGCAATCAACCTTGAAGGTTGGAACCTACTTTACTCTTGGTAAAGTCTCTATCCATCACAAAGCTATCCATCATGTCATACCATGTCGAACTCAGATATAATTTTCTATAGTCACTCCCCCTGAAGTGGAGTATCATCTTCCCTCTTCATTCTGTACAGGTGGTTCTATGCTTGACATATACTCGTCAATAGAGTATGTCATGTCATAGTCTATTCTTTATAGGGAGAATCACGAACCTTGCTTTGTACACTTGTTCCATCATATCGTATACATCATTCCCCATGATCAACTGTTACTCTTTGATCATAGCTTCTTTTATAGCATTATTTTCTTCATCTTGAGTATCTCTTGTACCCATGGTGGTCTTCATCCTTCAAGGTGGATCTACCATTCTCTAAAGCTCTTTCTTCCGTCATGGTGTCTCTGACCCTGGGAGCTTCAGATTCATGTTTATTGGAGTGAATCTTGAATTGTCATCACTTGTTCTTCGGAACAAGTCTCATCCTTCTTTTCTTGTAGGAGGTTTTTCATGACCTTTCCTACAATTCAAATGTACCAGTTTCATGGTTAGATATATTTCATAAAACATATGTATAACGACAAATTCTTATGCATCATGCAAATATTTAGTTAATACAACATTCATCCATATCTCACATAAACTTTCTAGATGCCTTCCATCTCTACCATGACATTATTGATATTGTGCACTAATCCAATATGTCAGTGAAGAGGTTTGATAAGTAGCAATGGAGAGTTGTATAGCACCATGAGCTACTTACCCATCACATGCATATTAGTAATATACAATCATTAATGCAAACAATCTATCATGCATAACACATCACTGAATATAATCAAATGTATAACAAAACAATATCATGAAATGACAATTGAATACTTATCTTTATTTGTTTCATGGGTATATTCCTTCTTGAGTCTTCAACTTTATTGTCTTCTTCATTCATGATAGCTCCGTTTCTTATCCAAATGCTGAGGTGGATAAGAAGTTCTTCAAGAGTTGAGATCTTCATATTCCTCATTGATTGGGGGATCTTCTTTGGAAAATGAGAGCTTGATCTTCAGAGACGAGATTCTTCTTCTTCCCAAAGTCTGCTGAAAGTAATCAATTCCTTCTAGAACACATTCCTTGAATGAATGAATTCCATGATCCTTGGAGGCCATTCAAGGTGGCCATCACCACTTCTGCATTCTTCACTTCTTCTT
The DNA here is from genome assembly GCA_001517045.1 of Pseudotsuga menziesii. NCBI lineage: Eukaryota > Viridiplantae > Streptophyta > Pinopsida > Pinales > Pinaceae > Pseudotsuga > Pseudotsuga menziesii. The sequence continues at coordinate 978,309 of LPNX010595878.1, read as the reverse complement.
CAGCTGGTTTCTTAAAGTCATATTTCGATCTATGTTCTTCCCTTCAAATAGATTGGTCAAGAAATCAAACCTCATCGATGTCTTTAGGGAAGACACTTGTAGAACAAGTTGATTTGAGAATGAATCATCAATAATCTTCTGGGCTTTGACCAAGTTCTTCTTGTGAAAGGCTTCTAGCCTCATCTCCCTCTGAAACTGGAACCTCTATGCTCATGTAGGTGTCCAATCCATTTTCTTCAGAGAGATCATATACTTCTAGGCTTGGAAGTTTTCAACTTCACCAAGCTTATCATCAAGCTGATGTGATAGATCACTTTGAAATGAGAACCTCAAATGAACATAGCAAAGGATTAGATCTTACCGATTTGAGGTGTCCGTCCTGGTTCTGGAGTTGGCTGATCTAGGGTTTGTCATAGAAACCCTAATTTTAAAACTTGGAATATTTCAGATTTAATTGGATAGACAGATAGATCTCTTCAAATGGAGCTGTCCAATGTACTCCATTTCTGAAAACAGTGGAGGGAAGCTCCTAGAACAGGAAGCCCTAATTTTCTAATTTCTTTAGCATAAATGCCTGTTACTGTTTCTGTGATATCTCTGAAATTTATGCTCCTCTATGGCTGAAATTTTGTATTTAGGTAACCTCGCATGTCCCTGATCCACCACCATAGGTTTCATCAGAATTGGTTGCACCATTTTGGATTTAAGATCCTTTTCCCAAGGTGACCTGTTACAGGATTGTTCAGAACAGCGAAGTTGTATGGAATTCCACGTGTCACTGGTTCATATTCTGAGTCTGATATTCGGACCATAGAAATAACAGTCCGTGCCCTTTCTGGAACATCTTCAGGAATTACATTTGGACCTCTGTAGCCCAAGATATTTCAATTCTTCCCAGGTGTCCTGTTTAGGGATGAATTCTGGAAGAGGCTAGAACCCTAACTTGGAGAGAAAATATCTCCTGGAATACAGCGAATATGAGGATGAATTTTGGACACAGTGTTCATAAGAATTTTATCTTTGGTCCCTGCCATTTTCAGCTCCTGATCCTTCGCCAATCTCGGAATATAGTGAATGTTCCAAAACGTAGCAGTTTTAGTATTTAGGGTTTTTCTAGGTAGTGGTCAAACTAGGGTTTGACTTTCCTGAAGATTCACCCAACCAAAAATCTTGATCCAGGTCTCTAAACTTCGATTTTGATGAGGAGAACAATCCTATGCTAGTCTCACTCAAAAATTCCTCTTCTGTAGAAAGCCCTAATTTCCACATCGAAAATTGAAAATGCTCGGAATAGAATTCCACTTCGACAGAACGATGCACCCTTCAAAGGAGAGTCAGCGTAGCCTTCTTTTGCTGATTGATTGTGGAGAGAGAACCAAAAAATATTTTGTAACTTGTGAAAGCTGCCCTATTCAGGTTAGCTCTCATACCATGTTAAATTTTCATATGCTTAACTAAGACATCAGTATATCATTTCATTTTTCATAATAAAAGTATATAAAACAAGATGAGTGAAAGAAATAGTATCACAAGAACAACACACATTTATCGTGGGAAAACCCTAAAGGGAAAAACCTAGCAAAAGCTTCCTCAATATAGATTCCTCAAAAAGGGAAAAAGGTAAAACCAACAAGGAGATCAAAAACCTGATTCTCCTCCTTCTCCAGCAGCTCCTCTCCTCCACAAGTGCACTATTCCATGTGAGTGTGTGTGTCCCAAGTGAGGAGCACTACACCTCTATTTATATTCATCCGTTCACTTAAAGTTTACTCAATTAACATGTCAGCTTAAGTTAACTCATGTAGGCTCGAGTTACACATGTAGGCTCAAGTAACCACACTGGGGTGCTAATGACCCACCTTTACAATTTGAGGGGACTACCTCATGACTCTTATTAGTTCTTCCGATTAGGAGCATCGGGGTACAATGAAATACAAATGGCTCTCCCGGTTGGACCATCGGGGACCACAAAAGATACATAAAGAATATTCTTCGAAGTTACAATATTTCAACAAATATTGTAATTAATCATGCAATACATATATAGTAGAATAAAATACATTCATCAAAGCATTCAACATGTTCATCACAATTGATTAAACAAAATACAGTTGCAAGGATTACACACTAGAAATACGTATCTTGAAAGAAGTCTATCCCACAACTAGCTACGTCGCTGCAATGTTCCACCCAACCATATTCCAATGCACTCATCAATATCTTAGCAACACTTCCAACCCCGAGCTAGGCATGATTCCCACAAGGAATAAGGAACACTAGCAGGGTCACACATAGTCAAGCATATAACAAAACTCGTCTAAGAGAAAAAAGTTGGGTTTATCTGGCTGCAAACAAACAAGACAATATACTGTTGGGTTTATTAGGATAATCATCCAAGCCAACATCCGCATTAAGGACCATCCAATCAAACTAACATATGGGTTTATCAGGCTGCAAAGGAGCTATAAAATTTGAACTGCTAAGGTACTTAGCTCAACCATCGAGCTATGGACACCTGCACGACATTAGGCTTGGCTGCTAAAACATGTATGCACCCAACACAAGGAAGCATCCCCTTCTCTTCTACATAGTCTCTAAGTCTATATCTTTCATTCCAGTGTTGTTTAGGGCGTGCAAAGAAGAAAACCAACCCCTCTAGATCTACTTTTGAGGCTCCTTCCTACACTAGGTTTATTAAGCTATTTCATACCCAATTCCACTCCGAACGAGTTTATACCAAGGAAAAATATGCACACACAACAAACCACAATGTCAACACAGCAAAATAGGCTTCCAGTCAGTCTGTCACAGAGGAGACCATTGCACAACGACATTGAGGAAACCATAAATGAGCACTCTTTCTCATAAAATAGATTGATCTGCATTGCTCATTCGTTTAGCAAACAAAGGAGACCCCGAACCTTTGCGCAGCTGAGGATGGTAACAACAGGTGAAAAACTCATACCAAAACACGGTTTTGAGAGAAGGACAAATGCACAACATGCATGAATAAAATGGAATAGAGAATAATCAGAATGGGCCACAACATTTTCCAATGAGAGCCAAATGATGTACTGGGCATGAACACTGAGGAAAAAAATTGAAAATGTGAAGGATGGATGATCCAAAAACGTCTCGCCGCTCCCCAAAACATGAGGGAAGATGAAAATGTGAATGCATGAGGGGATGGGCATACATTTTTGGATGTTTTCTTTTGACACATGGATTTTCCCCAATGGCTCAAGGTTAAACATCACCCCCCCCAACCCTATTCCTTAGGAAATCATGTGCCCATCTCATTATTTGTTGCATTAGCGTAGCTAGTTGTGGGTTTTTTAATTAAATTGCATAATTATATGATGTCCAAAACTATACCATGTCAGCTATCACGAAATACCATCGGCATCGATTTTAATTGTCGAAACATAAAACACTAAATCAATGGTTGGGGATTTTTCCTTAATCTCCACACCATAATTAATTACAATATTTACATTATATATATTTAATGCAAACATGGTCAAAACCAGCGTGTTACATTCCCCTCCCCCTTCAACAACACTCTACTCAGTGCTTCACAAAATTGAACAAAAATATATAGTATACTTATTTATACTTATTGATAGTAGACTTAATTACAGGAAATTTTAACTCAAAATGGGCCTCCTAAAAAAAATTAATAAAATAATAGTTAAAATAATAAAATAATATTTATTAATTTTGGAGGAAGAAAAGAAAAAAAACTACTTTTTTATTTGTATTTTTGACATATCTCCCTGTGTTTTTACTCAAATTTCAATCGGGAGAGCTCGTTGGATGCGGAATTAAATTCTGCATCCAACGAGTACCCACTCAACATACTTTTGATGCACCATGCTACCCCAAAAACAAGAAATACATGAAAAAATGTGATGATGAAATCCAATGAGTACCCACTCAACATACTTTTGATGGACCATGCTACCCCAAAAAGAAGAAATACCTGAAAAAACGTGATGATGACATCATCATCACATTTTTTCAGGTATTTCTTGTTTTTGGGGTAGCGGGGTTCGTCAAAAGTATGTCGATTGGGTACTCGTTGGATGCAGAATTTAATTCTGCATCCAACGAGCTCTCTCGATTGAAATTTGAGTAAAAACACGAGGAGATATGTTGAAAATACAAACAAAAAGTAGTTTTTTTATGATACCTATCCCCAAATTTATATTAAAAAAGTGTTTAAGACCTATACGGTATTTCAAATTTAAATCAATTTCATTGGATAACACATGATGACATGGAATTTGAGTTAAAGTTAATAGGCCCATTTTGAGTTGAAATTTCCTCTAATGATTTCGACATCTCAAGTTAAACTAGTGAGCGTCCAACAGTGATTTAGACACATTGAGTTATCTATTGAGTGAGCTTGAGCTGATAGATTCGAATCCTATCCATGGAATTCTAATTCCATTTATTATATAATCATTATATTATTGATTAATGAATGAATATTAATGTTGTAATTAACTTATCAATTCTTTTAGATTTGTCTCAAATTTTTCTTGTTCAGTGCACATTGTTCTTGATATTCTAGTGCTAAAATATACTTCTCAATTGCTCTCATTTTCATGTAGATCAATGGTTCAAAAAGTTAACATGGTATGAGACGATTGTGTAGGTTAGAAGCAATTCTTGTGTGATCTCCACTATACACAAGAAGCAAATGAGTTTCCACATAAATTCTTGAATCATAGCATTTCTCCCTCTTGATTTTGTCCAGAGAAGTCTATCCAGGTGTGACGAACTCTCAGAAAGTGTATATGTCGAGGTGGAAAGGATTGAACTCACATATGATTTCAAATTGGTTTCTTTTGTAGTGATATTTTGTAGGTACAAATTCAATACGAATGCAATATTATCACTTCCTCTTCTTGCTATATTCACAAGATATTCAGAGTGGAAATTGAAGATGATTTCATCTCTAAAGAGAGAAGGTCTCTATGAGGTATCTACTGGACTTGGTAAAGAGTCTTCTGAATATGAGAATGAAGGGTTAAATGATGGTGATAGATGTTTTGGAGAGATATGTTTGGCATTTTTTCCAAGCGTACGCTACCTTATTGATTCTACTGAATACCCAAAGTATCTTTGGATAGAATTGGATAGAACCTTTGGCAAGCACAATGACGGTCATCATAGCAATTTCGAGGACACACCCAACACCACAATAGTTCATTATTGAAAAGTATAGGCCTATATTCTCTATGATGAAGTTGTTCAAGATGAAGAAGAAGTAGAAACTTCAACATAGTCGATTTAAAATGAAGAAAGTCTCCCTCTCCTATTGCTTCAGAAGTTTATGATATCCCTAATATCTTATCTTCTCTTATAGATGTCCAACAAGAAGACATGTTCGAATCTCTTTTATTGAAGAATAAATCTCCTTCCATTCTACTCAAGCATTCTCGAGTAATTCTTCTATTTTAAATTTTGTGCAAAGTTTGTGAGTGATTGCTTTAGAAAATGAAGAGGAATTTGATTTCTCTGTCTTTGATGTTGTTGCTCGTGTGCATAAAATTAATAATTTGGATTGTTTGGAAGAAATATGAGATCTTAGGAGATATCCATTCACTCTAATTGATCTAGATCTTACAATGAATTTCTACATGATTGCTTGCACCAATACTCAGAGTTTTCTTGAATAAGGAGAAAATTATGGATATACCATCTTAGTGGAGCACTTGGAACCTTTTTTCTAATACTCTTGGATATTCTATGACCTTATTTGGTTCTGATTTTATGTTTCAAGAGCCTCGAGTCATGCTTGTAGTTGTTCTCATCAATTTTGGTTTGAAAAATCAAGTACCTCAAGTCTTTTTCAAAATAGTTGTTGGGGATTCGATGTTAGTTTTCTCTCATGAGTTTGCTAATATTAGATTTTGTGAATCATTGAATATTTGATAAGTTATATACGATTATGGAGATCAAGCATTCACTCTCCATGGTCCACTTGATCACATGCTCATCTCCTCATAGTACTAATAAAGATGGAGAGATGATTTTACTTCTCATGGTTCAATGTTCAAGGCTGAAACAGATGAGGTGCTTGGGTTTACCTCACATGGTTGGAATTCTCAAGCACTAAGTTTCTCTGTTATTAGTTGGTCTCAATTGCTCTACATGGGTCCATTTTTCATCTTGCAGTTGTCTATGTTCCTCATTCAGATGAGAATATTCCTCTTCTTCCTCAAATTTTGCCTCAAATTTGTGTTGTTCAGTGTACATTGTTCTTGATATTCCACACCATATTCCACACCTTAATTGCTCTCATTTTCCTATAGATCAATGAAATATAAATTTAACGATTTACTAATGGAGACAATTTAATTCATGTTGCGACCAACATGTACATGATAAGACAACATAATCAAATAATAGAATATTTTTTATTTTTTTCTACTTACTATTTTATAGGTTTGTGACAAGATGGATTTGATATTAACAATGAGAATTCATTCTAAGTTATTGTTTCTAATAATGGGCCTTCATCCTGCAATTTATGTGCACTTCATCCCATATATAAACTATATAAAACTGCATTGTATGCTTCTAAAGTAATTTTAATATTTGTTGCGAGATAAAGGTGGAGGCAATGCAAAGGATTTTCAATATTTAAAGTTTTTATAACAAAGTTATAATATTTATTTTGTTAAGAATATTGCTCTTGTCTAATATATATTATTTTTTATTTTATTTTTAAGATTACAATATTTGTAATATATTTTTTAATATAATTTAATTTATATAAAAAATTAAATAAATAGTAGTTATATTTTTTATAAAATTAGTTTTACATAAATAAATTTAAATTTAAAAAAACACATCATTTACATAAGAATTTAATCATTTAAAAATTCTCCATATTGTGTAAACATAAGGCAATATATTGAAATTTAAAAACTAAAATAAAAAATATATTATTTACATAACAATTTATTTCATTCAGTGTTCTCAATGTCTATTTTAAAAAAACATCATTTACATAAAATTTAATCATTTAAACATTCTGAAGATTGTGTAAACATAATGCAGTATATTGAAATTTAACAACTAAAATAAAAAACATGTTATTAACATAACAATTTATTCCATTCAGGGTTCTCAATGTCTATTTTAAAAAAAACATCATTTACATAAGAATTTAATCATTTAAAAATTCTCCAGATTGTGTAAACATAATGCAGTATATTAAAATTTAACAACTAAAATAAAAAACATATTATTTACATAACAATTTATTCCATTCAGTGTTCTCAATGTCTATCGAGGATTCCCAAAAGACATTGAAAACTATGGTAAAATCAAATTTCATCGTTTGATAATAATAAAAAAGTGCCAAGTAGAATATGCCCTATGCCCTTTCTTGTATATGTATATGGAATAACACCATACTTTGAGTATATGGTGACAATCCTCATCCTAAATATACTAATAATGAAAAGTCAATACTTTGAGCATGGTAAATAACAAATACCTAAAAATGCCTGCCAAGTCAATGTTTAGAGGCACCTAAATAACAAATACATAAACATGCATGCTAAGTCAATCTTCAGAGCCACCTTGGTTTTGTCTTCTGAAGCTCCGGTGGCGTTGGCTTTACAATCTTTACAGGCACCTAAATAACAAATACCTAAACATGCCTGCTAAGTCAATTTTCAGAGCCACCTTGGTTTTGTCTTCTGAAGCTCCGGTGGCGTTGTATTTACACTCTTTACAGGCACCTAAATAACAAATACCTAAACATGCCTGCTAAGTCAATCTTCAGAGCCACCTTGATTTTGTCTTCTGAATCTCCGGTGGCGTTGGCTTTACAATCTTTACAGGCACCTAAATAACAAATACCTAAACATGCCTGCTAAATCAATCTTCACAGCCACCTTGGTTTTGTCTTCTGAAGCTCCGGTGGCGTTGGCTTTACAATCTTTACAGGCACCTAAATAACAAATACCTAAACATGCCCGCTAAGTCAATCTTCACAGCCACCTTGGTTTTGTCTTCTGAAGCTCCGGTGGCGTTCGCTTTACAATCTTTACACGCACCTAAATAACAAATACCTAAGCATGCCTGCTAAGTCAATCTTCACAGCCACCTTGGTTTTGTCTTCTGAAGCTCCGGTGGCGTTGGCTTTACAATCTTTACAGGCACCTAAATAACAAATACCTAAACATGCCTGCTAAGTCAATCTTCACAGCCACCTTGGTTTCGTCTTCTGAAGCTCCGTTGGCGTTGGCTTTACAAGCATTCGTCTCTGTGCACTTTGGTTTTCCTTTTCCGGTTTTGTGCTGATGGGTTTTGCTGCGTTCTTTGTTCGACTTTCCTTTTCTGGTTTTGTGACCATGGCTTTTGCTATTCTGTTTTCCTCTTCTTGTTTTGTGATGATAGATTTTGCTATGTTGGGTGCTAGATTTTCTTTTTCTGGTTTTGTGATGATGAGTTTTCCTGTTCGGTTTTCTAGCACATTTAGCTTTTGTTGTGTAGGCTTTCGAGGGCTTAGGTTTAAGGATATTCCCCTCTCTGCAACGCTTCTTTCGCCCAAACCATTTCCTTTTCCATTTTGAGGCAGAGGCGGCCTCATTTCGAAAAGAGGACATCTTGTCCTCGAATCTTGGACCTGAAGACCTTCTAGTTCTAATTCAAGATCACGAGAATCCAAAATTTTAGTCGCCTCAAATATTATACGGTAAGCATTGTTTTGTGCTAAAGCTATTGTACGTTGTTTGTCTTCATCGCTGCAAAATGACCTATCTGTCTCCTCTACGCACTTTTTTATTTCTGAAAACATGGACTGCAAATCAACGATGTTTTTCTGTTTGTACATTGCTGATCCCTTCGACGAATCAAGATCTTTCGTCAGAGACTCTAACTCACTTACTTTTTTCTCGAGGCTTCTTTGATTTTCGTTTGAAACAAATGTTCTTCTGTCCATTGTATTCTGTAAATACTGTTTTTCTTCCTCGAGAAGTTTTTTCACAGTTTCAAGTGATGAAACTTGATGTTGCAATTTAATATTTTCTTCTCGATATTGATGGAAAACTCTCTCGTTCTGAACACACTTCTCTTCATTCTGCTTTCTTGCTGCTTCAATTTGTGATAAAAGCTCTTGCTTTTCCATGTCCCAATCCTTACTTGCTCTCTCAAACTTTGCTGATTGAGCCTGAATTTCTGCATTCAACTCCGAAACCATGGTTTCTACAGTTTCTTTATCACACGTTTTCTCTCTGCAGTGCTCTTCAATCATACAAATCTGCTGGTCGTATCTTTCTTTATTCATACGAATCTGCTCTTCATATCTTTCTTCTGCTTCCTTTAATTTCTGTTCATATCTTTCTTCAACTTCCTGTATTTGTTTTGCAGCACCATTCCCCATTTTTCTTTGGAAGTTGTTCTGGAAATTAGTTCTCAATTTTTTCCTTAAAATCTTAGTTCCCCAGATTTATATATCTAATCTTCTATGCTCGCTCGCAATCTGATAGACTTAACCGTCAACCTTCCTCGCTTGTCAAGATACTAAAAACAAATGCGGTCGGAGAAGCTGGACCAGAACGCGAAGCTTAATTTCTGGCATTTCTAAGTTCGATACAACTAAGTATATGCTTCGATATTTATAGATAAATAATTTGGGACGAAACAAAATGTTGAACGTGGCCGACTATTAAAAATAGAAAGTTTAGGCTTGGATATTTATGATAAATAATTAGTGACCTAATAAATCTTGAACATGGTCAACTTTTAGAAGCGTTAATATGTTCAATTTTTTATATTCAAATTAAAGAGCTGCAATAAAAGTTTTTGTTTTACTAATGTTAATACAGATTTATTTTCAATTTAAAGTTTTATTCACATTAAGATAGATTTATTTTAAATTTAGATTTATCAAATATTTAAATAATTTTTCTATATAATTAAATATTCATGTTTACAATAATCAACCCATAAGTATTCATGATTGGTTGTGTAAAATGGCCAAATTATAAGGACTCAAGCATTTCCAAGCTAAGGCAAGCCCTCATAACTATTGGTCACCAAGTTAAGGGATGCGGGGAATGAGGTGGTGGGGGAGGTGACATGGACACATAGGTTACTTATTAATGGCCTTGATCATGAGTCCATTATAGCATGATGAGCCACATACAAGGATGAGTAGCACAATTATTATGTTTGAAAGGGGAGCTCTCTAATAGTCACAATTATTATGTTTGAAAGGGGAGCTCTCTAATAGTATGGGACTTTTTGACTTTTAGTTGTTGTAATCTGGTGAATTTAATCTAGACAATCTGTAATTTGTGTTGTTTGTTGAGCAATTTTAAGCTCATAAATGAAATCAGGTGACAGGAAAACCCCAACACCCACAGTTTGTAAGATCTAGCAGTGTTTTTGAAGCATTTTGAAAATTCCTTGAAGATTCATGACACAAAAATGATAAAAATGACACTTTGTAATTTCTGTTGTTTGTTGAGCTATTTTAAGCTCATAAATGAAATCACGTGAAAGAAAAACAGCAACACCCACACTTTGTAAGATCTAGCAGTGTTTTTGAAGCATTTTGAAAATTTAGTGAAGATTCATGACACAAAAATGATAAAAACTTGCAAGATTAAGAGGTCAAAAAGTCCCTGTGTTTAGACAACTCATTTGAAAGATGGCTTTGAGAAATGATGGCCACTTGAATGGTATATAGGAATTGTTGATTAATACTTAAGACAACTTCAATGTTTCCAGTAAAGAAAAGAAAATCCAATTCCAAGAAGAAGAAAATCCAACTCGAGTGGAACAATATTCTTTAGTTGTTGGGTTCCTAGACACTGGTTTCAAATGTTTGCTTGAAGTTTCCTCTTTATTGGCCAAATTCCTTGTTTTCCCTCTTCATCTCGATCTCTCTTGTTTGTCTTGAATTCATAAGATACAATGAACACTCACATCTTATTCACACACGGTTTTAAGACTTGGACAAAGTTGATTATTATATCATCATGAAATGTAGATTAGATATGCATCCTTGTGTTATGAATTCTTTTTGGGAGTTTCTCTTACCATCGAATACCCTAACTTGTAGTATTTAAGTCGAGCTAGTGCTTTGACTTCACTCTCAAAGTATATATGAACCCACTTTGAACTAGCATCGATTGTTGTAGAGAACATGCATTTGCTTCACCTTCAGACATTCTATGATGCTTTGATTTGTATCTAAATTAGTCCTCTTTCATTCTACTCTTATGAAACTAAGTGCTTCACCCCCATCCCTTAGGAATCCATGGAAGATAGAGGAAGATGATAGTAAGGAGGTTGAGGAAGTCATCAAATTTATTACATACGAGTCAAGTAAGAAACCATGGAAGAAGAAACAACTTAGAGTTGATAAGTCCTAAAGTACGTTTGATAAGAAATATCATAAGGATGAGAGAGAGTAAAAATTCCAAAAGGGATCATCTCCACTGAAGATGAGGTTGAATGTGAGATGAATAATCAGTTCCCTATTACGCTCTTAAAAGAAAAACGATACGAAATATTTAAAAATAGTTATATTATACTATCACATGATAGCTTTAATGAGAAAGTCTATGTTGGAGAAGCATGCAACAATTAACATATTTTTGTTGTAATTGGATTCCCCTCAAGTGAAGCTAAAAAATTAGGATGTAAAACTCAATGAGAATGCTTATATTTCCTATGGATTTCAGTTCATGGAAGCTATTTTTGCTTCATTTTCCGGTACCGAGGTTCCACCGTGATGATGAATAAGAGTCGAACAGTCACTATGTTAAATATTTCTTTATTTTGATTAAATTTATAATTGTAATTTTCCATTGTTAGGTATATGTCTATGCTATACTAGGAAGAGGAACAAGGAATACTCTTAGATTAACACGAAGTATATGTTTTGTTCTTCGTGCTCTTTCCAACCTCGTAGACCATTATTTTGAAGCTGTGTACTTCTCTTGGAACTCATATAAATATAGCTAGTTTATGAAAAATAATTAAATAACATTACTTTCATCATTACCTATAATGTATAGCTAGTTTATTTAATGATAATAATGATGGTTATTAAGGTTCAAGACCATCTATGGTTTATTGGACCTTAAGAAAGGTAGAATTGCCTTCTTTTCAATTTTTTTTTAAACTAGAAAATATTTAAGAGAAACATTCGTGTAATATCCCCATAGTTTGATGCGTTAGAACATTTGGAAGCTAGGTAATGTACCATTTTTTTTTCAATTGCAACCTTATGGGGATGTAGACAATACATTCTAAGAGAATTCTTTCAATCCACGACATTTAAGAACTCGCTAAAGTTGTCTTTGAACATGGAGCTAATGGTAAATTTCCTCTAATTTTAGCTATGCTCATTTTCATCATTATTCTAGTTAAAATAGAGAGATACAAATGATATTCATGATTAGATTTGATCACATATTTATAGTATCCCTCATTATGCCCAATATTGTAAGAACAAGACTAGTGAGGCCTTGCATAACTTACAGGAAGAACCAACTGTTGAGGACATAGATGGAACACCTCGGATCTATGCAGCATTGGATGGCCAACACAAAGGCCATCAAGCTACAATGGTTGAAATAGAAGGTAAGATATTGAACACTTCTATTTCAATACTTATTGATCCCAGTGATTGCCACATAAAATTGTTGATGAATGCAAGCTAGGAAAAGTAAAACATGATAGACCTTGGCTCGTTCAGTTAGCCACAAGTACAAAATGAAAAGTTTTAGAAATCATTAAAGAATGTGAGGTAAATATGAATGGTTTTCCTACAAAAGTAAACCTGATCATCCTACCTTTAGGATCGTACAATGTACTTATTGACATGGACTGGCTCGAACAATGCCATGTCATGCTCTACTTTTTGCACAAGTCTATCTTGTGTATTGATATCCTAGGGAACCAAGTGAAGGTTCATGGCATTCCAAAGAAAGTTTCTATAAGACAAATATCTTCCTTATAAGCAAAGAAATGCATCAGGAAGGGTTGCAAGTTGTTTGTAGTAAACATCCAAGACATAGAGTCTGATAGAGAGAAACACATATAATACTTCCCCATTCTTGAATAATTCAAGGATGTGATTCCCGAGGAAATCCCAGGATTACCTCCAAAACGAGAGGTAGAATTTTCCATCGAACTGACCCGCGGATCAGTTATGGCTTCCAGAGCCCCTTACCGCATGAGTGCACCTGAGTTGGTGGAACTCAAACTGCAACTACAGGAGTTGATAGAGAAAGGGTATATCCAACCCAGTGTGTCTCCTTGGGGAGCATAGATATTGCTCGTAAAGAAAAAGGAACGGTACGATGTGGATGTACATCGATTACCGTCAATTGAACAAAATGACTATACAAAACCATTATCCAATCCCTAGGATCGATGAGTTGTTTGATCATATGGGAGGAGCCAGAATCTTTTCAAAGATTGATCTGTAATTTGGGTACCATCAGGTATGGATTCGCGATGAGGATATTCACAAAACTGCCTTTCGTACAAGGTTTGGGCACTACGAGTTTGTAGTGATGTCGTTCGGGTTGACCAATGCACCCACGAACTTTATGTGTATGATGAACAACATATTCAGTACGTATCTGGATAAGTTCGTCTTGCTATTTATAGATGACATAGTGGTTTATTCAAAGAATAAATAAGAACACAAAGAACATCTTCGCATAGTACTACAAGTGTTGATAGAACACCAGATTTACGCTAAGTTTAGTAAATGTAATTTTTACAAACCATAGATATAGTATTTAGGTCACATTATCTCCGAGACATGGATAGCTGTGGACCCAGAAAATATTAAAGCCATAAAGGATTGGCTTACCCCTACTGGTGTCACTGCCATTAGCTCATTTTTGGGATTAGGTGGATATTGTTGAAACTTCATTGAGAAATTCTCGAGAATCGCTTTCCCCATGAACACTTTGGAGAAGAAACCAATTAATTTCTTATGGACTGCTAAGTGCGAATAAAGTTTACAAAATCTTAAACATCTTTTGATGACCGCACTGGTGTTACGAATTGTGGATCTCGATGGGGATTTCGTTAATTGCATGGATGTAAGAAAGGAAGGACTTGGAGGAGTCCTCTTGCAGAATGATCATGCAATCTATTATGAATCATGGATGTTAAAAAAGCATGAGAAAAATTACCCTACACATGATCTTGAGTTAGCTTCCATCATCCATGCTTTAAGGATGTGGAGGCACTACCTCATGGGAATGAAATTCCTTCTGAAGACATACAATATGAGTCTGAAGTATTTATTTTGATCAACCAAATCTGAATGTGAGGCAATCCAGATGGTTGGATTTTCTCAGCGAGTACCATTTTGAGCTAAATCACATTAACAGAAAGGAAAATAAGGTTGTCGATGCATTGAGCCGATGAAGTCATATGATTTATGAGGTGACCTTGAGTCAAATTCATGCATATTTTCATGAGAGCATTATACCGGCCTACGAAGTTTACCCCTTCTATGTGGAAATCCTAAAGAAAATGTGATGATGACATCATCATCACATTTTTTCAGGTATTCCTTGTTTTGGGGTAGCGGGGTCTGTCAAAAGTATGCCAAGTGGGTACTCGCTGGATGTGGAATGTAATTCCGTATACAACAAGCTCTCTCGGTCAAAATTTGAGTAAAAACACAGTGAAATATTTAAAAAATACAAACAAAAAAAGGAGTTTTTTTTTATGATCATATCCCCAAATTTGTATTAAAAAAATGTTTAAGACCTATACGGTATTTTAAATCTAAAGCAATTTCATTGGCTAACACATGATGACATGGAATTTGAATTAGAGTTAAAAGGCCCATTTTGAATTTAAATTTCCTCTAATGCATTTTAACATTCTTTTAATGCTAGAAAATATTTAAGAGAAACATTCATGTAATATCCCCATATTTTGATGAGTTAGAACATTCGGAAGCTAGGTAATGTACCATTTTTTTAAAATTGCAACCTTATGTGGATGTAGACAATACATTCTAAGAGAATTCTTCCAATCCACAACATTTAAGAACTCACTAATGTCTTCTTTGAACATAGAGCTAATGGTAAATTCCTCTAATTTTAGCTATGCTCGTTTTCATCATTATGCTAGTTAAAATAGAGAGATACAAATGATATTCATGATTAGGTTTGATCACCTATTTATAGTATCTTAATTTTATCTTATCCTTCAAGCCTACATCACACCACAATTTCTTTTAAATTTATATATAATAATGCTTTTAATATTATCCATATTAGAAAATATGATTTATCCTTTGATTCTTTAACCTTTTATCCTACACTTGTCATCCTTATGCCAAATTGGCACTCAATTTTGAAGAAATCTTATAAATCCTCTTATGTTTTGTTATTTTTCTTGTTCATATGCATGAGGTACATAAACATGGAATCTCTAGATGGGAGAAAGACTCTTTTATATGAGGAGGACAAGAGAGGGTGTATTGCATTTATATTTTAGGTTTCAATCTATGACACTTTTGGATTTTCTCTATCATTCATGGCAATTGTTTAGATATTTTGAAACCCCAAACTTCACAGCCCCAAATGATTCATGTATCTCTACCAAGCATCAAATTAAATAAATATACAATAAAAATTTATATGTATAAACTTGAAACCCGTTTAGTCAAAGGCTTATAACTTGCACCTTATGAAGATCATAACGAGTTGAGATTTCTAATAACACACTATTAATGGATTACCACAATCAAGCATAATTAAATGGAAAGAATGATTAAATAGAAAAGCATAAATAGATTAACCAACAACTCACAAAAGCATTCTAACTAAAAAATGAAATAAGAATGGTTAACACAAAATAAAATCTAAAAATAACAGAAACGAAATATACCTATGGAAATATGATATTTGGGAAGAATATACATAAAATAGGTGGCCCTATATTTCTTGGAATACACTACCAAGAAAGCATACATCACTCAGTTCTATAATAATAACTTATTTATTCCAACATGATTAAATTCAAGGATTATAGTCACTTTGGTTCTCTACACAATGATCTTCCTACAATCTATTATATAATCTAGATTCAATTATTTCATTAGTTCTAAAATCATCCTTTTATATATATATATATATATATAGAAAGAAAAAGATTAAGAATAACCAACCAATATTAGATTCTAAACATATGGATCTCTTCACCACCAAGTCTTGGATTTGGACCTCACCACCAACTCTTGGTCAAAGGTTGTTTGAAAATAATAAAACATCATTTTCAATAAATTCCATGTTACCAAACTTGTTTATAGGGTGTACAACATGGTAAATTCAATCCAAATTCAAGCTATCCCAATAGTGTCAAACCCATCTCATCCTCCTTATATATATATATATATATATATATATATATATATATATATATAACAAACAAATACTAGCTCCTAAACATATGATCTCTCCACTAGCATGTCTTGGATTTAGTCCAAGGTTGTTTGAAGGGAATAAAAAATCATGTTCAATAAATTCTATGTTACCAAACTTGTATATAAGAGCTGGAACATGGTAAAATCAATTGATTACCGAAATTGTAGGTTGATTATCGAAACTACATGAAATAATGACCAGTTTTGGATATCACACCCAATTACCCCTTTCTTTTTCCTTTTTGGAGGATATTTCAAATCAAAAACCTAAATGACATTATTCTACTCAAATCCAATGTTTTATTTTTTAATGATTTTTCCTTGTTTGCTAGAAAATGACGTAGAAATTAATAGTCAAAATGGACACTTAGAGGAAATCCTATAACTAAATGAATTCTTATATCTTATTACTAGCAATATCCACATTAATTTTATTCAATATGTTTGATATGCATAAATTTAAGCACAAACTAAAAGGAAAACCATTACAATAAAAAATATGTGCCTAGATGCATTAAATAAAATTAATGTGGCTATTGCTAACAAGATGTGAGTGGATAGACCTATCTACAAAATATTAATAAAAAAATAATATAATTGTAATTAATAATTACAAGATATACTATATAATCTCATTTAATTAATATAAAAGATTAAAAAAATGTCATTTAATTAATATGAAATATTAATACAAATATAAAAAAAAAATTAGAATGTAAAGTTTTTCCCATAATATATAGGGATGAAAAATATATGATGAAATTAAATATATCAAATATTACTTATTATATATATTAAGCATACTTTATTGTTTAATGCTAGGATATTTAGACACTTGGAAGTTAGTTAAGATCAACTTGTGCAATATATTTGTTAGGTAAAGTGTGTTTCTTTAGTATGCATTTGTAAATATTTAATATAACAGTCATGGTATGTTCTAGACATGGAGTGATCCAACAGTTCAACTTCTCTTAGATCATACCTAACCTTGATCCCTCGCTTGACAACCGATTGGTCCATGATATCTATTTAAATATCATGGAGTCTCATTAGCTAGTTGATCAATTATGAGAAGCTCATTTGTAACTTTTTTTCTTTTTTCATAATAAACTGGCTCAAGGAGCTATTTGGTTGGGGCTGTGGAGTGTTTCCTTCTAGAGGGTTTTAACCATGTCAAAACATCGGTGTGTTGATATGTGACCTGTTTGTGTGAGTGGATCCTTTTGATGTTCAGTCTTTTGGGAGTACTCTATGTACCTGAACATGATATCAGAGCATTTATGAAGATACGCTTCCCGTTATGATCCAGATCTTAAGTTGGTGTTGCGAAAACTTTGAAAGGGTTTTTGGTTATGGAATTTTTGTTCATTTTTGGGCTACGGAAGGTGTTTCATTACGTACGAAGCAATGTTTGCATTGAGAAATAGTTTCTAGTTCATCGAAAATGGTTTCTATTTGGTTCAGAAATGCTCATTTCACCAGATCTGAAGATATACTGTTACAATGACGTTCTTTTTTATTTTTTGTTTTTAAAAAAAATATCATATTTTATCTGTTTGATTATTAGATATTTATTTCTTTTTAGTCTCGGATTGTTGTATTCCCTGTCTGTGTATGCTCTTTTCCATGCACCTTTCATGATCACAACGAATCAAAAATGAAAAGAGAAAGGGTTTTTCTCGATTGTGTATGCGCTTTGACGCACACATTGTGCAATTGGGATGAATCAGAAATAGAGAGAAAACGTAGAATTTTTGGGAAAGATAATGAGATCTAACCCCAAAGTGTGGAAACGTTTTTTTTTTCGTTTCGATTTATGGTGTGATTTGCAGGAAAAGAAGAAAGCATCAAAACTGAGAGAGAGAATTGAAAAAACATCCTTACTCCTTCCCTTATTTTACATACCTTTTAATTTTACCTCACTTGGTTCAATGTTGCTTTATTATTTAATAGGTATTGAGTTCAAGTCTTATTAAGTTACTTTTTTAATAGTACACACAATTTCTAATTTTAAGTTACTTTATTGTAAAAGTGCATCTCACTTAAAATAAATTAAATTAAAATAAAAAGTAAGCGACTCAAGACTTTTTTGTTGCACTATTTAAAAGTAATATCATTGTAAAAGTGAAACTCACTTATTTTACAAAATTGATTCACTTAAAACAATTTTTTTGTAAAGTGACTCTCAAAGGTTCATCTTGGGAAGACGGGGGCTATTTTTTTTAGTTGGTCATTCTTTATCTGCCACATCACTATTGGGGACATCTTCATCTTTTTCTTTGATCAAGCATCACTTCCTCTTTTGGAATCAGTTTTCAGTGTCATTTCTTTTTAAATCGCCTAATTTTTCGATCTCTTTTCATCTAGACATTTGGTTTCTATTCTTTCAACCATTATTTTATAGTATGAGTGCCTCTTGTGATATTCTACTTATGAGTTTCAACTATTTTTCATGAAAATATCGTATGGAGGATGTTCTATAGAGTAGGGGACTTTTTCAGAATTACCTCAGGGAAAGAAACAGAACCCACTGGTGATGATAAGAAAATAAAATGGACAAATAGATGTGATGAAGCTCGTGGATTGGTCGGGATGTCAATCTCTACTGATTTGCGATTCCAAATATCTGAAATTGATGAACCTGATATAGCTTCAGAAAAGTTGGAATTTGTGTTTGGTAAACACATTGAAATTTGTGGTCATCAACTTGAGAATGAGTTGATTATTTTAAATCCAAGTGATTTTTCATGCATTCAATATTATTTATCTAACTACAAAACTCTTAGATTCTTATGTGAAAAATGCTAGATGAAGAGACAATACCATTTATCATATTATTTCCAAATTTGGACCTGCATATTTTTTTTTTTTATCTACATTTTACTTTACGAAATAATCCTTGAATGTAGCTAGCTATCAAGAGTCTCATCTTGAATCGTTTTTTGATTCCTTAATGAGAGAGTAACATAATCTCATCTAGCTTGGAATGATCCGCAATGTAGATACATCCGGGAAAGCCTTATGGTCTCGATAGAAAGAAAATTCCAAGCCTCCCAAGAAACATAATTTTTGCAATAATACGCCAAAGAAGGGTCCCAAACCATCTTAGTCAGCTCCTTCTTTAAAAAATGACAAAAAATCCAAGACAAAAGGAAATAATACTAAGCGTAATTGCAACTATTGCAAGAAAGATAATCATGATGAATCAAGAATATGGCAGCCTTGGAAGCAGCAATGAAGAAGCACCACATCATCCTAGATTCATCTTTAGAATATACCTCTCATGGACATGCACTTTGTGTTTCTGGTTATTCTTATATTGCATCTTCGTCTTCTACTCAAAATGAATGGCTCATTGATTCTGGAGCAACTTATCATATGACTAAGTATTAATCCATATTTTCTACTATGCATGAATGTACCACCAAAAAAATATTTGTTGGTGAAGATAGATCTCTAAGTGTTGTAGGATATGGAACAGCTCTAGTAGAAAATGGTCCTTTTAGTGATGTACTATGTGTTCAAAGAATTTCTTGCAATTTATCATCAGTATATCAAATCACTCATTCTGGTGAAGGTAAAACTTTAAAGTTTACACCTCATCAAGTTGTAATCAAGGATTTTAAATATCCTCAACATGTACAAGCTACTGGAATTGTTGATGATATTACCAGGTTGTACAAATTTAATAACTTTGGGTCATCACCTTTTCCTTCATTTTTTGTTACTCATAGTGATAACTTGAGCAAACATTGGCATGAGCGATTTGGTCACTTAAATTATCACTCATTGTAACAACTATTTAAAGACAATATGGTGAGAGGTCTTCTGATGGTATCTTGCAAGGATGGTGTTTTTTCTTGTTCTGTACTTGTTACGGAGAGAAATTCCTATGGCTTGGGGTACCACAATAGACAGCTCGACTCCAGAAATCAATCCTTTCCAATATGCAATAGAAATTAAATGTCTAACACTAAAGGATCAGACCTTGTACCTTATTTTGGACGGTTGAAGTAGATCCCCGTTGAGCTTTCCAATCTTCAGCTTGAACTGATAAATTACTTCCTCAACAACAAGTAAACAATACAAGCATTCTATATATCATGGTGTTAGATCTATTCTAGCATATATAATCAATAATGTATAAGCATTTGACATAATCCCATGGATAAAATATTCATTCAAATACACATTATTGGACAGGAAAAATTATTTATATTAATATAAATCAGAGATTACAAGATACAACCTCTGACGCCACGTCTGTGAACTGGAGAAACTGAATCCCCCACTTAGGCCTCCACCACCTCAATCCTCCATCTCTCAATAGCAAGCTCATAAGAAAAAGGAAATCTTGGGAAGAACACACTAGTGTTCCAAGAAACAAAGTGATGCAGACTCAAGCATAAGTTCCAACAACAATGGACTATAGTTTATTTGCTCTCAATTCTCTCTTCTTCTCCTTCAATGTACCAAGGGGTTACTTATATAGCTTTCAAAGGGATAATGAAAGGTCAAATCCGAGCGATCTCAAGGCATAGGGAAGGCCAGGAGTCAAATGAGTCAGATCCATGTCAAGGAAAACTCCAAAAGGATTTGGATTATGCACACAGGCCCTATGTACGCGGTTTTAGAGGTGAAACCCACGTATATATGCTCTTATAGGTTTAAAAGTCGTGTGTATAATTTTTCATATGTTTTTAGGGATGATGAAGGAAACATCAAAGGACAAAAAATGGTCCATGGGGTCTAAGGATTTTACAGCGGGACAGAGAAAGGACATACAAAGTGTGATTCACCTGGAGTGGTGAAATCAGTTATAACAGATTCCCCCTAATGTGTGAGGTCAGAGGGGTCATACGATGGCCGAAATACATTATAAGTCCATCCCAGAAGTGGAGTGATGAAGGATTCAAATGGAAGACCAACCACCCAATCAACATAGTGCAATAATACAACTCTCCATATAACTACAAGTACATATAACAGTCTTGGATACATAAGAGTACAATGGCCATGAATAGGCATGATACATGATATCACATATGTGGTCATCACCACGTACAATAGATCAGAATTTCCATGATGAAGATTTACATAGGACCATGATCTCCATAATGGTTGAAGATATAATAGATCAAGATCTCCATAGTGGCTGGAAATATCTGACATATACTGGAGTCAAGTCACGAGAGCTGAAATCTCATGAACATTGGCACGATCAAGGAGGTAGCATATAAGAGATGCCACCAATATGGAAAGTCTTCTACACAAACCGCTATGAGTACATGTCCTACTATGCGAATAGAGGTGTCGAGGTCGAACATAGTAGTCCATCGTCTGATTATCGGTCATTAATGTATACCGTTAACAAACATGAGATCACCCACCAATAATGAAAATGGGAATCAAGGTACTACAGTGAAAACTAACAAGTGTGAATAAATGTGTTGAGGTCAAACACTTGAGAGGACCCGTCGATCAAGGTACATTGATGTATTCCCAAAAACTATCGATGGCGAGAGAACCTGCCACTAATGACTGCAAGTCTCAAGGAACTCAAGAGGACTCTAGATTCCAATCCTAGGATAAATGATCTGAAGTCAATGGGATGAAATCCGCTAGAAGGAGGGAATTAAGGAATCCCACATCATCCAACATGAGGTACTCAGCAAATTTGTATAATGCAGAAGGAATTGATCATAAGGTGCACGAACCAGTAACTATACCGGGAATGGCTGACATGCAAAGTCAAGATAACTGAGGAATGGCCGAATCAGGTTTCAACTTCCTTCAAACAAGAGCATAACGACGTATGGTGAATGAATGAAGGAAGCATAGACTCGATATACAAACTGGGACATCTCTGTGACATAGGAGGCATCAACAGAGGCTCCATAGGGACTGGAAGCTTAACTAGTTGGTGGAGATAAACTCAGATAAACGAGTACAGCTCCTAAAGTCAAACTATAACCCAACCAATAGATGTGATATACAGTGCTCTGTTTGAAGGCGACATGACTTGACCGCTGCCACAGATAACATCTTTCCTTGTCCGGATTTTTGGTTTTTATTTTTTTTTTGGACTTTTTCAGTTATTTGAAAAGCTTGAAAAAATAATAAAATAGCTTTATAGTTACAAACTAGGAGGAGATGAGTGTCATAAGGGAAAACAAACTAGTTCCAAGTAGTGGAACATACCTATGCTCAATGCAAGGATACATGTGTAGGATATTGACACTCGAGGGTAAATCCCCTCCTGGTAAAAAGAAAATCAAGCTGCGAAGGATATAAAAAATGGCTCTGCATGGCTAGACATGAGACAAGCTCGGGCTATATGGATGAAATGCAATGTCAGGGGAGCCGTCATAAAGCTCAATAAGGCAGGAAAAGCTCATGATAATGCATTCACAACTTGACATGAGGGATTCCTAAGGGAGATAGGCTAGCAAAAGATCAAGAGGAGTATGAGGCTCTTGTGAAACGTCATGGCAGTACTATACAATGAACTCCCGTACGCTAAAGGAGAAAACATCAGCATGGGCACCAAATGCAAATAGGGCGCTAACTAGGGTACCCATGTATGGTAAAGCTCTACCACTCATATCATACCACTTCTAAACAAGCAAGAAGGTTCCGTGACATAATAGAGTGGGTTCGTACCTAAGGTCGTGATTAGATGGTCATAAGGTTATGCAAAATGCAAACGGTGATGAAACCTAACCTATATGCCAGTTTAGACATGATACCTGATATCGGCACGAACGTGTCAATCCAATGGCTGAAACGAAAATGAAAAAGGTATTCTACATCATGAATTATGTCAAAAACGGTCCAAAATGGTTAGAAAATGTTGAAACTATAGGAAAGGGGGTAAAAATTTTCAAATATTTGAAAAATTTCTATAAATAGTAAAAATTATAAATCATTTGAAACTTTTACCCATTTGAGCTCTGATTTTCAACAGCAAATTCCAGGAGATCCAGTTGGCGGAATTTACAACCGTTTCTTCCAGGTATTTATTCATGCTCTCCTCTTGCATTTTGATATAATTTTTATGAATTTTCATGGTCAAATAAGGTTTTTGGGCCATCCCAAAATGAGCGCTGCAGCCCATGCGGAAATCGAGGTTTTTTCCACGTATAGGGCTGGATATTTGTGGAAAAGGGCCTCGAACCTGCGTACATATGTGGCTGTTTTGAAAATAGTCGCGTATGAGGCCGCGCATATGCTTTTTTCGATAAACTAATGGGAAAACTTACAATTTCTTGTGCAGGATGGTGCTAGAGTGGAGAGAGCGTGAGAATGGTGAAGTAGAGGAAGCAGTAAGGGCTGACTTAATGGCTCAACAGGCTCTTCGTGCATGCGGACTCTACACGTTTTGGTGTCTTGGTGGTTTGAGGGCCAAACCAAGACTGTTACAGATGCTGGTAGATTATTGGGATCCAGACTCGGAGTCCTTGCATCTAGATGGGATGTCCCTCACCATAGAGGTGGAGGACATATACTTTATCACAGGTCTTTCTAGATGAGGGGAGGTGGTGAACCTTCGTTCCTATGGTGGGCCTGGAGGTGGCCTGACTATTGACAAGTACATTGTCGTGTACTATTATCCAAACACCAAGAAGGTGGGGAGTCAAGTCCATACCAATGCTATACAGGTGCTGGGCCTAAAGGCCATATTACTGACGCTGGCTAGGATAGCAGGATTAGCATCACTCCATCAGGCCTCATAGCCTCTGATGTTCTATGCAGTGGAGTGCATGAGACCCACCATGTATGACTGGAGTATGACACTACTGAGCAACATGAAACATTAGCTCAGTGAGTGTAATGCACGCAGGGTGAGAAACTTCAGGTTTAGCAATATTTTAAGCACGTTTTTCTTCGAGCGTGTTCCAGGATTGAGCCCGAAAGTGGAAATTTCTCTTCACGGGGTTCGATATCCATCCCAACGGCATTGGGTAGATGCTATGTGCAGACTGGGGGGTGGTAGGGTGGCCAACCCATATCCAGCTAACTTCTTTCCATGGTGGTGACAACAGATAGTTGCCATCGATGACTACCCCTATGCAGGGATAGATTTTTGGGGGACCCAGACATACCGTTACCACCAAGATCGGCATATGGTGATATAGGTAATGAATCTTGACCCTCTCCTTTTTAAAATTTTTGAATTATTTATTTTTTTTGTATTTTCTTGATTATGTGGAATCAAAAAGACATATTTTTGGGTGATGATACATAGTGACATCTACCATTTATGTGTAGATGTGGGACCACGCTGGCTAGAGGGCTTCCCCCATCATAGATGGAGGGTAAGAGGAGATGACATCATGGTTGTGGATGCGGAGTGAATTCTCCAGACCAACTTCATGAGATTGACTCATAGAGTTCCCATGGCACAAGTCGAGGACTTTCCTGAGGCCATGCAGTAGCAGGTGGTGGGTGTACCACGCGCATGGGTGTGTTTATTCTGACAGCTGGCTAGAGCCGTAGTGACCTTTCATGATCACAACCCTCCTCGTCCTCCACAGGATTAGACACCTGGGAGTGTATACATTTTGTATGACTGTGAATTATATGATGGTGGCTTTAAAAGCCCCAAATTTTGTATCACGACACTATGTATTATCACATTTTTTATGTATATATATATATATAAATTTATGGTGATTGGTTTATTTACTTACATGTGTAAAAATTTTGTTTGTGATCAATTTATTGTGAATGAGACAAATGTGAATCTAACACGTAGTTAGCATATGAGTCAGCAACTTGATTATTATTTCTTGGAATGTGTATATCTGTTATATTGTCAAATTGTCATTCTAGCAATCTCACACGTAATAACCTTCTCAGTAACGTCGGATCTATAACATGGTACAAACTATTGAGCTATGACACTACTAACTCTGAATCAAGACGTACCTCAAGAGATAGAATGCCATGAAAAATGGCATCCCGTAGAAGCTCAATAATGGTGCTATATTCAGTAGCACTATTGGAAGATGGTCGTAGACATACACCTCCTGAAGACAATACCTAACCCATAGGAGTATAAATCACCCAAGCAGCAGAGGCTAAGTGCTGAGTATGACGGCTTGCACCATCCACGAATCCTATGTAGGTGGAAGATTCCATTGACATCTTCCAAAAGAAACGAAAACTAATCACAAACCCGATCATGATAAGAAAAAGACCTAACTATGGAAATATGTACAATAATATACAACAAGCAGCCTTGGCTAAAGATCATGCATAGTATTTTTTGAGATAGAGCACATTTCTAGGCTTCTCCAAAGCTATTCCTTTGTAATCCTCTAACTCATATGCACCCTTCTCTAACACATGCTTGACCACATAAGGATCATGCCACATAGGATTAAATTTCCCTGCCCCCAAGGGTTCTTTTGGTTGACCCCATAAAAGGACCAAATCACCTTCACTAAATTCCCTTGGATGGATAGACCTATTGTACTGGACCTTAACGAAATGTTTATGGAATTCTAGAGCCACCAAGGCATCCCGACACTGCTCATCAAGTTGCTCAAGGTGAACCAAACACTCCTCCAATGGGGAAGTGTTTGGTAAGAGTTCCACAGCTAGCTTCAACGAAGGAATTTCACATTCAACCGCAATATCAGCTCCACTCGATGTACAAGCTGATATGGAGAAAAACTAGTGGCAGTCTTAACCGCGGTTCGATATGCTCACAAAGCAGGATATAACATAATGTGCCAATTATTCTTGCTTTGTGCGATGGTTCATTGGAGAATGGATTTGAGTGATTTATTCGCTACATTTATCTGTCTATTTGCTTGGGGGTAGTAAGAAGATGAATGTTCTTGCTTATACCCTAACTTGGATGCCAACTCTTCCATCATACGGTTCTGAAAGTGTGAGCCATGGTCAGTGACAAGCTCTTTTGGAATCCCGAACCGAGTAATAATTTGGTTGAACACAAAGTGAGCGGCTGTCTCACCGTCAGATTTTACTGTAGGCATAGCCTTAGCCCATTTCATGAAATAATCAATAGCCACTATAATGTGATGGTGCCCCCCGACCGAAGCTGGGTTGGAATACATAAAATCGAGCCCCCACTTAGTGAAGGGACCGGCGGTGATAATGGGATGTAACGGGGTAGGCTTTGAGCACATATTACGTGTGAACACCTAGCAAGGGTGGCACCTCTTGACCACATCAACACAATCATTAAATATCGACGGCTAGAAATAACCCACTCTTAAAATATTTTGAGCTGTAGAAAGCCCCGATAAATGACCACCACATGCCCCTCCATGGCAATCATTCAGCACTACCTCAGCCTCTTCATGAGTTAAACAACGTCGTAAAATGGAATCTACCCCATGGCGGTACAAAGTATTGTCCAAAATGAGGTAGTTCTTAGAGACGTGATGTAACTGTCGTCATTCATCTTGCAAGAGGTGAGTAGGGGTCTTCAGTGTTTGTAAATATATTATTATATCCCCATACCATGGGTCTAACATTGATATTAAGAATATGTGTTCATTGACAAACGCATCTTCACAAACCAACTCCTCGTCCTCGCTCGAGAAATCCGATATAAGCTTTGCAAAAATTAAAGACTTCTTCAATTTTGCTGAAACAAACTCGAGATCGAATTCTTGCAGAATGACAATCCATTTATTATACTTTCCCCCAATCATCCTTCGAGTGAGGATGAATTGAAACGGATTGACATGGGCCACAACCAAGGTTTGGCGAAGGAGAATATAATGTCTCAATCACTGAACCGCATGTACGGTAGCTAAAGCAAGCTTCTCGACATGAGAATAATGAATCTCTGTGTCAATAAGGTTTCGGCTCAGATAATATATGACATGCTCTTGGAGCTCCTCATCCTACTGAATCAAAACCATACCAATCATCTCTAAGGAAATAGCCACATATAATAGAAAATCATCGCTATAATCCAGAGGACTAATCACCAGGGCCAATGCTAGGGCTTGCTTGAGTGCATCAAAGGACTCCTGGGTTCGCTCATCCCAATAAAAGGGGCGTCCTTATTCAAGAGACGCATGAAGCCTCTAGTCAAATTGGCAAAATTGACAACAAATCTTCTTAAGAAGTTTTCCATGCCTTGCAAACACTGAAGATGACGAATATTCTTTGGGGGAGACAACTGAAGTATTGCCTCAACCTTCAAAGGGTCGACTCTTATACCCTCCTTAGACACGATGAATCCTAATAAATGCCCTGATTTCACACAAAATATGCACTTGTGAGGATTTATTCTAACTGAATAGTTCCGGCATCTTTCGAATACCAATATCAAGTGGTAGGGATGACACATTCTCATGCGAGAGTGAGCAGCAAGGTCATCCAAAAATACCTCGATGATTGACTTGAGATTGTGGAAAATCAAGGTCATTGCCTCTTGAAATGTAGCTCTGACGTTTTTAAGGCCGAAAGGCATTTTTCGATATGCAAACGTTCCCCAAGGACAAATAAATGTAGTCTTATGTTTTGTCCTCAGGTTTAATCTGTATCTAATTATACCCAAAAAATTCATTCATAAAGGAGAACACCTCGCTACCCGCACACTCATCCAAAATATGATCTATAAACGGTGTGGGGAAGTTGTCCTTAGGACATGCACGATTCAAATCGCAGAAATCAGTGCATATGAGGATCGCTCCCTGCTTCTTATCCACCGAAACGGGGTTTGAAACCCACTTCGTCAAGGGAATTGGATAGATGAAACCGGCTTTCAACAGCTTCTCTATCTCTACCTTAATGGCGGGTGCTTTCCTAGGATTCACCACATGTAAACACTGTCGAATACGCTTAGCATTGGGAGAAGTCTTAATATCGTGCTCGACAATACGAGGGTCAATACCTGGCATCTTGTCGTAAGACCAAGAAAAAATATCACAAAATTCTTTGAATAGCTCGGTATATTCCAGAATCTCAGCATGGGAACATTCTGCCCCAATATAGACATTCTCTATCGTGCCAGGATCGCAAGAAATGTTGATAGGAATCATTGAAGATATGTTCGCCATGTTTCCATCAGCCATCGGACCAGGAGAGCTTAATGGAGCCACGGGACTACCAACTCTCTAACTAAGAACCACCCTAAAATCCTCACTCTCCAAACAGTAAAGATCTGGAAGAAAGTATGATCTATGATGAAGTTCTTCCCATGGTGGCTCAACTCCCGCCATAGCCTCAATAATCGCTTAATCTGAAGGGAAAATTGTATCAAGGTAGTCGTGGTCATGAGAAGAATGTACTGCCCATGCCGGAAGCACATAAGGGTCCTCCTCTTCTATCCATGAAGAGGAAGGACTAGGCTCTACAAAATTATTGAGATTAGCTTGACAAGCTGTCATAGCTGTAGGAAACGGCATGCTCGTCTCGACGGGCTCACTCAAAGTACTCGGTGTAGGAAGAATCCAAGGATCTTCCATATGAGTCATGTGAAAATACACTGATGTCGTAGATGTCAAAGGCTCATCGAAACTAGATCCTATCATTAGGATCAATGCAGGAGAACCAAAGCTTCCCATGAGGGATGGATACATGCCTGCACCCACACTCCTAGTTGTCGGTTGAGAGTGCTCAACGATCGGGATCGAAGCTCCCGAAGATGCGGTAATAGATGGATTCTTGAATGTCATTTGATCAATCGTTACTATCTTCCCGTTATGTGGAAATCATACAACACGGAACAAGGAAGAAGCAACGGCTTGCATAATGTACATCCAGTTCCTACCAAGCAAGAGATTGTAGTCAAGGGGTGCATCAACCACCTCAACCTCTATCGCAACGGTATTCCCCCCCAAACATACTTTAAGGGAAGGAAGGATGCCGTGCGGCTTAAAAGTTCTCCCATCAAATGTAGTTAACATAGTCACTTATTTAGACAACTCAGGAGAACCTAGACCTTTCCAACAGGCCAAAGGCATCACAGAAGCAGTAGCGCCCTCATCAATCACAGTGCACTTGATGGTCATATTAAGACATTCTATGTGCACCAAAAGAGACACATAGTAGGGCAAGAGAGGCTAGAGTCTTGCGGTTTCAAATTTGATCACAGAGGAAGAATCATCGTTGTTCACACCAAGGGAAGAAAACAATTCCTTCCTTTGCGAAGTACAACTCTGAAGCACTTCCAATGCAGACATTACACAAGGAGTGTGGCCCAAATCCTCGACAACTGAATAATTTTGGGCAGCTTGGGCATTTGGATTATGCCCTAAAGGCTTAAGGACTCCCTCGGGAATGCAAGGTGCAGCCTCAGGTTTATCCATAGGTTTCTCAATGTGCAAAGGGGACCCTAGTGGATCAAACTCTTTGCCTGGGTTGGGTTGTGACGAACTATAATATTTCACACAAGTCACAACCTTCATAGAACGGACCATGTTAATGCACCCATGACCACTACTCTCCAGTGGATCATCATCACTAGACTGGTCATGGGACTTCAAGTTCATATTTTGATTATGAGGTAAAGGGTTAGTTAGCATAGCTGGGCCCTGTGCCAAGAATCTCGAAGCTTCTTCAATCCGAGGGCATAAGTAAGTGACGTGATCATCCTTGCATAACTTGCAAGGTAACTTAACCTTATGTTTCACTTGCTTGTCCCCCCCAACATTTCTACCATTCTTGTCATTATTGTTAGCATTCTCATTCTTATTCCCACCCTTTCAATTATTTTTACCCTTTTTCCTATTCCGTTTGGGCTGCTGGTTACCCTTCTGGTCCGATGATTGCACAGAGAATACACTCGTTGTTTGGGCGGGTTGAGACGAAGCCATAGCTTGTCCTAAAGCAGATTGGTTGATTGAATATTCACTAACTTGTTTTGCAACCGAATCTGCAGGTTTTGCACTTGCACAACCCACAATGCCATCGGCATGTGGTCCAGGTTTGACTTTGGGATCGAAACTGGAATGAGGAGCATTGGGAATAATCTCATACAACAAACTGCACTGAGCATAAATCAAGTCCAGTTCCTGTGCCCTAAAAATCGCTTGTTCCTCATTCTGCACTCCGGATGTGGAAACATCCTTCTCTATATATGGCAATAACGACTTGAGGAACCACTCGAGGAGGAAATCCGGCGGTATAAACTCTTTAATTAACCTCTTCCATCTACGCCACTCTTGAATATGATCAGAAATATGTGTGGCTTTATCTTGCTGAAATGTCGACAAGAGTTCAGTACCAGCGTCATAACGCACTGGTATCTGGAAGTGATTAAGAAAAGTCTTCGCAAGGTCGTCGAACAAAGCGAAAGTTCCCTTAGGTAACTCTATATACCACTTCGCGACAAGCCCTGTAAGGGTGTGTTGAAATAGTCTGAAATGAATTGAGTCCTGATGTAAGGAATTCGAAGAGAACCATAGGTGAAATGTAGTAACGTGTTCACTTGGATCCTCTCCCGGTATTCCCTTGAACTTAGGTATGTCCAAAGGAAGTTTGGTAGGGACAGCCGGCTAAGCCGGTTCATGAGCCACAATATCGTTTGTCAATATCGATAAGTGAGGAATATTAAGCATTGTGAGGAAAGAGAGCCTAGGACGATGAGGTAGATGGACGGTTCCCTGGTTCATATAGGGTTGATTACCACCATGGCCTTGGCCATAGTGTCCTCCTCCCTTATGACCCGTATAGGGTGGCGTGGAAGCACCATAGTACGGTGGACCTTGACTCGTAGGAGCTACAAAGCTATAATTAGGAGAGTAAGTAGGTTGTTGATGCCCGCCTCCATAAGGTGAAGAACCCTGTCCATACTATGTCCCATAGTAGGGTCCATAGGTCATCGCATGCGATGCCCCATGACACACTCCGTAGGTAGGAATATATGCTTCAGAAGTAGGGATATATGCCCCGGAAGTAGCATCATAACATCTAGAAGTATGGACATAGCCTCCTGAAGCAACGGGAAGTATGTAAACCTGAGACACAATCGGTCTAGTAACCGCAGTATAGACCTGACTCGTAGCCATATACTGGCTCAAAGGACCACGTGAATAAGGTGGAGGATGTACATTTGAAGAACTAGGGATCGAGGATGAAGGAATCTCAGTAATAATATACATGCTACCTCCTATCGTCACTCGTCTCGTATCTGGTATCCTAATCAGATCGTTAACCCTAGACCTAGGAGGGATATACGATGTAGCTTCCACCACTAGGATGGAAGGTGCAATGTGACTAGTGCTCCCAAACCTCTCTGCATGGTAAGGAATGAGAGTGCCCCCAGACATAGTGTTAGGCTCAAAGTTGGGTTCAACATGAAATTCCAAATCCAATGTAGGGAAACCAGACGTAGCATAACTACCATAGCTAGTGGTGGCAGGTTCGAAACGAGTCTCGGCATCCTCTGACATTCCATACTAGTAATGCGTCAATGGGGAATCAACCCTAGAGTGAGTAGGTATATCGTGCATTGTTTTTATCTCAGAAATCATAGGGCCTAACTTAGCCAAATCGGGTGAAGGATCGTAAGTAGGAGTAAAATCCCGAACGTCTACACGAATGGGAGGAGGTGGTTCAGGAATATCCTCTAAACGGTCTCCCATGGTGTGTGAATCAATGTGTGAAATAGTCTTCCTGGACTATCTAGGTCTCTCTCCCAAAGGAGGAGGAGAAGTAGAAGGAGGAAGTCCCACTAAACGACGAGAACGACGAGGAACTGCACCCGAATCCACAATGACTCAAAAATAAAAAATACTCTCTATTTACATAGACCCTAGGCCAACTATCGTGCACAGAGCAATCACTAATAAAATATAAATCCAAATGCAAGAAAACAAGTGCTGGATAAGTGAGCTCTCAAATGAAGCAGGTATGTCTCACCTAGGAGAGGCTTGAGACTCCCATACACAAAAAGCGGAGGTATGTAACCAATTATTGTGGCCCTCAGCTTCAACATGTAAAGCGACTGTGCTATCCGACCCCAACCTGGCTGGGACACCTGTAGAATAACCCCTGCAAAGTACCCCCTCAATATCCTAGGTAAGGCCACTAAGGTCACTTCAATATAATCAATGCTCAGGCGAATAGTCGCAGGCGGGATTGACCGTATGGGCAGGGTAGCAAAGCCTGAAACTCTCGAAAGAGCCCCTAGATACGAATACAATCCTGGAAATATCTCTAGTGCTACTCAGTTATGACTAGGGGTCATCCCAATCAATAACCGCTCATACTACCTCATGCTTAACTCCCTTTTGAGAGGAGGATCCTGAGAAACACTGGTTATACCAAGGATTTCACACACTCACCTGGACAGACACATACATGTTGTTGTTTAGTGATCTTGGAGAATTGACTTACAATGAACTATTCCAAGATGCTAAAACCTAAGCTTGTTGGTGCACCATAGAAAATAAAAGAGTGTAATTCATTTTATTTAGCATTGATTTTAGTTGGCTTTATTACTCAAAAGAGGGATATGACCATGCAACTAATGGTGTTATGACGCAACGTTAAGTAAAATGCACACCTAACAATCAATGCAAATGCATTGTGTCCATGAAAACAAGGTATGCTACTACTTGAAATGCAAAATTCTTCTTCAAATGATGAATGCAAATTTTCCTATATGAAGTCCTAACTCGTACTCCAAAGCAAATCTAGTGCAAGTATAATGCAAAGTGAAAAATGCAATGCATGATGATAAGCAAATGTTTTTGTATTTTTTGAAATAAAAGAGATGCCAAAAAGCAAAAGAATGATTCTATGACCCCTAGACTTTGTAAGCACACCCAAATAGCACTCAAGAAAAGCACTAAGGTAAAAGAACTCTAATGCACTAATCTCAAACAAAAACTCGAAAATGCCATGACAAGAACCTTCTCAAAAAAAAATTAGCCTAAACAAAAACCATTTATGGTCAGAAACAGAGGTCTAAATAGACTCAGGCAGTGCCAAAGGAGAGTCAACAAATATCAGAATTCACATAGCAACCAATTATCTTCCACAAAAAGGCAAAAGTAAGGGTATACGCGACTGTTTGCAGTAAACCCGCGTGTATACGCAGAAATCACAGAGGAAACCACGTGTATACATGAATGTGAGTTAAAAACTTGCGTACAGGAAGAAAGGTGCATAATATCAAGGCAAGTAGATAGGATGAGACAAACTTCACACCAATCAGACTCTACCAGGCATACACGCCCCCAGGCCCAACACAGAAACAAGATAGAAAGAGCAATTTAAATTCATTGAATGCCGATAAAACAACCCCCAAACGACAACTACTAGGAACTCCCCAGCGAAGTCACCAATTTTGTTACGGACAGAAATTACTATGGCTTGGGGTACCACAACAAACAACTTGACTCTAGAAATCAATCCTTTCCAATATGCAATAGAAATTAAATGTCTAACACTAAAGTATTAGACCTCGTACCTTATTCCAGACGGTTGAAGTAGATCCCCGTTGAGCTTTCCAATCTTCAGCTTGAATTGATAGATTACTTCCTCAACAACAAGTAAACAATACAAGCATTCTATATATCATGGTGTTAGATCTATTCTAGCATATATAATCAATAATGTATAAGTATTTGACATAATACCATGGATAAAATATTCATTCAAATACACATTATTGGACAGGAAAATATATTTCTATTAATATAAATAAAATATTACAAGATACAACCTCTGACGGCACGTCTGCGAACTAGAGAAACTGAATCCCCCACTTGGGCCTACACCACCTCAATCCTCCATCTCTCAATAGCAAGCTCACAAGCAAAAGGCAAGCTTGGGAAGAACACACTAGTGTTCCAAGGGACAAATAGATGCAGACTCAAGCATAATTTCCAGCAACAATGGACTATAGTTTCTTTGCTCTCAATTCTCTCTTCTTATCCTTCAATGTACCAAGGGGTTCTTTATATAGATTTCAAAGGGATAATGAAAGGTAGAATCCAAGCTATCTCAAGGCATAGGGAATGCCAGGAGTCAAATGAGTCGAATCCATGTCAAGGAAAACTCCAAAAGGATTTGGATTATGCACACATCCCAATGTACGTGGTTTTATAGGTCAAACCCATGTATATACGTGCTTATAGATTTAAAAGTCACATGTATCATTTTTCATATGTTTTTAGGGATGATCAAGGAAACATCAAAGGACAAAAAATGGTCCATGGGGTCTAAGGAGTCTGTAGCAGGACAGGGGAAGGCCATACAAAGTGTGATTCACCTGGAGTGGTGAAATCAGCTATAACAATACTCGTAAAAAATCATTGGGACAGCTTTGAACAACGTTTCTCTTGGCATGCCTCGACTCCCTTGGAGCTTATGCATAGTGGCTTGTGTGGTCCTCTTCAATATGTTTCCTTTTCTGGCTTCAAATATTTCTTAACCTTCATTGATGATTACTCAGATGCACTTGAGTTTATTTCCTAAAACTTAAGAGTGAAGTAGTTAACATGTTCTTGGCCTATAAGGCCCTTGTTGAAAAACAATCTAGTCACCAAATCATTAAGTTAAGATCTGACAATGGAGGAGAATATGTTAACAAAAAGTTCACTACTTTCTGCACTAAACAAGGAATTCAACAATGACACACTGTTCCATATACACCACAACAAAATGGTTTAGATGAATAGAAGAACCCCACCTTAAAAGAATTGGATAATTGTATGATCCAATCTAAATGACTAAGTCTTCAATATTGGGCCCAAGCCATAAATTGTGCAAATTGCAAAGTTAATCACACCCCCACTAAAGCTTTACAAGGTATAACACTAGAAGAAGAATGGAGTAAAATTAATCCATATGAAAGTCACTTCCTATTGTTTGGTAGTGAACCATGGAGTCACATTCCAGATGAAAAACAAAAAGCATTAGAAGGTAAAAGGTGATAGAATTCTTCAACCACATTCTCATGATATAATCATTAGAAGGTATGTTAAATTTGATGAAAATATCTTGGCCTGCGAGCCTAACTCAGTGGTTTTTCCATATTTGGCCTACGAGCCTGATTCGGCGATTGTGCCTTCTTCTACTTCCAAATTCCTTTACATGTTTCCAACTAAAGTTTCTAATGATGACAGTGAGGATGAAAATCCACCTCTGCCAACTCATGTTCCTCAAGTTTCACTAGCAAAATTGTTTCCTCGATGGGTTTGTTCAACATGTGAAGTAACTCGTGATCTTGCCGGATCCTAGAGATCAACATTGACCACACTCTCAGTTTTAGTGAGCCTGTTGTCTTTTGGCTAAACTTCCAGATAATCGTGATCCAGAAACATTTGCAGAAGATTGATGAAATACACATTGGGATGCAGCTATGGATGAAGAATATTGTTCGTTAATGGGGAATGGTACTTGGGATCTTGTACCTCTTATAAAAGGAAGAAAACTTGTAATATTTAAATGAGTCTATAGAGATAAGTATGCATCAAATTAAAGTGTTGAAAGACTTAAGGAAAGGTTAGTTGCCAAAGGTTTTTCACAAGTTGAAGGGATTGAATACAATGAAACCTTTGCCCCTGTCGTAAAAATAAACTCCATTTTCCTTGTTCTTTCCCTTGCATCCTTACATAACTGGGAAGTCCATAAAATGCATTTCAAGTATGCATTCTTACATGGTGATTTACAAGAGGACATTTACATAGAATAACCTCCTCGATATGTTCATAATAACTCTATCCTTGTCTGTCATCTTAAGAAATCCTTGTATGGCCTTAAGGAAGCTCCTAGAGCTTGGTATGCCAAAATCGATAACTTTCTACTTGACACTTGTTTTTCTAGATGAAATTCTGACCCCAATGTATATACTAAGAAAGCAGGAAACCATATCATCATACTTGTTATTTATCTTGATGATCTTATCCTTACTGGTAGTGACCCTAAGCTTTAAACCCATGTGAAATCTAGTCTTAAGAAAAATTTTGAAATGTCAGACTTAGGAAATTTTCATTATTTTCTTGGTCTCCAAGTCTTACGAAACAAAGAAGGAATGTTGATTTCCTAGTCTAAGTATGCTTGTGACCTTCTTCGTCGCTATCGCATGGAAGATTGCAAACAAGCCCCTTCTCCCTTCCAGTATGAGGTCAAACTTTCTACCACTTGTACTTCACCTGAAGTAGATGCCACCTTGTATCATCAACTTGTTGGTAGTCTCTTATACTTGATTCATTCCCGTCCTAACCTTTCCTTTGTCGCTGTTTGTGTTTCCCGTTATAAGCAAACACCTCATGAAAGTCACTCGAAATCAGCAAAAATAATACCTCGATATATTCGAGGTACAATTCAATTTGGGATTCATTAAAGTATAGGGGGGGAAGCCTTTGTTGGTTGGTTTCATTGATTCAGATTTGGTCGATGATCCTAATGATCGAAAGTGTACTGCAGGTTATGTTTTCAGAATGGGATATTGACCTATCACTGGGGCTTGTAAGAAACGACAAGTTGTTTCTATTTCTTTAGAAAAAATAGAGTATCGAGCTGCAATTAATGCAAATTAGGAAGCTTTATGGCTTCAACAGATCCTTTTAGAGTTTGGATTCACGTAGTAGCAACCTAGTCCACTTTGGTGTGACAATCAAAGTGCCATCAAGATCGCCAAATATCCATTTCTACATCAACACAGTAAACACATTGAGCTACATATGCACTTCATCAGAAATCTTGTTCATGAACATTTTCTTGAAGTGCTCCTTTTCCCTACAAATGATCAAGTTGTAGACATCTTCACCAAGTCTCTTACAGAAACGAAGTTTTCTAAACTCCGGTCCATGTTAGCAGTTTAGGAATTTATCATTAAGGGGGGATAGGCTCTAATGTCTCCTTCCTTCTCCTAATAGTGTCACTTTTGTTAATCCTTCAATATTATCCCAAGTTGTTCTTAAGAGGGGACGTAAGGATATTTAGACACTTAGGAGTTAGTTAAGATCAACTTGTGTAATATATCCATTAGGTAAAATGTGTTTCTTTAGTATGCATTAGTAAGCATTTGTAAATATTTAATTCGACGATGATGATATGTTCTAGACATTGAGTTATCTGACAATTCAACTTCTCTTAGATCATACCTACCCTTGATCTGTGTTTTGACACTCGATTGGTCCATGATCTCTATTTAAAGAGCATGGAGGGTCATTGGCTAGTTGATCGATTATGAAAATCTCATTTGTAACTTTATTTATTTTGCATAATAAACTACCCCAAGTAGTTATTTCATTGGGGCCATGGATTGTTTCCCCCTCGAGGGTTTTAACCATGTCAAAAGAGCAGTGTGTTGATCTATCATCTGTTTGTGTGAGTGGCTTCTCGTTGTGTTTAGTCTTTTGGGACTACCCTATGTAGGCGAATATTCAATACCTTTATAATTAATTATTTTATCATCCATTTTTAAAATTTGGCCTTATCTATTTATAATTAATTAAATAATATCATTTTATAAATCATATTATTTAAATAATTAATTATTATATTAGAACTAATAAACCATATTAATTTATTATTATTGGATATAAATGTAAATTACCATAAATAAATAACCATATTAATTTATATTATGATACATTTAACATTAATACAAATATATTATAATATTTTAGATGATAATAAAATGTAATATCCCGAATTTTGACGTTAACTATAATGGGCATGACTCCCATTGCAAATTAGTTATTTTGGTGTTTTTGTTTGTATATTGGGTGTAAGCCAATGCATATGTTTTATTATCATGTATGCAATTGCATATGCTGGGAATAGACCCTCATGGACAAATATTATTGTTGTAATACGATATACTCGATGTATTATTTGATTTACTTTAATGTATATACTGGGAGGATTATTGTGATAAACTATGGAGAAGAATAAATGCATGATTGAGTTCTATAATGTGTTGGGATAAAACTCTAAAGCACATGAGTGACATGAGATTTTGTATTGAGTGCAAGATTTGGAACACATGAGTTATGAAATCTTGTGTTGAGCATAAGATCTGGAGCTCATGAGTTATGAGATTTTTTTTTTAGCATAAGCTATGGAGCACACGAGTTAAAATATTGGAAGTGTTGGGCATAAGTCCTATAGCATTCCAAATTGATGTTGAAAATAAGCTCTGTAACATCGGATCCTTGACCATTGTATCACTAGGTGTATTATACAAGTACATCGTAAGATTAGTGTTGAGTAAGAGGCTATGGAATTACACTAAAGTGTAACTCCCAGTTATTTAGTGTTGAGGTTGGGATCTAAATAGCGCTAGGAGTTACTGAAATTAATTGTGTTGAGTGAGAATTACTTTGAAAAGCATTGAACCTTATCTTACTTATTTTGATTTGATTAAATGAAATTTGAAATGTACTTCTCATCAACTACTAAGTAACTACCACAATACACGAGGTTATCCAACATGCAAGGAGGATCTAGAGGTGCCTAACTTAGTTGACCAACCCTACCGAAGGCCTCGATACAAGAAATAGTATAATCTAAGGAAAGCGTCAAGTAAATGAGATCATGTTATATGATGTAGAACTAAATATTAACGATAATATATACAATTTATATATATTATGAATAAAAAAAAGTGTATATATGATATATATATATAAGAAAATAAAGATAACTAAAAATAATAAATAAGGAGTCTATGTATTTATTTTTTACTAAACTGATTAAATAAATATTCAATCCTAAAATTGAAATTAGGAACTAGTAAAAATTTCATAAGTTAAACAAAATAACTATTAACTACACATAAATCAATTAAAGATTATTTTTCAAGAAAATAATGGAGTCTTGATCTAGCAGAAGTTTTAAAACAACTTCCCTTTCCTAAAAATTGTCTATGAAGACCCAAGCCAAGGGAAGGCTTGGGGATCTAAGCTCATCAATATTCCTAATAATTTTTGGAGAGAATTCCAAAAGAAACACACTCTTATACAGATCCTGATATTCCAAATAAGAGAAGCCTAACCTTTAGGAGCTCTAGACTACTTGCATGTTGGAGTACATTAATATTCCTAATAATTTTTCAAGAGAATTCCAAAAGTAACGCACTCTTATACAGATCCTGATATTCCAAATAAGAGAAGTGTCACCTTTAGGAACTGTAGACTACTTGCATGCTGGAGTAATCTTGGTAATATACATGTTAGAACGAGGAATGGTTCCTGGTCATGGTTGGGAGGAACATGCTACTTCCAAAGTTATTCGGTTAAGATACCTAAGGTAAGAGATAAGTAGATTTCATAATTTTGTGTGTTTAAGTGTGGAGGGTTCATAGCGATTAAAACAAGCTGAAAAGTTGCAAGTCTGAGGTTTCTACTTTTATTATCATATTAGATATGTTTACACATTATACTTATAATATTTATGCTCTTGATTAAATATCTGCAACTTTTATTTTCTAGCTGCTTGTATGCTTTAGGTTATTTCATTGTTTAAAGTGAAACTCAACATTTAGATTCTTAGATAGAAATCTAGGGTTAAAAATTTATTAGACTTACATGTAATTAGGTCAGAAGTTTATGTTATCTTTTTTAATCTATATTGAAACCCTAGATTCTACTTAAAATACAACCTAAGTTGCAGCCTAGGTCACATTTTAAATAAAACCAAATATTAACAAAACTAAATAAATGAACCTAATGATAAACAAACTCATTTGGTCCTTGAACTAATAATTATTTAAAACTCTCCACAAAATGATAAAATAAATATTGAATAAGAAAATTATAAACATGTTTACAAAACATTCAGTCCAGGGATTGAATCCATTTAAAACGCAAACTCAAAACTATAACTTTAATGTTTACACCTCACCAAGTTGTAATCAAGGATTCAAAGATCCTCAACATGTCCTAGATGCCAGAATTGTTGATGATATTACAAGGTTGTACAAATTTAACAACTTTGGGTCATCACCTTTTCCTTTTATTTTTGTTGCTCATAGTGATAACTTGATCAAACTTTGTCATGAGTGATCTAGCAACTTAAATTATCACTCATTGCAACAACTATGTAAATACAATATGGTGACAGGTCTTCTGATTGTATCTTGCAAAGATGGTGTTTATTGTGGCTGTGTACTTGTAACAAATCATTGGGACATTTTTGACAAACATGCCACTTGGAATGCCTCAGTTCCCTTGGAGGCTGTGCATAGTGACTTGTGTGGTCCTCTTCCATATGCTTCCTTTTCTAGTTTCAAATATTTATTAACTTTAATTGATGATTAAACTAGATGCACTTGAATTTATTTCCTAAAACTTAAGAGTGAAGTATCTAACATGTTCTTTTCCTATAAGGCCTTTCTTCAAAAACAATCTGGTCATCAATCATTAAGTTAATATCTGACAATGGAGGAGAATATGTTAAAAACAAGATCACTACTTTCTACACTAAATAAGGAATGCAACAGCAACACATTGTTCCATATACACCATAACAAAATGCTGTAGATAAATGGAAGAACCACAGTTTGAAAGAAATGGCCAATTGTATGATCCAATGTAAAGGACTAAGTCTTCAATATTGGGCCCAAGCCATAAACTGTGCGAGTTACATATTTAATCACACCCCCACTAAATTTTTACAAGGTATAACACCGGAAAAAAGAGAGAGTAAAATTAAACCACATGCAAGTCACTTCCATGTGTTTGGTAATGAAGCATGGGCTCACATTTCGAATGAAAAACTGAAAGCAATGTAGCCTAAAAGTGAAAAGTGCATATTTGTTGGATATTCTAAAGATGTAAAAGTTTATAGACTTCTTCAACCACATTCCCATGATATAACCATTAGAAGAGATGTTAAATTTAAGGAATATCCCTTGGCCTGCAAGCCTAACTTGGTGGTTTTTCCATATTTGTCCTACGAGGCTGATTCAACAATTGTTCCTTCTTCTTCTTCCAACTTCTTTGATAGGTTTCCAACTACAGTTTCTGATGATGACAGTGAGGATGAAAATACACCTCTTCCTGGTCATGTTCCTCGAGTTGCACCAACACAATTGCTTCCTCGATGGATCCTTTCAACATGTGAAGCAACTGGTGATCTTGCCAGTGAACCTAGAGATCAACGTCGAACACGCTCTCAATTTCATTGAGCCTCTTGTATTTTGGATAAAATATTATAGAATCATGATCTAGAAACGTTTTCATAAGCTTCATGAAATACAGATTGGGATGCAGCTATGGATGAAAAATATCGTTCCTTAATGGTGAACAATACTTGGGATATTGTAGCTCCTCCAAAAGGAAGAAAAATTGTCAGATGTAAATGGGTCTATAGACCTAAGTATTGATCAAGAAAAAGTGT
Organism: Pseudotsuga menziesii; assembly: GCA_001517045.1. Classification (NCBI taxonomy): domain Eukaryota; kingdom Viridiplantae; phylum Streptophyta; class Pinopsida; order Pinales; family Pinaceae; genus Pseudotsuga; species Pseudotsuga menziesii. The sequence continues at coordinate 936,566 of LPNX010595878.1, read as the reverse complement.
TGAAAGAATTAAGTAAAGTTTAGTTGACAATTTTTTTTCCCAAATTGAAGGGATTGACTACAACAAAGCCTTTGCTTCTGTCACAAAATTGAACTCCATCTTCCTTGTTATTTCCCTTGCAGCCTTACATAATTGGGAAGTCCATCGAATGGATGTCAAGTATGCATTCTTACATGTTGATTTATAGGATGAAATTTACATGGAACAACCTCCTGGATATGTTCATAATAAATCTTGGCTTATGTGTCGCCTTAATAAATCCTTATATGAACTTAAGAAAGCTTCCAAATCTTGGTATGCCAAAATGGATAGCTTTCTAATTGACACTGGTTTTTATAGATGCCATTCTGACACCAATGTCTATACCAAGAAAGTAGGAAACCATCTCATCATACTTGTTCTTTATGTTGATGATCTTATCCTTACTAGTGGTGACACTAAGATTTAAACCCATCTGAATTCTAGTCTTAAGCAAAATTTTGAAATGTCAGACTTAGGGAATTTGCATTATTTTCTTGGTCTCCAATTCTTTCAAAGTAAACTAAGGAATCTTTCTTTCAAAGTATAAGTATGCTTGTGACCTTCTTCATCGCTTTCACATGGAAGATTGTAAACCATCCCCTTCTCCCTTCCAGTCTAGAATCAAACTTGCTGCCACTTGTACTTCACCCGAAGTAGATGCCACCTTGTATCATCAACTTGTTGGTAGTATCTTATGCTTCAATCAACACATCCTAACCTTTCCTTTGTCGTTGGTCATGTTTCCCTCTATATGCAAACACCTCAAAAAAATCACTCGAAATCAGCAAAAGGAATACTTCAATATATTTGAGGTACAATTCAGTTTAGGATTCATTATAGTACAGGGGGGGAACCTTTGTTGGTTGGTTTCACCGATTCAGATTGGGACGACAATCTTGATAATCGAAATTCTACTGCAAGTTATGTTTTCAGTATGGGATTTGGACTTGTAACTTCGGCTTGTAAGAAACAAAATGTTCTTTCTCTTTCTTCAGCATAAGAAAAATATCAAGCCATAGTTAATGTTATTGAGGAAGCTTTATGGATTCGACGGATGCTTTCAGAGTTTGGATTCGAGCAGCAGCAACCTACTCCACTTTGGCGTGACAATCAAAGTGCCATCAAGCTTGCAAAATATCTAGTTCTGCATCAATGCAGTAAACGCATTGAGCTACATATGGATTTCATCAGAAATCTTGTTCATGAGCATTTTCTTGAAGTGCTCTTTTTCCATACAAATGATCAAGTTGAAGACATCTTCACCAAGTCTCTTACAAAAGTGAAGTTTTATAAACTTAGATCTATGTGAGGAGTTCAGGAATTTGTCATTAATGGGGGATAGGCTCTAATGCCTCCGTCCTTCTTGTAATAGTGTCACTTTTTTAAATCCTTCAATCCTATCCCAAGTTGTTCTTAAGGGGGGATGTTAGGATATTTAGACACTTATGAGTTAGATAAGGTCAACTTGTGTAATATATCATTTAGGTAAAGTGTGTTTCTTTAGTATGCATTAGTATGCATTTGTAAATATTTAATTCGACGGTGATGATATGTTATAGACATAGAGTGATCCAATGGTTCAACTTATCTTAGATTATACCTACCCTTAATCCATGGCTTAACACCTGTTTAGTCCATGATCTCTATTTAAGTAGAATGGAGGGTCATTGGCTAGTTTATCAATTATGAGAAGCTCATTTGTAACTTTCTTTCTTTTGCATAATAAAATGCCTCAAGTAGTTATTTGTCTGGGGCCATGGAGTGTTTCCCTCTTGAGGGTTTTGACCACGTCAAAAAATCAGAGTGTTGAAATGTGGTTTGTTTGTGTGAGTGGCTACTCTTTGGGTTTAGTCTTTTGGGAGTACCCTGTGTAAGCTAACATTCAATACCTTTATAATTATTTTAAATTTGGGCTTATCCATTTATAATTAATTAAATAATATCATTTTGTAAGTCATATTATTTAAATAATTAATTATTATATTACAACTAATAAACCATAAATTAATTTAGTATTGGATATAAATGTAAGTTATAATATATAAATAACCATATTAATTTATATTATGATACATTTAACATTAATAAAAATATATTATAATATTTTAGATGATAATAAAATGTAATATCCCAAATTTTGACCTTAACTATAGTGGGCATGACTCCCATTGCACATGATTTATTTTGGTGTTTATGTTTGTATATTGGGTGTAAGGCCCCACTACACATAATTTATGTTGATTAGTTAGATATAATGGGTGTAAGCCAATGCATATGTTTTATTATCATGTATGCAGTTGAATATGTTGGGCATGGACCCTCAAGGGGTCTTCACTTAGTGAAACCATGCCATAGCACGTTCATTTGTGGCATATGAAACAATACCCTTATTTTCAAAAAATATTGGAAAATACCTCCCAAAATCATTTTTTTAAATCCCCTCCCGATATGCCTTCCCAATTAAAAAACCCCCTATTTTCACTATGTATTGCATTAATCCATTTTTTAATTTACATTTTTTATACCCCTTTATATTTCTACCTAGTATATTGAGAAGATACACCACATGCATGCTACAATGCACCTTGTTGTTTTTTATGTATATTGTGGATGCATTCTTAATCGAATTTCGATCTCCTTGTCAAATCCAAAAATATATCAACTTTTGTGGGATGATTCCACACATGCTATTGGAGACCAAGGATACATGACTCTTACCATACATCATGATGGGATATCGAATCCCTAAATTCCTAGACAATGAGTGCATGAAAAAGAAAATAATTACTACTTAAATATATAAACAATAAATACTCATTTAAATTCAATTTAATTATATTAAATTAAATAATTTAAATATAATTTAAATAATTAAGGAAATGAAGAGTATCAAGGTTCTCAAAAATATTTTAGAGTACAATGGAAAAACTAATATTTACATATTTAAAATTGATATGAATTGAAACATGAAACATAACATATATGGGAATTTATCAACTTTCCCATTCACTATTATCAACTTGAATGTCCAGTCTGCCCATTCTCTGTAACGTTGTAACAAAGAATATCTACCATATGAATATTAGTGAAATCAAGTATAAAATATCATCTGTAGGGTGATTGTGAAAAAAAAGGGTACCTTAACAGAGGAAAAAATTAAATGCATTGAAAATTATATCGTCTAGTATAGACCAGCACCCTCCCCTTTTGGTTCTGCATAAAAAAAAGCACTCTTAAGTTTTTATCATCAACCCCTTTCAAATAATACGTATATATAGTAATCTATAAACTTGACCATTCATTGTTATCAACTTCAAATGCCATTCTTTGTATGATCTTCCTCCATTGCTTTGTGATACGAATAATGGTTGTCTGTGCTTTCAGAGATGTTACCTTGTTGTGACAGAATGGAAATCGAATTTAAACAATTTGGCTAATGGCAACCTGCTATTCAAATGTTGACTTAGCAATATAAAGAAGATGAAACATGTAAAAATCTGCTCATGCTCCGTTAAATGTTGTGCCGTTGTACGTATTCATAATTTAAATTCCTTCAAGTGCATACCAAGGAACGCTACAGCAAGGATATTAATTTGTCCTTTTCTAGGGTTCAATCATCCGTGAATACAGAAAATGCACATAAAACAATATTTTAACCTACAAGAATGCTTCATATTAGTAAAGCATCCAATGTCATGCATCATGTAGTGATGCCAATCTTTGAAAATGACTTATTTCCAGTACTCATTCAATAATGATAGTGTCTACAACAACAAATTCAAGATATTTTCAGTTGTTACTCTGTAAAGTATGATGCCTTAGGTTCCTTGTGTTCCATAGTCAATTCCCCCAATCCTTTTCAATGGTTCATCAAGTATTAAAAAAACATTTGTGTTAAACATAACATCTTTTCTTTTAAGGTAAAGATTGTGGACTGCTACACTTCTAGAACTTGGTATTGAGCTTCAATAAACACATAGAATATTTTCACACTACAAAAAACCCAGTATTGAGATTCATGAACTACGTCCACTATTTTCACACTGACTAGAACTTGATTTTTTCTTTCTAGGCTGATTTGTCTCACCTATGGGATCCAATGTGTGTATAAAGGTCATTTCCAATAACTATAGAAGTCACCTCATGCATTTTAACCCAAATGACAACTATTGAGAATTATGATATAAAATGGGAAATATGAAAATTTACTTTGGTGGAGCTTAGGTTAGTTTAAGAGCTAATTGCTCACACTGGCGTCTTAAACTAGCATTTGCATTGGGAAGTGCAAAGAAACACCAAGAGGAGCAAAATATTGAAACTGGAAACTAACGTTAAGATAATAAAAATTTGTTTAATTTTAATATTAAGAAAAATATATTTCATACAAAGAAGATTATATTGCAAAGGAGGAAAATACATTTACTAATAAGAATAAATATTACAAAAAATGTTAGCATATAGCTAATGTAGATTTTCATAAGATAGGTATTACAATTGATGTTTGGAATATTTTGAATTTAAGGTGTCAATATGAAACTTGTACATATCATCTCAAACAATTAGAGCTTAAAGTAGTTAACTAAATTAGCACAACCATACCATATGTCGCCATCACCAATAATTCACACAAATATTAACGAACAATGGTGATATTGAAAACAACATAAACACAGATCTACTATGAAAACAACATAAATATAGATCTATGAAAGAGTAGCCTTAATCTTTGTAAATACCTGTCACTTCTCTCCAATGCCTCCATCATGTAATAAAAAAAAACACAATGTAACCTACAACTGCACAAACCATAAAAAAAAAATTGATACAAAGTTCAATTGTGAGATGCAAATGGAGATTTTGCTAGGAATCGATAATTAGCAACACAAGTATTGTTTGATGCATTATTAAGAAAACTAAAGACAATAATTTCCTTTTAAAATGTACACCTTATTAAAGTTTTAACTAAAACAATTTTCAAGAAACAAATGGTGTAGCTACAAGGATTCAACAGTAAATAAGACAAGTAATCATAGGTTAAATGGTGTATATTCACCAGATAACAAGGTCACCATATGGTGTATTGGATGGATTGCTTAAAAAACCCTTTCTATCCATAGAGGTTTTGAAGTGATAACTTCTTTCATAATTTGTTGAATACAATGGATACATTCTGAATTCTATGCCCAGAAAGTGCTGGAAAGAGTATATTTGAAACGCTAATGGAAGTAAGAAATGCATTACTTACTTCCTTATTAATTATTGCTTGTTTGAATTTTGGATAAACACATTTGTGAGTATAAAACCCATGTAATCTCAGTATTGAACATTTATCAAAACTTGTCATAGCCTGGAATAATTGTCAATGGGAGGATGGAAGAATATATCTCGAACCAATATTAATCGATATCATAACTCTTGGAACCATTGTGAATATTGTGAGGTGACAAGAACCTTATAGGATATCAATCATTATTCAAAAATATTGGTTCCATTTGCACACTAGATTTATGATTTTATCCAAAACAAATTTTAGGCCTAAATGCATATTGTGTTCTGTTTGCCAATCTCTGCTTTTCCATAAAACATATTTGCAATTCATTTTTCCTCGAGTTTATATGAATCTATGCATTAGAAAATATGATCTCCATAGTCTATATGCATATCAGTGTATGATAAGATGACATATCCATGATATAAATTAATAATACCACACCGAGAAGTATATGATTTGAACCGTCAGTTCAGTTTGTGCTCTTCAAACAGGGAATTTGAGAAGCACCTTTCCATCTATATATATAATCAATTTATTTGAGATGTGAAACTATGAATAATTGAAAGGTGAATTTTGTTCTTAATTAATGGAGATATTTGAAAAAGGACCTTGATTTCTTGAGCTCTCATAAGTTCTCCTCAAATGGGGGTGTAAGCATTAAATTAACAATTTCTATTCTAGTCTGACTAATGAGTCCATTATTGCTTAAAAGTGTTTTTGAAAGAGTTTTAAATACAATGGAGACAAATGAAAAAAATAGAGAACTCTCTTCCAAAAGGCATATAGCAATGTTAGCTACTGGTTACATATTAGGATAGAAATGTCTCAAAATATTTGTAGAGTGATACAAATGAGTTGCCATGCCTAATATTATGTGTCTTACACAATCCATGGAAAAGCATGTTTGAACCATTGATTGATATTAAATGGAAAGGACTAAGAGCGATCAGATAACTTTATGTAACAATTGAACAGATGAAAAGAGCATTTGGGAGATATTTTCTGTAGAGCAAGTTTAACAGTATCACTTTGCTGAACAATAGTTACTTCCTTCTCCACAAGGACAACATGAGCAATATCTTCATAGTTTTTTCCATTCTGACAAAGAAATGCAACAACAGCTTCTTTCAAAGGAGTAAGGCTGGGGTTGAATGTTACAGACTTGATATAAAATCCTGTACAAATATTCCCTTTTGTAGTCATCAAAGAAAAACCAAAAGAACACTTACTATATGGAGCGTGTGATGAGCTTGCAGCTTTAAGAGCTGCTACCTTGAGTTGATGCAAAACTTCAAAGCTCAAAAAGTTGTGGATACTTTCCTCCTTTACATCTCCATCATCCACAATTTCAATGTATCTTCCTTTGCATCTCCATCCCCATTACACAAGTTCAATGCATCTTCCTTTACATCCCCATCGCAATTACACAAGTTCAAGTTAGGATTCAATTCCGAAGAATTCATAGACTGCAAAGCCAAGCCATTGAAGTGAGGTTCAAAAACTAGTGGGGTTCTTTCCTCCAAATCATCTGGGCCAAATCATGATAGAGACTAGGTTTCAGCATGCTCATCAACTATCAATATTTTAATCTCAGACACACTCCACACTTCTTGCAGAAATTGCCTACAATGCCCACATGGGGCTGCTAGAATTGCGATGAATGTAAGATGGAGCTCTCCATGTTGTGTTGCATTGGCTACCAGAAACTACTCATCATGAACTAAATTATTCATAGGAATCCCTTTAAATTCCAAATTTACTTCCTTGAATATGCATCCACTCGCTCCAAGGCCAACAGCTCCAACATAGAATCTGGAGATGGTAGCCCTTGGTAGAGTCTTAGTAGGATTTACCAATGTAGCAAGATATTTCATTTCTGACAGACCTGATTCTTTACACAAATGCTGAACCTCATCTACGTCTATCATGAAAGGTGAAAAACCTCCCATTGTTTACAAATGCTCAATGTTTCAAAAGACTTGGCGGAGGGTTGGGATAATTTTTAGATTTGAGCATAACCTACAATATGTCTGATATTAAAATTGTGTCGCTTCTTATTGATAAAAAAAATTAATTTACCAGAAATGCGCTTCGAGAAATGCAACTGCGATCTCACAAGGGAAGCTAACATACTTACAGTCAAAACATAATATTAGAAATGCAACAATTACTGCATAATACATACCTTGAAATAAAGGTTGACGGCACAAAAAGATACTTGCCAACATCCACACAAGAGTATTAATTCACAACATCCCCAGAGATTAAGAAAGATCTACTTAAAAAATAGTGAAAGTTTGATAATAAAAAAACCCTAAAATCGGTTGGGTTCTCTTTGCAGCAAGCAAAAATGAAACCTTCATACAATATCGTTAAAAAAATCAAATACTATTGATTGCACAAGATTTGCAATAAAGAAAAAAGGACTAAAATCCATATGTTTTCAATTCTCGATTCTATAGCTATTCAATGCTCAACATAACTATTAGGAGCTAGATCTCATGTTGTTGCCCTACTTACTTGCCTAGGCAGTGAGAAAGTTAAATTGATGTAATGATGGCTTTTCATTATTCATGTACTCTATCAAGGCAAGGGAATTGTATTCAACCGAACAAAAAATTGAGAAATTCACACTACAGAATTCTACAAAAGATATAAGTAGATCAGTAACCCTGATGACAAGCCTAACTGTTTTTGGCTAAGATATATTTCACAGTAAAAATCAGAAACTCACTGAAAATAACCCAGAGCTTCATTTACACAGCCTTCAAAGGAGGAATTGAAACAAAATTTGCATATCATATCTAAGATTATTCAAGATAATCTAGACACTTTAACACCATTGATTCCTCAAAATTTGCATACAAAAAATTCCATTAAAATGGATTTTTCAACATCAGAAAGACAAATCTGCACTAGATTTAGTTCATAGAGGGGCTCAAAAATATATTTATAAATAGAATTCAGTGTTTCAACTCTCCAGGACAAAGAAAATACACAAAGAACAAGGGAATTTCTAAAACTCCACAAATTTAGCAGATCAGATTTAAATACCCCAGATTGGCTACTAAAATTATTTTTTCTAGTAGCAAACGAGAGACAAAAGAAACCACTAGAAATTACCTCGTAGGGCTGAAAACTTCCTCCAATTCTTTTCCTGATCCCATCGATCATCCGTCAGGTAAAACACTTGAGTAGGCTAATGTCAAAGCATTACCACTCCACTTTCATGGGTGGATGAATGTGAAGAGAATCCTATTTTCCTCCTTCAACATAAGCCATTATATATTCTGAGTCTCGAATCCTACCAGCTTGACCAAATTTCAATAAAAGAAGTACCCATTTCATCGTTTCTATTTTCCTCGTCGCTTCTTTTCCAGTCCGTTAGCAACAATGTGAACCGACATATGGTGAGATTCTATTTGCTAGGTGATAAGGAGTCTTTTGAGACAATGTCTCCATTGTGAACACCTCTGACATAATTATTCAAATAAGTTTCTGAGTTATAAATACTCCACACAATTCTGATTTTGTAATTCTATCCCACATAATTCAAAATGAGCCAGAAATTTTCATAACTAAGTTATTTGACCATACAAATACTAGGTCCTAAAAATACCCAACATCCGCTTCATCAAATTTGAATTAAATTAGTTTTCTATTTTAATTCTAATAGTATAGATATGTCCCAAAGGAGGATAAAAATTAAACAAAAACATAACATCACAAAAATGATCTCAACAAATCCTTGTGCAAACAAGGTTGTTATCAATTTGTCTTAGCAAAACACCTCAATGTTTCCAATCAATATCTTCAATTCTAAACAACACTACATGATTACTCTTGCTTTTAAATAATAATTATAGAAAAGAGATTGCACTATTTCACTGTGATTTAGAGAAAGGGAGCAAGAACTATATGCTTGGTGTTCTAATTCCAACCTTTGAGCTTTGGGATGGCAATGTAGATATCTTACTATGAGTATGATACTCTCCCTACATTGCTACACATTGAAATCAGAACATTTGATCATTAAAAATATATATAATAAGTTCAACTTTACAATATTGCACTATTGTAACTTATAGCTTTCACCAAGATGCCAAAATTCATCCTATGGAAGACATTCCAAGACTGAGGCTATAGGTTATTGGTCTGATAATGGAGTTGGAAAGAAAATCCAAGAGACCATGGGCCAAAAATATTATTAAGGAAAAATAGAGATAAAGAACAGAATAAGAGTTACTTGATTCTTGACAAGCCTAAGGGATTAGCACGGTTTCACATTCACTACATTCATCAACATTTACAAAAACCAAACAACAATTAATAAAACAATCATTTTGATATCAATTTTTCTATTTCATTTCAAATTCAGAGTCACAAAACTCAACAAATTCATTCTTGTCCAAATGAAAACTGACATTATAATGCAGTCCATCAAAACCATCTATAAAAATTAAAGAGAACATATGGTTATAATCTTAATTTATTTTCTAGAAAACTTATATAAGAATTCTAGCCATCCAAGTTACCTGCACGAACATGAAGATAAAGAGGAGACAATTCTATTTCATGAGTAACCATTCAAGATTGAAACATGCTTTTAATAGATCAAAATTTCTTTTAGAATATTTAATGAAGGATAGTGCAGATTTAAGACTTGCAAACTTATCATAAGGTGTTGAAAGCTCATCGACAAGGTTTTTCCCTACATAAAACTGTTGGAATTTGTCTGCAAACTGATTCACAGAGACATATTGATAATGCCTATTGGTATCATCAATCCAGTATTGTTATTGTTAATTCTAGGATATAACCTCGAACACAAATAGATAAATTGAAATCATATGAAATATCTCATTGAGTAGAAATAATAGTAGCGATGAGGATACTCTTAGAATAATCAACCCATAGTTTACCCATTTAGACATTAATTTAATTATTTCTGTCTTATTAGCCTAGTTCATGTGTCCCACCTTGTGCAAGTTGTATTTTACCTATCCATAGTGGTCAAACTTGCCTCATTTGACTCATGTAGCACATGGGAAATCCCAAGGAACCAAATCTACTTTATTCCTGGCCTCCTAGGCGCCCTTCTGCTTTTTCTTCTTTATTCCCTGCTTTTTCAGTGTTTTAAGGCAAATAGAAAAGCTAGACTAGGTGAGGTGAACTAGTTTTTTGTCCTCTTCATCCTTCACTCTTTTATCCATGCAAAAGCATGTATGAGCTGCCATTCCACCACTCTTTATATTTCCTAATCCATTTTTCCAATTCATGAGCTCCATGATTGATTTGGGATCAACTTTTTACACCTATGGGGGATTTGCTTATTTTTAGTAAGCCTGCTTTATGCTACATTCGAATTCATCCTCATGCATTCGAATCCCTGATGTATGTTATTTATTCATCAACCTATTATTCTACAGGGTTGGCTATCGTACACTGATTTAATACAGTTTAGTGTTCAGCTCCAATTTTCAGTCTCTTTGTGAGTGATTTTGCATGATCAATTGTTAATTGTTGTGAGTAAAATTAATCTATCACCTGGTTCAATTTCCACATGGTATCAGAGCCATTGTAGATTGTTTCTCTCCTTCAAAAATTGTTTTGCAGGTTCGACATCAGTGACTGGGAGCCTTCTACTGACAGTCGGGACATATTTTCTAAGCTATGGATCAATCACAGAAAACTATCTTGACTCCCTTCAATTTATTTGAATGGAAAGCAGAGATGGAGATAATGTTGAGATTTAAAGGCCTCTACAGGGTGACTATGGCAACAAAAGTAGAGCCCAATGCAGCTGCAGAGAAGATAAAATGGCACAACAGGAGGGATGAGGCTTATGGCCTCCCGTGTCTGAGTATTTCCAGATACCTCCTTTTCCATCTCGATGGATTGACATCACCGAATGAAGTATGGGAGAAGCTTGCTAATATTTTTGGAAAGATAGATGAGATGAGGGGACATCAAATAAAAAATGGGCTGATTTCTCTCAGTCCAACGAACTTTGAATCCCTGCAGCTATATTTCTCCAAGTTCAAAGCACTAGTTTTGAAGCTGAAACAGTGTGGTATCGAAAAGAAAGATGATCAGATCATACTGGCCATCCTCTCAAAGCTGGGCCCTGATTATTCAGTGTTTTTTTTTACCTTCTATGCCACAAAACTGACAGCTCGAACCTGGAAGATGCCTAGCCTTGCAGATTTCATGGAATCTCTCACACAAGAACAGGACAAGCTGGTGATGATGGGAACCATCAAACTATCCAAAGATCAAGCTTTGATTTCTGGAGATTCGAGGGTGGATTCAAAAAGAAAAAATAAATATAAAAAGCCACCTGAGCAAAAGAGAGACAAGAAACAGTCTCGGGACGATCCACAAGGTCCCAAGAAGAACTACCAGAAGAAGAAAAACAAAGGTGAAATGAACAAGTGCGCATACTGCAATAAGGGCAATCACTCTGAAATCTCTTGTATGAAAAGTAGATAGACATGCTGACCCAAATCCTGGAGAAGAATGGCATCTCCCTTCCAGAAAGCTCAAAGAAGAGAGAAGGAGGATCAAGTTCAGATGATAGAGAGAGAGAGTTAATGCTCTAGTTGCTGGCACATCAAGATCACCTAGTTTTATCATTGATTCTGGAGCTTCAAGACACATGGTTTCGACTAAGGAGGCCTTCTCCTCACTGGACAAGTTGAAAGGACCATCTATAGTATTGGGAGATGGCTCTCTCACTGAAAGTTTAGGCAAAGGAAGGATAGATCTTGATCATGGTTAGTTCAGCAATGTGTTGTATGTGCCTGGTCTTGCCTCCAACCTCCTATCAATGTACCAGATGACCCACAATGGGTCTCCTAAGAAGGTCATATTCTCCCCCGATGAAGTTGAGATCACAGATATTTCAACTGGTAGAGTCATTGCAAAAGGAGTTGTGAATCATGCTTAAAAGGTATACATGTTCTCACACTTCCTACCTTACTCAAACCCCTCTACTCTTCTGATTCATGCTAATGAAGCAAACAAGATTTGGCCACCTAAACTACAAATATCTTTCTGATATTAGTGAAAAAGAGATGGTCATAGGGTTTCCCAAGATAAAATTTTCCAAAGGATTCTGCCAAGGTTGTATCCTAGGAAAACACCCAGAGCACAAATTTGAGAGAGCTAGTCATGAGAGAACCTCTGCACCCCTCGAGTTGATCCATAGTGATGTTGTTGGCCCATTACCTCATATTTCCATGAGTCAGGCCAAATATGCATTGAATTTCATTGATGACTTTTCCAGGTATTGCTGGGTTCACTTCCTGAAACACAAGTCTGAAGTTTTTGGCCTATTCAAAGTCTTTAAGGCTTTGGTTGAAAACCAGTTTGGAAGGAAACTCAAGGCCCTCAGATTTGACAATTTTGGTGAGTATGTCAAGTCTAATTTTATTAATTATTATGCAGATGTAGGTATTTAGATGCAACATTCTATCCCTTACACACCACAGCAAAATGGTGTTGCTGAGAGGAAGAACAGATCACTGAAGGAGATGGCAACATGCATGATGGAGGCCAAAACTTTTCCACCAAAGTACTGGGCCGAAGATATCAACTGTGCAGCCTATATTCAGAATAGGGTGCCTCACAAATAGCTTTATGGCATGAATCCCTTCGAAGCATGGAGTGGGAACAAGCCAGATGTGACCCATTTAAGGATTTTTGGCTCAAAGGCTTGGGATAGAATTCCAACAAAGAAGAGGAAGGCTTTGCAGCCCTAAATCCAAGAGTGTCTTTTTGTTGGATACTCTGAAGATTCAAAAGGGTACAAGTTGATAAATTTGAGCACAAACAAAGCCTTCATCGAAAAGTGTGTTCAGTTTGAAGAAGAACCCCTTGCAGCAGTGGAAGTTGGTGAAGCCTCTTCACCACCCGAACCTCAAGAAGTAAGTAAAGAGTTTGTTGAACATGCTGATTCTGATTTTTCTAATAGAGATGAGTTTATTGCAGACCCTAACATCCATACAAGGACAAAATGGGCATACAAGACACTACATGCAGCAGGAGAGCTAGCTGAGGATCCCAATGACCCAAGGAGGACTAGATCTCAATTTGAGAGTGGTCTGTGCATGAAGGATCCTATGTTTGCTGAAAAATTCTATTTGATGGTGGAGTCTGATCCTTAAAAATATGAAGAAGCAGCAGGAGATCCAAGATGGAAAACAACCATGAAGGAGGATTTCATCTCACTCCAGAAGAGCAACACATGGGAGCTACTGGATCTTCCCCCAGGGAGAAAACTAGTATAGTGTAAGTGGGTCTATAAGACCAAATTTTCTGCTGATGGTTCACCACTGAAGTACAAGGCCAGATTGGTAGCCAAGGGCTACTCATAGGTTCATGGCATAGATTACAATGAGACTTTTTCCCCAGTGGCAAAAATGGATTCCATCAGGCTAGCCTTAGCCATTGCAGCCTCAAGGAAATGGGAGGTACATCACATGGATGTAAAATGTTCCTTCCTGAATGGAGATATCACTGAGGAGATATATATGCAGCAGCATCAAGGTTTTTCTACTAACCATTCTCTTTTGTGCAGGTTGAGAAAGTCATTGTCTGGACTAAAGCAAGCCCCCAGGGCTTGGTGTGCCAAGATCGATAGCTTCTTGCTATCACTGGATTTTGTTCGGTACATATCAGATCCAAATGTCTATTTGAAGTTAGTTAATGGTTCATTAATGATGATTGTTTTATATGTTGATGACCTCCTCATTACAGGAAGCTCGCAGGCTGAGATTGCTTCCTTAAAAGGAGCTATGAACCAAACCTTCTCCATGACAGATTTGGGGCTCTTAAGTCAATTTTTGGGGCTTGAGATTGCCCAAACCAAAGCTGGAATCAAGGTGCACCATTCCAAATATGCCTTGGACTTGTTGAACAAATTCAAAATGAAGAATTTCAAAGCAAGCAAAACTCCTTTCCTTCAGGAGTGAAGCTGCAAGAAGTTGATTCTTCACCTATGGTAAACAATACACTGTATAGGAAATTGATTGGATGTTTGTTGTATTTGACACATACTAGACCTGATATTTGTTATGCAGTAAGTGTGACTTCTATATTCATGGATCAGCCTCAAGAGATCCATTGGAAAGCAGCCAAAAGGATCCTTAACTTTGTTCAGGGAACAAGGACACATGGGATCTTCTATAAAGCAAAATATGATCTTGATTTGATTGGATTTACTGACAGTGATTGGGCAGGTGATAGCATAGATATAAATTCCACATTAGGATATGTGTTCATGCTTGTGGAAGGGCCAATCAGCTGGTCAAGCAAGAAACAGAGTGTCATTGCACTCTCATCTACAGAAGCAGAGTACAGAGGAGTTGTTAATGCAGCAACTCAATGTTTATGGTTGCAAGGTTTACTTAGAGAGTGTGGATTCAAACCAGAGTACTCAAAGACCATCTACTGTGATAGCCAGATTACCATTTGAATCTGCAAATATCTAGTTCAGAAGCAGAGAACCAGACACATTGAGATCCATATGCACTACATCAGAGAACTTGTGCATGATGGCATCATTCACCTACTCTTCTGTTCATGTTTAGAACAAGTAGCTGATATCTTCACCAAAGCATTTTGTGAGAAGACCTTCAGCAATCTAAAATCACTACTGGGGATTGCTGATCATGCTGTGAAGCATGAGTGAAGACAACATTCTACAATTTTGTTTTACAGTCCATGTTTAAGGGAGGATTTTCCCAAGTTGGTTTTGCCTCTTTCCTTGTTTAAATGGACATGCAGTATGTAAAGGGTGACTAAGCCTTGTTTCTAGGCCCTATAATTTTCTGATTAATTACTCATAAGTCAGGATTAAGGGGGGGTGTTAGAATAATCAACCCATAGTTTATCCATTTAGACATTAATTTAATTATTTCTGTGTTATTAGCCTAGTTCATGTGTCCCACCTTGTGCAAGTTGTCTTTTACCTATCCATAGTGGTCAAACTTGCCTCATTTGACTCATGTAGCACATGTGAAATCCCAAGGAACCAATTATGCTTTATTCCTGGCCTCCTAGGTGCCCTTCTGCTTTTTCTACTTTATTCCCTGCTTTTTCAGTGTTTTAAGGCAAATAGAAAAGGTAGACTAGGTGAGGTGAACTAGTTTTTTGTCCTCTTCATCCTCCACTCTTTTCTCCATGCAAAAGCATGTATGAGCTTCCATTCCACCACTCTTTAGCTTGCCTAAGCCATTTTTCCAATTCGTGAGCTCCATGACAGATTTGGGATCAACTTTTTACACCTATGGGGTATTTGCTTATTTTTAGTAAGCCTGCTTTATGCTAGATTTGAATTGCTCCTCATGCATTCGAATCCCTAATGTATGTTATTTATTCAGCAACCTATTATTCTACAAGGTTTTCTATTGTACACTGATTTAATATAGTTTAGTGTTCAGCTCCAATTTTCAGTCTCTTTGTGAGTGATTTTGCATGATCAATTGTTAATTGTTGTGAGTAAAATTAATCTATCACCTAGTTCAATTTCCACAGATATGAGAAATTTTATACATCTTGCAAAAAATCTGCAATGGCTTTTCGCTCTGGACACCTGAAACCACATCCCCCAAAGAACTCAAGTGCATGTTCCTTAGGCCCTTAATATAGTATTTTCCCTTCTAACAGTAAAATAACGTCATCAAAGAGGTCAAAATTCTCTAGTGCAGGATAAAGAAGTGACATCAGAATTGTCCCTTCCAGTATATGTGCCAATTGCTGAAAACACTTGACAATCTGAAAGGTTATTGAGCTATATTGTAAACCCATCTAAATTTCATCCATAAACAAAACCTTTACTGGATCTACATCCATTTCACCTGCAAATATTAATGTGGATTAGCTATAATTTCTAATGAATGTAAATTTTGAAATTTAGAAGCCGATATGCTAAAAAATGAGCACTTGAGTAGTTTTGGTTACTAGAAAATTTTGGGTGGTTGTTCAAGCCTACCCAAATCTGAAATATTATGTTCGATGAAAAATCTCCATGTAGTTGTGAATTTTTAACATGGCATGCCCTATTGAAGTTATACAATAGTATGAACCATCCATGTCTTGAATACAGTTACTACAGACTAAATGATAGCAGAAGATATTTTCCATGGCTACTATAGAAATAATTTGTCGTTAAATGGTTTAGATATGATTAAGAAAGTGGAAAAATTGTACCTATTGTCATTGTCTTCTTCTATCCACTAGAAATTCCTCTTTGCAAGGCATCACCACTTACGGTGTCTGCACAGATATACAAGCCCATAATCTACAAACTTAATGAAATTAGACAATAGAGCACGATAATCCTTTTGAAAAATGCATTCCTAATCAAAACTAATAATAGACAGGTGCACAATTCCTGATGATTTTTGGTGTGATATGGTACTCATATCTTCATAGAAATCAAAAGATTCAATTAAAGGACATTGGATTGTGTCAATTTAACCTTTAAGCTATAGTCTGCTTGAAGGTTTCCTTTCAAACCTTCAATTAAAATTGCCTACATAAAAATAATATTCATCTTAAGACCATCTTACAATCAATAAAACTAAATGCTCTGATCGAATGGATCTAAAGGAGCATTTCTTTTACTTTTACAAATGTGTCAAAATATGCCACTAGAAGGATTACCGCTTGTTCTCTCATTCAATAAGTTCCATAGGGAGTTCTGCACATACATAAACTACTTATGGAAAAGCTAATGCGTTGAATAATTCAATGGTCCACAAAAAGTGCATACTTTGGTGCTGCATTGAAATTAAATTTCCAGAAAATGAACAAAACTTACTGCAAAGAATTACACACCATATATGGTGCCAAATGCTTGACAATGAGCTGCAAAATCAAGTGTTTTTCTTATTGTCATCTCTCCAATATGTACATCATATGGACTTACATAGGTTGATGTTTTATGGGGAACACATTCTTCATGCCCGTATCCATTATATGTCACATTTCCCTCCATCTGTGGAAGTAGACAATCTATTAGAAAATTGCAGAAACAATGAATAAATGAACAATCCAAGTATCACGGAGTCCTTTGGGGGGAAGTCTGTGCAAGAAACATTCCTAGGGGTACTACAACAGATAGAGTGGACATATTTAGACTTAGGCATCAGTTGTGAGGGGTACCTATTCTATCGAAATTTCCTGAGACTTGCACCCACCCTCATGCTTTGAAACTCACTAGGGTTTGGAAAACTGCAAATAGAATGGAATTGTGGTGTGGGGCTTAAGATGAGTTCAACCTCATCAGTGAAAAAATGAAATTTTACTAGACCTTCCTATTGCTACAATTCCCTCATGGAGCCTTTAAAATTTGCTAGTATGGTGGGTACCTAGTTCTTGTATTTAAATGTCCTCCCCTCTCAGCTCAATATCTAATTTTAGACCACTAATAGCATAATGAACAGAAGTTCCATTTGTTTAGAATTGAAGCAAGAAATTAACTGATATCAAAACTGACCTTCAGTGACCAATCCAAATTCCCAAATAGTGCCTAAAGCAAGGTCGAATTTCCTGACCCGGGTGAACCCAACATAAGTGCCATCCTAAATCAATTTCAACATGGAATTAAAACATAATAATAATTTTTTGACATGCATCATCCTATACATTAATTTTTCTATAGCCTGCAAAATGCAAAATGTAAAATTATCCATCGATTTTTGTAATTAATGTAATTATTAATATTTAAATATGAAATATTTGCATAGGGAATGCTTCTCACCTCGAAGGCTTGATAATGCTACTTTTGTTTCTCAAAATTAACAACCTGGCTCATTTTGTGGGAGAAAAATGGAACAATTCTAGCAAACCTTGAAACCAAAACAAAGACACCATTCAATATTAGATAAGCGTCTATCAAAATGTATTCAATATCTTTTAATTTTTGTTGAGGTTTCTACAAAAACAACACATTGCAGGTTGCTAAATGTTGTCATGGTGAAGAAAATCCATATAGAATTACTTCCACAACATTTCTAGTAGTGTTAGAAAGTGTTGGAAGAGATCTTCCTTTGACCTAGCATTCAGCTTCCACTTTAAGGTTTTTGAATATCACTTCAACTACAGGAAAGCTGATACCCACCGTGAAAATAAATTATGCAGACTTGAGATAAGAAAAACAATCCAAAATCCATGTGTTGTGTTTATACTAAAACTTAAAAGTGGTGTTTCAAGTATCACTTGAAATTTGCCATAGGTTGGACAAGGGCATAGTTATTACTTACAACTCAAAGGCGATTCTTCTAATTTTCCAAGTATTTCGGCTTGAATTTAATTCAATTTATAATTGGACCTCTTATGTATAAATCTAAGTGTGAATCACTTAAATGAAATTCCTTTATAGGTGGGGATTTATGGTACTTTAGTCAAATATTTAGTCAAATTAGAACCATAATGGCTAGCTTCTGGAATTAAAAACACCGACTTTATTGATAAGCATCTACATATAGGGACTTGGAGTAAATGAAGGCTAGTACTAAAGGAATATTAAATTTTATAAGTGAATTTGACTCAATGATTATATATCCAAAATAATGGTATCCACAAGAGTAAATCTATGTTTCAGAGACTTTCATGATAAGTTGACATCACATAAAGGTATGAAAAAATTTTCACTTACAGGATTATTGTGTGCAAACCGGGCAGGTAAGTAGATGAGGAGGCACATGCCATATAGTACTACAGGGACAAGTTGAAGAGGAGACATTTTATTTTTACCTTAGAAATTACCTAATTTTTTGATCTGATGATATTGAACTCTTGAGTAAAACCATTTTTAGGTGGGTTGAGAATTGAACTTCTACTTTTGGACTAGAACCCTACCCATACCCAGAGTTTAGGAGCAATCAGGACAACAACAACACTAAATTGTAGAATTCAATGTGTTATAATAGCAAATGAATGACCAAATAAAATTGTAGAAATGGAAACACTATAATTCAATGTAGTTACAAAAAACACAAATTTTGTTCATTAGTGGTAGCAATCTCTAGATATGTAACTGATCTAATTACTTAAATATGAGCCAATAAGATATAACTACTTAATAAAGCAAGATGGGAAGTGTATACACAATTTGTAGAGTGTGCCTAACAAATAGTAGGATGCTTACACTTTTTTTTTTTGAAATATATCAGAGAATATGTATGGATTCTTTAGATTGGACATCACTGCAGGGTAATGGATATATATTTCTCTAATGTAAAATTGTGTTTGTAGGGTCTTCTATGGAATTCAAAACTACCATATCACCGTCTTAGATTTATTAGAAGGTACAGGAAAAAAATATCGAAAACGCATAAAGTATTAACTACTATACAGTGAAGAAAACCCACAACAACATTACTACACAGACCTGTCTATCCTTTTCCTTAGTTTTTGCAGCAACTTTCATTATCTTCTTCGGGAAAATTGATCAAATTATCTATCATCTTCTTCCTATCGATGATCCTCATTTTAGAGATATCAATCTGCCTATCAATTTTAAAGGAAGACTTCCATTCATCTCAATCCCAAATTCAGATGTAATGATAGACACTCCTCAAATCAACCTTTGAAAATACCTTGGAAATGGATCTCTTTATGTCATAGTAATTTTGTCAATGACTTTGGAGTCCATACACCTCATCTAGTTTCCTCCTCTTTGTGGTACTAACAAGGATGGTGCAGCACAAGGACTCATGCTCTCTCTAATAAATCCCTTGACCAACAATCCTTTAATTTATCTTCTCATCTCCTCACTCTAAGTCTTGAGAACTCAATATGTAGTCAATTTGTTTGGGAAGTATGGAACCTAGAATAAGATATATTTGGTGTGTAGTACCATGTGAGGGAGGTAACCTTGAAGTTAACTCTGTGGGAGTCAATATTGCATACATTTTCAATAACTCCTCCACTTCAGTGGGGATTTATTGCTTTTATGGTACTTGTCCTCTCTTGAGTGCAGAAAACAACATACTTTTCCTCTTGCATCACAAAGTAACTCCTTCCAATCTAACAAAATGATAGACAATGTATCCAAATCAAATCATCCATTATCTTTCAAAAACTTCAGGATATCTCTTTTCGCATTAATCTTTACCTCCTAGGTGTTTTCCTCACCGTCATCAATTCAGCATCTATCAAATTTCCATGGCCTGCCCAAAAACAAATGACAAGCCTCCATAGGCACTATATCACATGATACTTTATCTTCATAATGCCTCATTGTTAATAATAAATAATAACAATAATACACAGTCACACTATGGTCTGGTTGCAGCGAAGAAATTCTACAAGGATTTGGGTGTAATTTCTACAACATCTCAATGCTCACCAAACTATCTAAATAACTACCTTCAATCATCACCTTTCCCATTTTTCCTTGACTCTTGCATCTGGATTTGAAGACAATTCTTATCCAATCAAAATATAGGGTATCCTTATTGCCCATTGCCAAAGTTTTCTTCATCCATCAATTCTCCCCTATTGGTTAATAAATTAGGAAACTTCTTGGGTTACCACATGCTCTTCTTGGGCTATCGATGACATATTCCTAGCTCCAGGGATTAGGAGGAAATTATGAGATATGTGGGATTCATTGCAGGTGTCCAACCTTAATGGTCTCCTCAATCAAACAACTATATATACTCTGATTCTCCCTCTGAGGACTCCTCTTCCTTTGAAGTTTGGCTAACTCCCTCAAGCTATTTACTTTTGGGAGGTAGAAGAAGCTTCTCCTCCATGGGTTTTGCAAATTTTTATCTCATTGTTCTATTGTTACCTTTATTACATTTCTCTTCAACCTTCAATTCATATTAATAGGCTTCATCTACAGAATGAAATTATAGTAAATCTAACTTGTCTTGAAACTAGAAACTTATCCCATTAACGTAACTCGTTGTTGCATGTTCTTTATATTCTTGATATATGGCTTTATTTTCAATCCCCTAAATTGTTGTGTATGCTTGCACAAATAATTACTTTTGCCTCATATTTTGTAACTGATTAAATAATTTACACTGAAATATTTAAACTTTAATAAACTTATGTTGGTAATCTGTGGGATTACATTTTTCTCTCAAGTGCCTTAACATCTTGGACCAAAGTTTATCATTTATTTCCTTTCTTCTCCTTGTTTTTTGGAGATTAACCACCATAGAGCAGCATTGGATTTCTAATTCACCACTACAATTTTTACTCTCATGGGTCATCTTTGTCAATGTTTTCAATAACAAAATACCTTTCTATTCCATTCTTCCAGTCTATGAAAAAATCCATATTCAAGACTCCCTTAAACTATAAGACTTCTTTCCTTTAGCCCCATTTTAAATCACAATTAATATTTCCCTAGAGTCTACAACACCAGCTTGGTTTCTTGGGTTCTCATATTCCTCTTCAGATTCATAATGTAACATTCTGGTGTATAATGCTTCTAACTTCTGTCTGGCCTCTAATGCTTCTAATTTATGAGTGATTCTTCTCCAATAATCTACATGTTCCCTCCATTTCTCCTTCCTCTACTTCTGCAATTCATATGGCCTCTCTCTGGGCCATTTCTAATATGCTCTAATATGATATTCATCTCATGTAGACAGATCTATACTCACAAATGGATCTCACACTTAAACCTAAAATAAGACTCAGTAAAGCATAAAACAACAAATTTTCACAGTAGGAATAAAATTCTAAAACCATTCATATACATGCAACCAGATCATGGAAGCAAACTTCAGAGTCCAAACCAAAAACCCCATCTCTATTTCTCATTCATTAAGATAAATTGAGTGGTTACAAAATATATACATATAGTGGTTACAAAATAAGGATATGTTAAGTAACATAGATTAATTAACTTGATCCCTAAAAGCATTCAATTAAAATTACTAAATATCCTTAAACGTTAATTTAATTAAATGTACTAAGTTGAGGTAAAGTTTAAACATTCAATATATTTATGTCACCACTCCCTTGCATCTACATAACACTAATGAGATCATGTAAGGTAGTACATGAGCCTGCCAAGCTTCCAAAAAAAACAATTTGCATATGATTAGCGAAGACTAACCAACCTAATTTAATCTCTTGTTAATAATGTTCAAATAAAGTTGGAAGGTCTTCCTTACTCATGAACATGTTATAGAGTGTTTACTCATTTTCCTATTAAGTGATTTGGCTTTTGTTTATGATCATTCATCCAGAACAACTTTCCTTGTGTTCAATGAACATTAAAAAGTAATTTAAACTAAATTTAAAGGTAAGTAGTAGTACCATATTCTTCTCATATTGCTCCAGAAGTGTGTTTTGAATCACAACCATTGGTGGCCAAATGATCATGTGATTGATCGTCACTTCTTGTAAACCCTTCCATTTGCCAAACATTTCCTCTGCTGCTAGACCTGTAGCCCCTTGCCTCTTTAATTCTTCTTCCAAAACCTCTGCAAGTTTCCTATGGAACTTGATCCTCTTCGACCTCACATTTTTAGCATGGGACAAAAGAGGTTTTATGCCATTGTACCAATCAATCGCACCCACCGCACCTTGGCATGCCAAAAAATGCCACTGCCTAGAAGACTCGTTTATCTCTTCAATCGTTAAACATCCAATGAATGGAAAAACTTCTTTTGGGCCTCATGTCTTACTACACTAGGATCATATTCATAATAATTTGTAAGCAACCAATCATCATTGCTTCCTTCATCCATAATCTCAGGTTCAGAACCTCTCTTAGATTTATAGCCTACATCATATGGCATACCTACTTCCTCCAATTGATTTGAAGGAAGAAGCATTGAAAATTTCTACACTTTCACTTGTTTTGGGTCCCGATCCCAAAGGTGAGTTGTTAACCGTGCTCTTCGATTTCCATATTTCCTGTAAACCATTAATATCATGCAGCCATATTATCACAACCCATATTTTATCCTCGCAGAAGAAAGTGATAACAAGCCATCCCCAGTTCTTATCCCATCCTGGAGCAAGCACACGTGAGCAAGGATCAAGATGCTCAACCTCCCTCCGTGAAATCTCTTCCAACACTAACACTGTCATGTGAAACCGATGTGCATATGGTTGGTTTGCAATAAAGAAGCCCCCAACATATTGGGGTATTTACATAAGATATAATACACTAGTACAAAATGAGAAATTAGCTACTATGTGACTAAAAATTCTAGTCACCACAGGTTTTTCAAGTGATTTACTACTAAATATGAGCAATTTTGATTGACCCAATTATAAGCGACTAAAATTAACGACTAATTTACTCACCAGTTAACAAATATGACTAGATAATAAGTGACAGAGTTAAAAATGACTAACATAAGTGACTAATTTAGTCACGACATAAAAAATGACTAGCTAAAAGAATATGAATTAGTCATTTATGTTATTCATTTTTAATTGTGTCATGGAATATTGCAATTTTGACAATAAAGTCAAAATTTTGTAAATTGTCTACCTTCTATTAGTAATATTGGTGCCATGCACCTCGATCTTCAGATATCCAACAAAGCAATTGCACAAATTTTCTCTTGAGCATCTTTATCCGTGATGCACCATTGAAGCAAACCCCATTAAGCGCGTGCCAAAGGAAAATTAGGTTCCTTATACGTCAATTATGAATTATGTACTAGAACCAGTACCATATCAATACCTAGAAGCATCATAGCTAGTTGTTGGTTCTTCAATGTAAGAGTCCTTGCAAGTCCCATACTGAGGTGCTTTTCTAACTTTAGTATAAGTATTATGATCTGTGACCATCAAACTAGTTGCACCAGTCAATGTAGCTTCACTAGGCTCAGTTCCTTTAAACATCGTAGCAGTTGATCCAATTATAATTAAACTAGGGTGTTGACCCAGAACCAATCTCAGATCCATATGCAGTAGAAAGGTAGAGGCCCGACCCCATCTCTGAGTTTTAGGTAAATATTTTGATTCCTCGACCTCTTATAGGTCTCATGACCTCTTTAGGTTAATTATTAATACAAGGGTCATATAACTTGTCCCCTTTTTAGTGACCAAAGCACATAATCACTAAAGGAACACTTCCATGGATACAAAAATTCAACATTTCATAATGTTGATGAGAAGAAATTAACAATCATAAAAATAAAAAATAACAATTAAACTATTGATCCAAAGTATTAGCATATAAACGTTGCAACAAACACATGAGGAAAGGGTGAGATAACAAATACAATACACAAAGAAAAAGATAGATAACAAACACGGAAAAACCAAGAAGATATCAATAATATCTATACTGCGTATATGTAAATAAAAAATATTTTCAGTCCAAACATTTGTTACCTAATTTAAGGGTTTAAGCATCACTGTGGCAAGATTTTGCATAACTCGAAAGTTGGGAGCTAAAAACTGGGGATATTAGAGTCACATAGCAGGAGGTAAAATCTTACATTTGAAGGGACGATATCTTTATTAAGGGAACAAGGTTCCTTCCTTACATGGTTTCTTTTGTCATTGGTGCTATTCCTCTCTCTTCCTGTACATGTAGGTTTCAATTCAGTTTCTGAATGCATCTCCTTAAAAAAAAATTTAATTATTGCTCTCCATTTGACATTTTTACTTCGAGGGATTTCTTGTTCCATATACGACTTATCTTTCGTCCTTGTCTTCACATTTCCTTTCATATTGTTGATAACCATGTTTATATTTTTCTTTTTTCATTGCTATGATTTATGGGATTACGATCTTTTCCATAGGTATAGCTTATTTTTCATGTCATTCTTATCAGTTGGATAGATCACGGTATTTTACTATGACATTGAAAAATCTCTTTGATAGTTCATAACCTTTTACATTGCCATATTTCAGTTAGAGCTCAAAATGGGTATTACGGAAAAGAAGAAGGATGGAGAAAAAATTGGTAGTAATGATTTTCTGGTATGTCCATTTTCCTTGAACCCACTTATATGAGATAACACTGGTACTAAATTTTCCTTGAACCCACTTATATGAGATAAACACCGATACTAAATTTTTCTTGGTACTGATGACTTTAATTTGAGATTTTAGGTGAAGTGGTCCGCTTTGATTTAGTATACATCACAAAAGTTTGTTATTTGTTCTCTTCATGTTCTTTTCTACTCTATTTCTCTAGAGGGTTATGGTTTTGTGGAACTTGATTCTCGTGCAACTACAAAGAGATTTTTGTAGAATTTCCATGGTACACCCATGCCCATTTCCCAACAACCTTTTAGGTGGAATTGGGATACTTTTGGAGTTGGTGACAAACAGATAGAACCAGGAGCTGGGTATTCCATAATTGTTGGGGACTTGGGTCATGAGGTCACTGATATTATCTTGCAAGAGGCTTTCCAAAGCCGATATTCATCTGTTAGAGGTGCTAAAGCTGTGATAGATGCAAATACAGCGCGCACCAAATTAGGTTATGGGTTTGTCAAATTTGGTGATGAGAACGAGAAAAAACTGAGCTATGACTAAAATGAATGGTATTTATTGATCATCGATACCTATGCGTATTAATGAAGTTACACCAAAGAAGTCCTTGGGATTTCAACAACCTTATTCCATGAAAGGTATGTTTCTCAACGATGGTAGATTATACATGGATGTTTTTATCCGTATTTTTATGTATATATTGATAAGTCACTTTACATAGTGTCTTATAACTCAATTTTGGGAATACAATTCAACCAACCTAGCCTGTCTACACGATTCCATGTATCCCCTTCAAATATTCATAAGTTATTATTCTATCTTTCATGGCAGTTGATTGCCAAGTGGTTCTCTTTTGTTGTTGGCCAGTCAATACTTTTATTTTAAACTTGTATGTAACCCTTTTAAGCACCATCTACAACTAATGTAGGAGCTACTGTCTCATATAGTTATAAATACTTTATTTTTTATTTTTAAGGAGATGGTATTTATAACCATTTATAACCAATGTTTTATGTTGTGGTATTTATAACCATTTATAACCAATGTTCTCTTTTGGTCCAAACTTGGGCATCATTGTCTCCTTAGATTGTTAAATGGCTCCTTTTGGTCTTTAAGGACAAAAAGGCTTCTATGTGGTCTTCTGGCACCAGTTGTTGTAGAACCACATTCCTACCTTTTGAAATTTTTTCTTTTGTCAATATTTCTACATCCCTACTTTGGGTGGATTTTCCTTTATTTGTTCTTTTAGGTTTCTTGTTCCTTCATGCGTACTTACTGCAAGAATTGAAAAGGTTCTTAGACTACCATCCCTTTCCTTTGCCTAGATCTTCTTACATATTTTCCTTTACCCAATGAGTCCTTGTATCCTACTCCTTTGGTATAGGATAGCTTTTGGTCATGTGCCCATGCTCAAGGTAAGTTCTGCATTAAAATTTGAAAAGGGATGCCTCCTAATCACCTGCTTTTCTCCAGGAATATTCCAACAAATTTAAACTCAGAAAAGTTGACAAATCATTCTCTATATCTGGATCACAACTAATATCCCTGTGGCCTTTGGTATCTTTTATTTATTTGTTGCTTATGCACTTTTGATAGTTTTTCCAGAGTATTTCTGATTGGTCCAAAGTTTGTCAAGTCTAAGAACTAAACTGAAAGGTTGAGAGGCTAACCCACACTACAACCATGTTGGATGTATATTACATAGGATCAAATATCCAAGTCCATTAAAATGTTTAGGCTTACTTTTCACATACACTATGCCCCCACACCATTGTAGGGTTGGAAGGCTAACCCACAATGCAGCCATGCTAAGTGTATCTTACATAGGATCAAATGTCACAGTCCATTCAAATGTTGAGACTTACTTTTATCATGCACTCTACCCCATAAAAAAACATGCATGCAAGGAGAGTTGCCATAAAGTAACTCTTTGCACTACTACACACTATCCTTTTTGCTCATTACTTACCCAACCTTTTTTGGTTCTAATTTGACTCTTTGAGTTTTTGTCTTAAACGAGACAAAAACAGGGTTTCTAAATGGATTTCATTTATTGTAAAAAGGCTTGCAAATATGATTGTTTAGTTTTTGGGTTACTTTCTTCAACGACACGGCATTGCTCAAAGAATGAGAGCAGAGAACATTATTCGGGTTACTTTCTTCAACAACACAGTATTCGGCATTGCTTAAAGAATGAGAGTAGAGAACATTGTTGCAGACAACAATTTTATGCTTGTTTGGGTGACTTAAGCTTTTCTCATCTCATTGAACATGGCAAGGCATCTACGACTGTCACCACCAAGTTTGCAAGAATTCCTAGCTATTAAGTGCCCAGTGGGGTTACACTAGAAACACCATTATAAAGTCTAATGTTTTCAGTTTTAGGGCTGTTGTGTTGCAGGTGGATAGCTACAGGTAGGTTGTAGAGTAACATGCACAGGTAGAAGGGAATAATTTCATAAATTCGATATGCAGTGTTTACTGGTAGGGAAGAGTTCCAAGGATGAAAATCCCAAATAAAAGTGGAATAATATTGTGTGGTTTTAGTAGACCATCCAAAAAATAATGGTGATGTATTATATGGGGTTTTAGGAGACCATCCAAAAAATAATGGCGGTGGATTATAAAGCAGGGACGTTGGAAATGGTGGCTTCTAAATCATGGCATCAAAGTGGCATTTTCCTGGTTGCAGGAAAATAGTCGATAGTGGAAGAAAACATTATGAAGGTTGTAAAGGGTAGAGAGCTTATGGAGGCTATCGCCATTTCTTTTGAAGTGAAGAGATTCTCCTGTGTTCATGAAATTTCCCTCACAGAATTCAGCCATTATAAATATTTGGGAACAAAAGAAAGCTAACCATTTGCAGGTTAATTTCACTTAATTTTCCTTTGAACGCTCTATTTGCTTCATTTGACACACAATGTTTAGGTTTTTAGTGTTATGTTTGTATATTAATTTGATTATTGGTAGATTTAACTTTGTGGGGTCTCATGCAATTATGTAATGGCTTACAGAGCAAGCAGATTGGAAATGGAGGATTCCAAAGCTTAGCAGTCGAGCTACCATGGCCATAGAGACAAAGTTGATGGGGAAAGAAATTACTATGAATGTGGAAAAGGGGATATGGTTTACAACATAAAATGAAGAGGTCCTCACCGCCTCTTAGATTCCCTACATGGAAGCCATTAGAAATATATCAAAATACTTCAAAGCCAACAATCTCCAGGTTTATTTCACTTAATTTTCCTTCAAATGCTTTATTTTCTTCCTTCAACATACATTGTTTAGGGTTTTAGTCTTAGATTTGTATATTAATGTGATCATTGGTAGATTTAACACTAGGGTGTTAAGTGACCAATAAGCAACTAAACATGGCGAAGGTTTACATTGCAAGCAAGTAATTGGAAATGATGTCTTCCAAATCTTATAGTAGTTAAGCCACACGAGTGATTATGGTGTTTGTCCTATTTTCTCCATAAATGAATAGGTTCATTGACATCTCTGATATTTCTCACATGAAATCCAAACATGCTCCAGTTCATTTCTCTTCATTTTCCTTTGAATGATCTATTTGTTTCATTAGACATGCACTATTTCTTGTTTCAGTATTCAATTTCTATATTAATTTGATCATTATTAGGTTAAACGTTTTTTTAGTCTAAGGAGATAACCCAAAATAGCTCCATTGACCCAAAATAGGGGTTATTGGATCACCGGCTACATCGACCTCTGGTTCAACAACTGCTGAATCAACATCTACTTTTGGATCTGATGATTTATCTACTACCATAGCGTTTGTTGATGTCTCTCTTTCCCATACAGTTCTCTCTGTCTTCACAAATTGGATAAAAGCTAATAGGATAGAATCCTTTCCAAAATCAATTCAAAAAATTTGAAAATAGGAAGCAACTAGCCAATCTAAGAAGCATCTTTAAATGCACGTCCACTCGTCCAAATCCTTACCAAGAACATTTGTCTTCAGTAAATTTTTTTGCTTCAATAGAGGTGCATCTATTTAATACAATTAAGTACACTAGGGACCTTGAGTTCCAATTTCATTGTTGGAGCTTCCCTATCGAGCTAGGGACGCCCATACCATAGCAAAAATTGGTTGGGCTAAGGATGGTGAGGCATATACTAACCCATAATTGCATTTTACAGATGATTTAGCTCTAACCCTAGCTATCACAAGAACTAATAGGGGCAACATTCTAGTGGACTAATCCTTTTGCTAATGTAGTTAATGTCGTAAAAAACAAGAAGACAAAAGTGATTTTTATTGGATAAGAGGATTATCTAAATTGGTTGTAGTGTGGATGGAAACCTATACAGGCAAGGAAAATTATATGATCATTGGGTATGCCCTTTTTAGTTAAAAATTCCAGCTAATAAATGAAAATTAGTTCTGAACTTGTTTCAAGGCAAGGTGCAGGCATAATTTCACTTGTGTCTAGTTCTCTGTAGACATGGGAGATTGTTATGATGTTAAAGAATTGAATCCTTTGCTTGATACTTCTCATGCTTGACTAATGATGGATGTGCTCAAGGTCCCATTGAGCCATCCTACTATAATTTTTGATTCACTATACATATCCAGATCTTGTGTGCCTTTCTCCTATGCAATGTCTAGTAGTGTGCTTGCTGCTAATAGTTCTTCCCTGTTGTTGGTTGTGTGCCCGATGCCTAGTTTGAAGAATGATTTTGTGACGTTTGGGAAAAGGAGCCACCTACCAGTGCCATTGATTCCTGGATTATCTATGGATGCACCATCAAAGAATCCATGGGTTATTTTTGGATCTGGTGTGTTCTGGATTAGAGTCCATGGGGGAATAAGAGGAGGCATGGAGTGCTTTCCTTCTTTCTTGCATTCAATATGTAGAATACCCAATAGGGGTTTGTATTTTTATCTTCAAAACTGGATTCATTGCATTCTATCCAAATGGACCATATGATTTCCAGTACCAATGTTTGATTGCCAGCAATTGTTTTTCAATTTGAGTGTGGAGGTTATTGATTAAATCTTCTCCTTCCCAAGATCTTCTATGTGCGAAGAGTATGGTGGAAACTTCCCATACCTCTTTTGAGAAGTGAAAATGGAGGAAGAGGTGATGGATGGATTCTGGGAAATTATCACACAATAGGGAATTTGCTAGGCCCTTTCCATCCTTCTCTTTAAAGTGTGTCCCATGTGAGCACAAATATTTTAAGGGCCAACCATGTAAATAGTCTGACATTTGAGGGAGCATGGATATTCCGAAGCTTGTCCACCACCATGCTTGATTGTTGTATTGTATGTTGTGATGAATATCCAAGCTTGACTGTGTATTGAGCCTTGAGTATGATTGGCACCCTATAAAACATCATCTTTATCCATTCTTAGATTAATCCCTACCTAGGATAACCTGACAAAGAAATATTGTCATCGGTTTCCTTCAATTCCATGAAAACCTATATCTTAAGAGGACAACCAAGGTTGATCTAGGTTTGGGTGGGCTAATGGGGCAGCAACATGGTTGAGAGTGAATATATCCATGTTCCTTAGAGAACCAACAAGTTGGAGAGACATTTTGTAATCCGTCCTTGCAAATGCATTCATCCAATCCAATTCTTGTCTCTAATCTGCGAACGAAGGTGTTTGCTTATGATGTGGAAGGAGGATGTGATGTACTTATGGTAATTAGAGCATCCTTAGGATGCTTTCTCTGAGCAGTCTAGTCTTCTAGGGTTGCTAGAGCCATGCACTTTTTGACAAAGATCTTTTGCCATATCCCTTTGTTATCATGACCAAGCTCTCTTTGCAGCTAGAATAGTGGAGAATTTTCAAATGTGTTTGATGCCCCATCCCCCAAATTCTTTCAGTCTAGATAATGTTTCCAAATAGAGGAGTCGGATGTCACCCATTTCCTTACTCCCTTTCCATACGTATGTGAAGCATATTTTCCAGACCTTGAAATTTACTTTGGAAGGACGGCCAATGAGAGTCTTACAGAATTCTTGATTAGAACTATCCTTTCGGATCGCATACAACACATTCTTGAGTCCAAGTCGTGTGGTACTAGTCTATAATTCATCTCTACTATTCAAGTTGACTGTGTAAGTTTACATTGAATGAGCAGATGAAGGCAGTAGGATATGTACTTGAAACAAAATTTGTGCTTCATGATGTGCAAGAAGAACAGAAGGGAGCCCTTCTTTACTTTCATAGTGAGAAGCTGGCAATTTCCTTTCGGCTTATCAGTACGCCCATGGAGAAAACTATAAGGATCATGAAGAATATATGAATGTGTGGTGATTACCACAATGCCATTAATTTCATATCCAAGGTTGTCAAGAGAGAAATTGTGGTTAGGGATACAAATCGTTTCCATCATTTCGAGGATGGGGTTTGTTCCTGCAGGGATTGTTGGGGACAGTAAGTTGAATGAGTAGCAAACTAATCAATGATCTTTTGTGGGTACTCTGGGTTCACATATGTGTTGAGGCTGTGATTATGGCAGATAATTTTGACAAGAGACACCCCCTAAGTTTTGAGTTGTAAATTTCAATGTAAACCATGATTTCTGAGTGGAATATTTTCCCAGATAATATCCTCATTGGGAAATGTTTTTGTAAAATTAGAGAGCTCCAAAATGTTAGGAAGTATTCCTATTTATGTCTTTTCCTCTTCTTCTAGTCTGCGTGATAGCAATTGCTCCTACCAAAGGATGAGGAGATCACAAATACAGAGCTTTGAAGTTATCTTTTGATGCATAGCATCCTAGAACTCCACATACTATCAACTTAATCGTGTTCTGGTAGGGATGAGAATTCCATAAATACTTGCAATTGTTTGGAGTCCAAATTTTCATCTTACCATTGTGAAAGGTAACTATTTTTGTAAGAGCTATGAGTTTGTAGGGAATAGACTGTTGCTGCTGCTGAAATATTTGAGTATCGGGGTTGGTTGTACCCATCAAGCCAGAGGAGGAATTCAGTTCAGAGAATAACCCTGGCAAGGAGAAAGGTGGAATATGTGGACAATTTAGTAAGAGAACTCAAAAAACTACTCTTCATTATGCTGTGAAAGGAGAAATGTGAAAACACCAACAGTAAAGGAAAAATGTATGAATCTAGCTTCAGACAGCTCTTCCCATGCAAAATTCTGTAGATAGCTCTCTGGTTTTATTTCTAAGCATAAAGAAAGGCATTCTAGGAACACCCTGAAGGAATTGAAGGAACTAGAGAATATTGTCAATGCTAAGAGGGATTCAGTGATGAATGAAGCTCTCCAAGAGTATGTTATCACCTTTGTGAAGGATCCTAGTAAAAGCCGGGGTAGGGACACAAAGGCCCAGCACCTATTGGAGTTATTCTGGGAAAACAAGGAGTATATTGCTGCTACCATGGAAAGGAAAGCCCTCCACTCTGAGAATTTGGGGGAATATCACTAGAGGCTAGAAAACAAGATGAATTACATTGACAAAGAGCTCAATACCTCAAGACATACTTCTTCCTTGCTTCAGCTCTATGGGCATGTTTCATCAAAATGCTCAAGAAGGTGGAGACAAAAAGAATCCAATTGAGCACAAGGAGGCACCCCTTGAGGGGTACATTTGGAATTTATGTCAACCATGTTCATGGTGTTAGACAGTAGTTACAACTTTGATGTGTCTATCTATTTATTTTCAATGGTTGGAACTCATGCTATCATCAGCTTTAGTTTGATGCTGCTTCAAATCCATCTCAATAATACATGTTTTTGCACACTGAAAGGCCCACAGTCCAGGTCAAGTACCCAAACAGTCCTCCCTTAGGAGATATTTTGTACTATTTTGTATCATTAATCGAAATCCCTAAGTAGAACAAAGAAACAAAAAAGGAGATCGGGGTTTTAATGGCAATTGTTTGGAGTCCAACTTTTCATCTTACCATTGTGAAAGGTAACTATTTTTGGAAGAACTATGAGTCTATAGGGAATACACTGTTGCTGCTGCTGAAACCTTTGAGTATCGGGGTTGCTTGTACCCATCAAACCAGAGGAGGAATTCAATTCAGAGAATAACCCTGACAGGGAGAAAGGCGGAAGATGTGGACAACTTAGTAAGAGAACTCAACAAACTACTCTTCATTATGCTGTGAAAGGAGAAACATGAAAACACAAACAACAAAGGAAAAATGTATGAATCTAGCTTCAAACAGCTCTTCCCATGCAAAATTATGTAGAGAGCTCTCTGGTTTTATTTCTAAGAATAAAGAAAGGCATTCTAGGAACACCCTGAAGTAACTGAAGGACCTAGAGAATATTGTCAATTCTAAGAGGGATTCGGTGATGGACAAAGCTCTCCAAGAGTATGTCAGCACCTTTGTGAAGGATCCTAGTCAAACCCGGGGTAGGGACACAAAGGCCCAGCACCTATTGGAGTTATTATGGGACAACAAAGAGTATATTGCTGCTACCATGGAAAGGAAAGCCCTCCACTCTGAGAATTTGGGGGAATATCACCAAAGGCTAGAAAAAAGGATGAATTACATTGACAAAGAGCTCAATACCTCAAGACAAACTTCTTCCTTGCTTCAGCTCAATGGGCATGTTTCATCAAAATTCTCAAGAAGGTGGAGACAAAAAGAATCCAATTGAGCACAAGGAGACACCCCTTGAGGGGAACATTTGGCATTTATGTCAACCATGTTCATGTTGTTAGATAGTAGTTACAACTCTGATGTGTCTATCTATTTCTTTTCAATGGTTGGAACTCATGCTGTCACCAGCTTTAGTTTGATGCTGCTTCAAATCCATCTCAATAATACATGTTTTTGCACACTAAAAGGCCCACAGTCCAGGTCAAGTACCCAAGTAGTCCTCCCTTAGGAGAGATTTTGTACTATTTTATATCATTAATCGAAATCCTTAAGTAGAACAAAGAAACAAAAAAGGAGATATAGAGGGGTTTTAATGGTAATTGTTTGGAGTCCAACTTTTCATCTTACCATTGTTAAAGGTAAATGTTTTTGGAAGAACTCTGAGTCTGTAGGGAATACACTGTTGCTGCTGCTGAAACCTTTGAGTATCGGGTTTGCTTGTACCCATCAAGCCAGAGGAGGAATTCAGTTCAGAGAATAACCCTGACAGGGAGAAAGGTGGAAGACGTGGACAACTTAGTAAGAGAACTCAAGTTATTGAAATATTTCAACGAAGAGTCCATATGTCCTGTACCACTTCATCAAGTTTCATGATCAAGAAGGACTATACCAAGGCCTCCTAGAACCAGGGAGTAGATATGGATGCATCCAATCCTTCTACCACTTGATCAAGCACCATGGCCAAGAAAGGCTACCTCCAGGGGCCTCACTTACACTGGTGAGTGAACCATCATCATCCTCCATAGGTCAAAGTCAAACCACCATGACCTGTCAATCCAATCACCATGACTACATCTAGGAGGATGTCTTCCCACAGCTGCCCCAAGCATCAACAATCTCATCCACTAGACCACCATTAGAACATCTCATCCCACACATGACACCATCAAATCAATCATAGGTTAGCATCATCTTTCAGCCAAAACCCAAATGCATCCCTTGTTCATTAAAAATCTAGCAATGTGATCCTACAAGCTTGATTTTTGTGAGAAAAAAATATCTTGTGATGAAAATCACAAGTGCAAGCCTCATGTAATGTGAGGGGTAACAAAAGGATTTGTTCACGTTCAAAGCACATGGTGAGAGATTTAAATTTCTATGTTTGAGTTCTTCCCAAATAGTAAACACTGTTTGGTGATAATAATCTACTAGACCTAAAAGCTGGATGTATTCCCTGTCATATAATATTTTAAAATCCCACTGTTTCCTTTTCGTTGAATTGTAATTAATTAACGTGCAGTGTGCCATGCTGTTTTCAATTCTTTCATTATTATTTACTGTATGTTTTCTGATGAGTTCTTTTACTCTTCTATAATGGTCTTATATAATGAAATTCAAGCGTTTAGGAAAGTACATAGCTGATGTTCTTTTTGGACATATCCAGCTGTGCTCATGTTACTCATTATTGCTAAGTGCATCATGTCTGTCTTGGTTGAAAGGTTTTGGATGCTTTTGCATCTTGGCTAATATTTAGCCATGGGTGAGTGATTGACTACCGGGTTTTCGAGATGCTGTTTTAAATTTGTTTAGTAAATCAAGGATTTAAAATGTCATTAATTTATATTGGTGAAGGTGGCTAAGAGACATACTTTTATTTGGTTGGGATCCCAGCTTCCACCCTCGTTTCTCATCCATTGGTCCTTATGGCTATTTCTGGTTTGAACTCTGAGCAACTTTTTGATGCAGCAGTGAATGGTATGAAACTGACTACTTTATTGAGAGTTTTTCTTGGTTATTTTTTTCATTCCAGGAATGGATATTTGTAAAGAACAATGATATTATTCAATTTTGATATCTTTCTTTGTCTATAGTTGACTCTAGGCAGTTGCAGCGTCTATCTCCTAAAATCTCAAGAAATATATTTAGCAATTAAGATTGCCGATTTAGTTATTGGTTTATTGTTGTCTACTATTGCAACCTTTAATACTTTTGCATGGACAGCAAATATTCAGCTGGAACATGATCTTAGTATTTAGTGATCTTAGCTGCTTTCTTTCTCCTAAAGGAAACTGTTCAGTAATTTTTAACTTTGTCTCTGCAATTTTTGTGCTAACATTATATGCTGTCATGTCAAATATTTTGAAGTGCATGAATTATGGTGATTAAGAGCAATATCTAAGGAGGTGTCTGAGGCATTTTCTTTGGATTTTTATTCACCTTTTATTTCATGTAGTGCATTTTGGTAGAATATTAGTAGAACTGTCAGCTATGTGATAACATATTTGACTGTTCACCCGGATGATACAATTTTTTTCTTCATGCAGCCATTTGTGAATTGATTTATTACACAGTGTCTGGAAGTCCTGGTGGCCTTGAAAACACAAATAGAAAAGGAAAAAGGTATGAATCTAGCTTCAGACAGCTCGTCCCGTGCAAAATTCTGTAGAGAGCTCTCTGGTTTTATTTCTGAGCATAAAGAAAGGCATTCTAGGAACACCCTGAAGGAACTGAAGGACCTAGAGAATATTGGCAATGCTAAGAGGGATTCAGTGATGGATGAATCTCTCCAAGAGTATGTTAGCACCTTTGTGAAGGATCCTATTCAAACCCGGGTAGGGACACAAAGGCCCAGCACCTATTGGAGTTACTCTGGGACAACAGAGAGTATATTGCTGCTACCATGGAAAGGAAATCCCTCCGCTCTGAGAATTTGGGGGAATATCACCTAAGCCTAGAAAACAACATGAATTACATTGACAAAAATCTCAATACCTCAAGACAAACTTCTTCCTTGCTTCAGCTCTATGGGCATGTTTAATCAAAATGCTCAAGAAGGTGGAGACAAAAAGAATCCAATTGAGCACAAGGATACACCCCTTGAGGGGAACATTTGGCATTTATGTCAACCATGTTCATGTTGTTAGACAGTAGTTACAACTCTGATGTGTCTATATGTTTCTTTTCAATGGTTGGAACTCATGCTATCATCAGCTTTAGTTTGATGCTGCTTCAAATCCATCTCAATAATACATGTTTTTGCACACTGAAAGGCCCACAGTCCAGGTCAAGTGCCCAAACAGTCCTCCCTTGGGAAAGATTTTGTACTATTTTGTATCATTAATCGAAATCCCTAAGTAGGAAAAAGAAACAAAAAAGGAGATCTAGAGGGGTTTTAATGGCAATTGTTTGGAGTCCAACTTTTCATCTTACCATTGTGAAAGGTAACTGTTTTTGGAAGAGCTCTGATTCTGTAGGGAATACACTATTGCTGCTGCCGAAACCTTTGAGTATTGGGCTTGCTTGTACCCATCAAGCGAGAGGAGGAATTTAGTTCAGAGAATAACCCTAACAAGGAGAAAGGTGGAAGATGTGGACAACTTATAAGTAAGAGAACTCAACAAACTACTCTTCATTATGCTGTGAAAGGAGAAACATGAAAACACAAACATCAAAGGAAAAAGGTATGAATCTAGCTTCAGACATCTCTTCCCATTAAATGGACGGTTTAATGGTTAGAGACAGTGGGTTGCTATGTTAATGATCCAGATTCCAATCCTTATGAGCACATAACCTTGATTAAATTTGAGAGATTCCATATGTAACATTAAAGGTTAAAGGCTAGTTCTTTGTTCTGTGTTAGTGTTTGATGGGTTGGAAAAGCTGCTAAGAAATTTCAAATCTCATACACATAAAAATGTAAGCATTACAGAAAATATTATAATAAAACTTGTAGATTTGCATTATTACATACACATGAATATTGTATAATCTTGTAACATAAGATGATAGATCTCTGGTGTACATTCTTATAACATACCAACACATATTCTTCAACTAGTGAACATGGTGTCCTCAAGATTGAGGGAGGGGGTTATAATTACATCACAACATCAGCCATGGCCTCTTCATGGGGACTGTCAAAAGCATTCAATAGAAATGTTTTTCCCTTTTAATCATGAAAATTGATAAGACAATGTAGTGATTTCAATTCCAATTGCTTTTTGGTTCAATTTACAAATTTGTTCAAGCTCATTCACGCACTCAGACATGGAAGGCCTCCTATTTGCCTCTTTCCTAACACAGTGATAAGCGAGATTTCCTATCATGGACACAGATTCCATGCAATATGAATCCTTATTCACCTATGGATCTATGACTCTTTTCATCTTTCTCTTCTCCTTCAATTTGTTCCTGACCTAAAAGATTGCAGTCCAATGAAAATCATATAATTTAAATTGGATGGATAGATAAATACTTGCTATGTTAGATAGTAGCAATGTTCAATTCACAGGAAACTAGGAAATTGAATCATACAGAAAATAGAAAACTAAGGACAGTTAATAGCAGAGATCCTAGATCAAAGAAACAAAATACCGAGGACTATAAAGAATATATAAGTATACATTTGAGATCAAATCTATCTCCTTGTTGAATAGAACAAGGATCCTCGATTCCTAGATCAAAGAAGTACTACAAAATAATTAGCAAGAGCTATTTTTTCCAATACATTAAGAATAAAAGTATAATCTTTGCATTGGATTAATCATTCATCTATTGATTCTAATTGGTTCATTTTGAGCTGATAATGCTCAGGGCTTAAAGTTAGTTCTGTGCCTATTAATACCACATTCTTGCCATTGGTGGGACGTCTACATCGTCTACCCTAATGGTGTTACTATTGAGGAGATCAGAATAATAAAAACATGAAAAATTGGAGTGAACAAAAGTTCTCTTATTGTTGGACCTTCTTTGAAACTACATCTGCATCATCAAATGATGCCTCTTGGACTCATCAAGGCTGTGTGACATTGTAAACGCAATGGATAAGATTAACATCTAGTGACTAGTGCTTCTAGTATAAATACTAGGCAGTTGCATCATTGACTGAAGCAAGTGTAGATGAAAAACAACAGAAAAGAATTTATTAGTAAAGTTATATCTGAACAACTGAATAATCTTTAATAGTAAAGTTATTTCAGAACAATAGAATAGGCTTGAGTAATAAAGTTATGAAGTTAGAAGTACAGTCCATAGAGTTCTATCTGATAGAGACCCTGCAGAACAATGTTTTTGTACAACTTGATTTCTAAACCAATTGTAGAGCTTATAACCACACTACTAGTGCTCTTCTTGCAAATATATTTTAGATAAAATATCTTATGCAAAATTATAATTAAAAGATTTCACAGATTTTATTATTGGTATTTTACATTTTAAAAACTTGGAAGTACTTCATTGTAGAACACATTATTTCATTAAACTTATGTTTTATATAGGGAATTTTGAGGTTAGATTGATCTCATTGGGTATTAAAGTAATTTATTCCTAACTGTTAAATTCTAACTTGGCACTCTTCTTCACCTCATTTTACAAGGTAAGGTTTTGATCACTTTACAGTAAAGGATCGTCTTACCTAGTTTTACATCTTCATTTATTTTTGTGATGCATGGTTATGAGTTCAATCACAATATTAATTATTTATGTTGGACTTGAACTCCTTGTAATGTTCTCTGAAAGATTGAAACTAATAGTCGACATCATGACTCAAAGTATTTTTAATGGTGTCATTACTTCTTGCAATAGTATTTGTAACTTTGATTGTTTCGCTGCAGTCACACATTTGCATACTTGAAACTATGCCTGAAAATTGGGCA
This sequence comes from Pseudotsuga menziesii, assembly GCA_001517045.1. Taxonomy (NCBI): domain Eukaryota; kingdom Viridiplantae; phylum Streptophyta; class Pinopsida; order Pinales; family Pinaceae; genus Pseudotsuga; species Pseudotsuga menziesii. The sequence goes on along the minus strand of LPNX010595878.1, from coordinate 897,113 downwards.
GCACTACTTATGGGTATTCAATACTTAATAAAAATTTCTTATGTTGATGATACAGAAGTTTTCAAGGTAGGTTTTTTATGTGAATTAGTGTTTTCTTCTTCAAGACTGCATGGTAAAAAGATGGGTTTCTTCTAATTATTATGGTTTTGCTACAGGTTTGCCTGGATTGTTGGAATGCCTTGGTTTCAGAACTTTTTGAAGCACACCATTCTTCTGACAATCTTGGTGTAGTTGCCAATGTTATGGGCCTCCAGGTAAAAGCATATTTGCTACTTTTTATTACCATGTTATAATCCATGTCCTATGTTCTTCTTTATCTCAAGAAAATTCTGATTTGTAAAGAACATTAAAGTGTGTATGGTTCTTTTCAGTAGTATTGTCAGTTTTCTTTGTTCTATGTGGTCAAGCGTCCATAGGACTATTTAGTTCACTGACCTCTTAATGCTCTTTTTTATTGCTTAACATATACATCATAATATAGGTGTCCATGCAATAATATATGGTTCTTATTTGTCCCACTCATAGCAAATGCTTGGGATGGACTCCCTTAGCTTGTCCTCGGCTAAGGGACTTATTTTGTATTTTCATTATATCTATCATGGATTTATAATTTATTTGGATTAGATTGGGGTTCTTGGTTCCAAATGTTGTATTGAATATTGATAGTTTATAGTTTCTAATGGTTAAGTACTTCACTAATGATTATCTAATTATATGATCTTAAATTGTATGAAAACATTGATAGAAGTTTGATTATTTTATTTGTTGTGATATTTCAAAAATATTAAAGTGGCTTATCAATTTCTTGCCCATGCAGGTTCCATTAATTTTAGGCATGGTTGATGGGATAGGTTCTCAACTTATGCAACTAAGGCATTTATATGATGGACCAATGTCAAAAATCAAGATGCTGATGATTTGTCATATGGATAAGACAGAAGAGGTTTTGATTGTAGAAGATGAGAATGGCAATATTTTTAGATAGACTATGAAAGATAATGATATCCTTGACCAATACAAGGTATGGACATCTTCTAATTTATAAATTGTATCCACATAGATGAGTGATTCTTGTTGGGCATGGAAGCCATAGCCCTTTCTCTGAGTTCTTCAATGTCCATAGTGCTGAAGTTGACTTCTGCACTGAACTTCTTCGACTTGGCAAGTAAAAAACGTAATTGGGGAGGTCAAACCCTCTCTTACTCTTACCGTCTGCTCTGCCCTGCCTCTATCCTCCTGCATAAACATACCCTATGTTATAATGTTGTACTAATGGTAGGTTTTGAACAATTCTTCATGAACCTTGAATTTTGTACTTGTAAATATAACTCCACACCAAAGTACGAGACCCAGGTCTTAGTGAGGCTCTTATATTCCATTGAAGAAGCAACGCATCCCACGTGTGGAGTCAGAGTGGAAGGCGTAAACATGCCATAGGGCTTGAAGGGACTTGGAACTTAAAACTAATTATAATCAGATAATCAGTGTAGGGCACTTTCACATTCCACTCAAGCAGGATGGAGACATGCTTTATTACCCTTATGAAGAAATAGTTTCTTGTAGACAGTTCAAATAGGGAATATGAACCTCATCGTGATTTTCTCTATCCTTTGCTTCATCATAAATGTGCATTTCATGGTCAAGTAAATTCCTTCATTTTGAAAGTCATAAATCTTGATAAGAATATGCCTTTATGCAACTGTGCATTATAAGAACACTATAGAAGACCAGTCTCTCCAACCTTTTCGATAGGTATAGTCAATCTCAAAAGCTTACTAGAATCTAAATTATAATGTAGTCTTATTTTATGTGACCATACATTCTAAGGAAAGTTTAGTTCTTATCAATGGTTATTTCTCTCTGTGAACTGTTGTCTAATCATCATGGGAGTTGTTTCATATCCTGTACATCTCAACACAGAGCTGATATATATTTTGTTATACCTAATAGTTTGCAAGTTTTTCAGGTTTAATTCATGCTTAACCAGTTGTCCTGCCTTTCAAATAACTGGTATCATCACCTAGAATCCAAATATACAACCATTTAAAGGTTTCTCTAAAGACGCAATGTTGTAGGAGCAAGGTATTTCTCTTTATATTTGCAACATGAATATTTAATTATTGAATCCACTATTAGGTGCCCTTATAGACAAGGAGTAATGATTCACAAAAAAAATAGCTCCTATATACAAAATGGTACCTTTGAAACATTAAATGATTCAATGCTAAATACTTGCAATACTTGCAATTCCCCAAGTCAAAATACTTGCAATTCTTTGAATTCTAGGTCTAGAGATCATTTTTGCAAGACATTATGGTGCATAGGGAGTCAAGTATCTAATTTTGCAAATGATAATCGTCGATTCTCCATTAGCAATAAGTTTTTGAATCTGTCTGTCTCTTAGAATGTTTATCACTTGATTTAAAGCTAAAATAGGCTTCATAATAAGAGAAAAAACCTTTTGCAGTTTGATCACAACCATAGACCTGCTTATTATGGAACCTTCTCAAAGAAAAGGTGAATATACTTTGCATAATTTTAAGTTTATTAATTACCAAAGCAACAGGTTGTGTTTTAATTTTGATAGCCCATGATGAAGAACATCTAAAACACCTTGAAGCTCATGGATTCTTAATATTGCAGTAGACAAGAGGGAAAGTTTTGTTTCTAACTCTTTGTTTTTGATGCAGTGATGCCATTGGGCTTCGAAATCCTTTCAGGAAGGATTCTTCTTTGGACTATGAGAATGATAGTGATGAAGAATGGGAAGAGGTGCTCATTACTAAATCTCTTTGGTAGGAGTATTTGTAGTATTTTTATTACCTTTAGTTACAGGGAAAATTGTACATAGCTCTCAAGAATTAGTTTATCATAAATACTAGTTACTGGTAAGTTGTAATAGTAATAATTATGTAGTTTGTAGATTGATATCTATCATAAATTTGTTTGAATATCATCATTTTCAAGAAATAACAACTTATTAAAGGGTGCTAGCTCAATGGTAGAGCGCCTGCCTAATTATAGGTAGGAGGTTGGTGGTTCGATTCCTCCGTGCCCTATCATAAATTTGTGACTACAAAAATGAATAAATTCGCATATATATGACTATTAGTAGCTAATTTCCCGTATCTTAGTCATATTTAGATTAGTCATTAATATGTTAAATCTAGTAGTTTATTTAGTTGTATATTTGGTCATTAATGGTTGCAATCAGTGAGTAAATCAACGACTAAATCAATGACTCACTCAGTGACTAAATCAATGATTAAATCCGTGACTAAATCAATGACTAAATAATTAACTATCAATGACTAAAACAATGACTAAATCATTGACAATCAATGACTAAATTAGTGACTAAATCAATGACTACTAAGTTAAGCTATTAATGACTAGTAAATACGACTAGCTATAAGATAGTGGTAATTTGCTACTATTAGTCACCGACTAAAAAATAGTCATTTATAGCTTGATTTTAGTCATTCTTTTAGTCATTAATTTCTCATTTTCTACTAGTGATATAATCCCTTAAACCCTTCATATATAGCCAATATATTATTTTGCAAATTTTTTATTTTTTAACTCGCAATATGAATGAATGTTGTATAATATTGATCCATCAGCGACGCCCCCGTGTGGACCCTCATGGACAAATATTATTGTCGTAATATGATATACTCGATGTATTATGTGATTTACTTTAATGCATATACTCAGAGGATTATTGTGATAAAATGTGCAGAAGACTAAATGCATGATTGACTTCTATAATGTGTTTGGAGAAAACCCTAAAGCACATGAGTGACATGAGATTTTGTGTTGAGCACAATATTTGGAACACATGAGTTATGAAATATTGTGTTGAGTGTAATATCTTGAGAACATGAGTTATGAGATTTTTTGTTGAGCATATGCTCTCGATCACATGAGTTAAAAGATTGGAAGTGTTGAACATAATCCCTAGAGCATTCCAAATTTGATGTTGAACATAAGATCTGTAACATCGGATCCTTGACCATTGTATCACTAGGTGTATTATACAAGTACATCGTAGTATTAGTGTTGAGTGAGAGGCTCTCGAATGGCACTAAAGTGTAAATCCTAGTTATTTAGCATTGAGGTTGGGCTCTGAATAGCGCTAGGAGTTACTCAAATTAATTGTTTTGAGTGAGAATTCCTTTGAAAAGCATCGAACCTTATCTTACTTATTTTGAGTTGATTAAATGAAATTCTCATCAAGTAATAAGGAACTACCATGACACACAAGGTTATCCAACAGTCAAGGAGGATCTAGAGGTGCCTAACATACTTGACCAACCTTACCTAAGGATATGATAAAAGAAATAGTATAATTTAAGGAAAACATCAAGTAAATGAGATCATGTTATATGATGCATAAATAAATATTAACAATAATATATATAATTTATATATATTATGAATAAAAGAATAATGATATATAATATATATAAAAGAATATAAAGATAAGTAAAATAAATAAATAAGGAGTTTATGTATTTATTATTTACTAAACTGATTAAATAAATATTCAATCATAAAATTGAAATTATGAACTAGTAAAAAGTTCATAAGTTATAAAAATAATTATTAACTCCACATAAATCAAATAAAGATTATTTTTCAAGAAAATAATGGATTCTTGATCTAACAAAAGTTTTTAAAAAACTGCTCTTTCCTAAAAATTGTCTATGAAGACCCAAGCAAAGGGAAGGCTTGGGGATCTAATCTCATATGAGCTGATCATTATTCCTAATAATTTTTGGAAAGAATTCCAAAATAAATACACTCTTATATAGATCCTGATATTGCAAATAGGAGAAGAATTACTAAGTTAGGAGCTCTAGATTACTTGCATGTTGGAGCCAGCTTGGGAAGATCCATATTAGAGCAAGGAATGGTTCCAGGTCATCATTGGGAGGAACGTGGTACTTCAAAATTTATTTGTTAAGATACATAAGGTAAGAGATAACTAGATTTTATTAATTCTATGTGTTTAAGTGTGGAGGGTTCATAGCCATTAAAAGAAGCTGAAAAGTTGCAAGTATGATGTTTCTGCTTTTATGATCATATTAGCTATATGTTTACATGTTATAATTATAATATTTATGTTATGTATTAAATATCTACAATATTTATTTTCTAGTTGTTTATATGCTTTAGTTTATTTCATTGTTTAAATTGAAACTCAACATTTAAATTCTTATATAGAAATCTAGGGTTAAAAAGTTATTAGACTTACATGTAAGTAGTCTAGAAGTTTATGTTAGATCATTTAATCTAGATTCAAACCCTAGGTTCTAGTTAAAATACAACCAAATTTTCATCCTATGTCACATTTTAAATAAAACCAAATATTTACAAAACTAAATAAATAAACTCAATGATAAACAAACTCATTTTTTCCTTAAACGGACCATTATTTAAAACTCTACACAAAATGTTAAAATAAATATTGAATAAGAAAATTACAAACATCTTTACAAAACATTCAGTCCACGGATTGAATCCCTTTTAAATCCAAACTAAAAACTCTAAAATAAATGAAGTGATGACAGGTTTCATTTCCCAGCAAAACGCAAACTTAGATTTCAAATATTCTAAATACAAAAAAAATATAAACATTATACCTCTGATAGTAAGTCAAATCTTGTTAAGGATTGAAGGAATTCTTTCTTTCCAATCAAATCTATATACTCAACCTGTCTAAATAATTATAGTAACAAACAGAACTTTAAAGAAAGTTCCATTCTCATACGCATCGCATTGAGGGAGTTAAATGGATAAAAAAGATAATCAGCGCATGAAAAAATATTAATGAACAAAAGGGTAAAACCATTATCACAATGTTTTATAAATGAATAAGCTACAAAACATTAAACGATAAAAGCATTATAAAATCGTGTAAGAGAACATTAAATTATTAAACAAATTTACACAGGATGCTTTATTGACGAAGGGATTAGTCATTATGGCTTCCCGTAAAACCATCAATTCACCACATCTAACTTATAGACAGATCTAGGCTCTTCGACTTAAAAACAAACTTACTGACAGGAATTATTCCATAAAATTTAATTCATTCCTCATATGAATTCAAGAGATTTGCCTTTGGCATATTTTATAAATAGACAATTTACTTACATAAAAAACAAATCATTTAAATCGATAGAGCTACATCCTATCTAATATCGAATATCAAAACAATGATATCATAAGTGGAATTGAACAAAAATGGCACTATTACCATTTATAAATGCATTAAAATGTATAGTCATAATAAAACAAAGGAACCCCGAAAGATTTATTTAAACCCAAATCAATCCATTACAGAGCTAATGGTAAACCAAAAATATATAGCAGAGTCACTAGTTAATTACTACCTAAACTCAACATTAACTTATCTTATGCAGAATGTGTCAAACTTTGTTCACAAAACTGAATTTCCATAAGTTGTTCTTACCCTCTTCTAGCTGTTTTCCCCGATGTGGTTATTAATATGAATCTGTAATGTATTTAAGTTACTTGATTTGGTGTAGATGGTTACATTGCTAATTGATTATTTCTTATCATGCATTTAAGTGTATGTGTGTTCGTTTCATATCTTACTTACTGGTTATAAGTTTTATTTACTCGCTTATGGAAAATCCTGACTTAAGTCGTATTGAGAAGGGGTGGAGTGGCGGGACCTGTATCCCGTATAAGATAACTTGGAGAGGTAACTTGTTTTTACTTGAAGTTATAGGGTTTTCTTAGTTCATGTTGAACTAATGCATCTCTTTCTTTGTTTTGTACAGGTGCACTAAGTGACAAAAAATTGGCTATAATAGTTTAAACAAAGACATGCTTCCTATGCTAAACTGTGTTAGTGCTTGGACAACAAGAGGACCATATTCCTATATTAGTGATTATGATTTCTATTGTTAGGTTTGTTGTTTATGCATGGCTGGGTTGGTTTAGACCTATGTCTAACTCGTTATCATTATTACTATGGTTCGAAGACTTCATAACTTGGTCCCAATGCTTAATGTTTAGAATATAAGCTTGGATTTTGTTTATGTCCAAAGTTTTGGAAGGTTTTAAATCACAAGACTTATTCATGATGTAATTAAAGTTTACATTTTTTATACTATATCTTAAAGTATGTTAAACCATTCATGAAATATTGCATATCCCATGAATTTTTGCTTTATCCTAAGTCATGATGCATATGATGGGGTTTTGATGTGCAAGGATTTCCAATTACCAAGTCGTGATTTGGGGTTTAAGAACTATAGGGACGGGGATAAGAAATCGACGTAGTGGTGGATAGGGTGGCAGAGTAAATGATCCTTGGGATGTGTGGGTCTCAATCCCTAAGCTTAGACTATAGTGGAACAATGGGTCATTTCGCATTTCGTTGGGTGAGCTATGTTCGAATCTCTGGTCTATATCATGGCGTGAGGTATAGCTTGCATCTGCATTTTGGAAGGTATACCCTTCACCTATTTTGCAACGTTGTCCATTATTTTTTTGGCTTGAAGGATTGGCATACTTCTCACTTTTCATTGTTCCTTATTTGTAGGTAGCAGGGTCTTCACCACATGGGTCATGGGTCTTTCATGCGACCGACGCATTACCCTTCACAGGTAAGCCCTTTATAAACAAGCCTAAACTTGTTCCTCTGCGTATGGGTGTTTTCACAGAGCTTAAAGCTCACCATTTAATAAATGAATATGTGTGTGGGTTAGGGGTTTTGACTTTGTACATGTCTATTGTAAATAGAGAAAATCATCCAGAAATGTTTAAGCAATTTGGGGTTTAAGTTGTTTGGTTTGGGTTTGGTTCCTTCAGGCCATGATTATCACAACTCCGCTCTATAATAATTTTGGGTTGATAGCTTTAACTAGTGACCGTGATGATTAATGCAAACTCTGTGTTTTAGTTATAATGTTCGGTTTTGAAAATGGTGGTAGCATGATTGCTTGAAATGGTGCATTGGATTGGAATCAAAACTATGTAATTTTTATATATAATTTATAGTGGTTAATTGTAGGAATTCACTGTTGTGTATAGATTGTGTATACAATTTCTTGCTTGGAAAGTCTTTGACTCTATGTAAATTTTATATCTGTAATTTCACTTCTCATTTGGGTATTTAACAGAGTTGTTTGACTTTAAAGTTGTGCCATTGTTGGAAATGGAACTCTTGCATTTTAGCTTAGCGACTGTGTAGATATTAGTGAAATGTTGATTTATGGTGATTTATGATTCTTTTACTTGTATGTGTATTAATTTTGGGGATGGCCATGAAATGTGGTGTTTAAATTTATGATATGGAGTTCGTTGTGATGATAGTGTCAAAAGTGGCTAATTTGTTTATAGTTATTGTTGATGGGTTCCTTTATTTCTCAGCCATGATCCTTGAAATCATTACAGCATATAAAATTGGGGTTTACATTACTGTGTGGAAATGTTTGAATGTGATTTACAGGATGTTTATATTTTTGGTATTTTAATGTGTGGAAAGGTTAACATGGAAATTATTGATCTGTGGTTAATTATTCTTACATTTAAATGTTATTAGAGTAGACTATGTGGAATAATGGTAATATATTACAGTGTTGATAAACTGTGGCGAATCGAACCCTACAGGATTCGATGATGGTCATGGTTGGAATGTAACCCTTTTTTTTAAAACATGAGATTGCACGATTCAATCTTGGGCTACGTAGGTTGTAAACGATGTGAGTGTAGATTTTGTTTTGGAATGAATGCCAATAGGACTCGATCCTATAACCTCTTGATTTATACGATATATGTTATTGTATTTTGTATTAGGTTATGGTTATTTTCTTATGTTATAATATCTTGAGAGATGTGATTTTGATAATGTATTTTGTATTAGGTTAAAAAGTATATAGTGTGGTTATGAAATATGAGGCACTCGTACCTATAGACCTTATAGGTATCAATATCTTAGCTTGGCATTCAAAGTTGTTGTTTATAATATAGAAATTATTTCCTATAGTTTGTTTTATGATATTTTATTTAAAGTGTTAGCAATTTATATTCAAGTTTTAATCTTCTGCATAGAGATTAGGCTAATACTATAGATAATAGTTTGGTTTATTTATAAATAGTATAATCCTACTGGAAATATGAAATATTCTAGTAGAAATAAGATATAGATTCTATTTTTAAATAATTTTAGGTTTTGAACTTGAAAGTAATAAATAGGAAATAAATTGCAGACATGAATAGAAACAAAAAACCTCCTATAGATAACGCTAAAGGTGTTTAATTAATCATGAATCAAATATATTAAAATAACCTAGTTGAATAGAAAAAGATAATCTAACCTTTGAGAAAATAAATACATCTACTAATAAACAATGAGTTTAAAATGTAAGTGCAGAAGGAAGTAATGCAGAAAATATAACCTAGTTATAGCAGAGAGTTCATAGTGTCATATCGTGAATTTTGACCTAACACTTATGGGAATAAGCCCCATTAAATATTTTTAGATTTTTATCATTTAAGCTAGCATTATATTAGGATCATTAACTGAGAGAATAACAAGCACAACAATCAAATACAAGAGAAAATGATCACAATGCTTTTCCTCGGGGAAACCATAAATGGAGAAAACCCCGCAACTTCCTTAGAGATAGAATCAGCACCAAAAGTAAAACCCCAAAACAATAATATTATCTCTCGACAATAGTAGCCTCTTTCTTTCTAGCCCCAGCAACTTCTTCTCTCTCAGCTATGTGCTACAACTAAGTGTGAGTGAGTGTGTGATAAATAGAGAGGTTCACTCTCTATTTATACTAATTCCTGACTTGATAATAACTCACTAGGGCTGACTTCTCTAGGAGAGTCTAATAACCCTAGGTTCCTAAAACTGTGGGGACTTTAACCCTTGAACAATAGGAGGGTTACCCACAATGACTTGACATGAATTGTTTACATTATTTAATCTCCTAATAGGAACATCAGGGCATGACATGACTCATATACATTACCGACACTTCCCAGAATAAACATTGGGGTAAAAGACATAAGATATACAAGTGAATACATTCTAAAGTTACAAATACATCAACACTCCCTCTTAACTAGGAAGGTATTCTCTTGACACAATTTATCGGCACAGTTCTTCTTCTTTGTATCATCTATATCATCAATGAGTTCTCGTCATTTTCATCTTCAAGTCACTTCATGTTCAATTCATCTTCATCTTGATCTGGATCCTCACTCAATCTAGATCATCACTACTAGATCATCTATGTTGGATCATCATCACTGGATCTGGATCATCATCACTCAATCTGGATCATCACCAGGTCATCATCATAGGTGTTATCTCTTAATTCTTCTCGTCATAAAAATTTCTACAAAGCCATCCCTTTTTCATGGTGGATGTACATCTACAGAGCTAGTCCTTTTTCATACTATATGTATCATCACAGAGCTAGTCGTTTTTCATACTAGATGTGGAATCTACACAGAGCTAGTCCTTTTTCATACTAGATGAGTCTTCACAGAGCTAGTCCTTTTTCATAGTAGACGTGGGATCTACACAGAGGCAGTCCTTTTTCATACTGGATGAGTCTTCATAGAGCTATTCCTTTTTCATAGTAGATGTGGGATCTACATAGAGCCAGTCCTTTTTCATACTGGATGAGTCTTCACAAATATAGTCCTTTTTTGTACTAGATGTGGGATCTACAAAGAGATAATCCTTTTTCATACTAGACATGTCTTCACAGAGCCAACCCTTTTTCACGCTTGATGTGGGATCTACACAGAACTAGTCCTTTTTCATACTATATGTGTCTTCACAGAGCCATCTCGTTTTCATGCTGGATGTGGGATATACAAAGATATAGTCCTTTTTCATACTATATGTGTCTTCACAGAGGCATCCCTTTTTCATGCTAGATGTGGGATCATCACATACATCTGACAATGGAAGGAACCAATCCTCTCACCATGTCATAGCTCTTACATCGGACCATGGAAGGAACCAATCCTCTCACCATTTTGGAAGAGCACAACACTTACATATAAACATGGAAGGAACCAATCCTCTTACCATGTTGAAAAAGCACAACACTTATATATAACCATGGAAAGAACCAATCCTCTCACCATGTTAAAAGTGCTCAGCATGGACTCATCACTTCCTCTTGGAAGGAATATCTATCTAGAGAACACCAACCTTCTCCCTAAAAAAACTCAAACTTCACCCTAGCCAATGGATTAGTAAAAAAATAATCTATCTGTTCATCCATTGAAACATACTGGAGCTTCACTACTCCTCGCTGCACCATATCCCTGATATAGTGATACTTGATCTCGGTATGCTTCGAATTGTCATGGAACACTGGGTTCTCCGTCAACTTCACACAACTCTGGTTTTTGCAATATATACAAGTAACATCTAATGGGAGATCAAATAAATCAGACAGTAGCTTCCTCAGCCATAGTGCCTCACAACTAGCTAAATAAGCTACAAAATACTCTGCTCCATCTATACTCAGTGCCACATAGGATTGCTTCCTACTAAACCAAGAGATCACACATGATCCCATACTGAAGCAGCACCCTAAATTGCTCTTCCTATCAATGGCACTACTTGCCCAATCTGAATCAACATAAGCCTCCAGGTTAATCTTCTAATCAGCCCTATACTTGAGCCCATAATCAATTGTACCCTTCAGGTACCTCAGAATATCCTTTGCAGCAATCAAGTTAACATGTCTCGGATATATCAAGAACTGGCTCAAGGTGTTCATAGGAAAGCAAATATATAGTTTCGTATTCGTCAAGTACATCAAGGACCCAATCATCTGATGATACATAGTGGCATCAACCGAATCATATGAAGCATCACTCAATAGATTTAGGTTCGATGACATAGGTGGGGTTAAGGCCTTGCAATCCATCATACCAAATCTCTTTAGGATCTCTATTGCATACTTCCCTTGTCCGAGGAAGATTCCATCCGCATTCTGCCATGCCTCCATGCCTATAAAATAATGCATCACACCTAAGTCCTTCATTTTGAACTCGGCAGCAAGCATTCTCTTTGTATCAACAATCATCCCATCAATATCTGTTACAAATAGATCATCTACATACAGTAGGAGCATCACTAGGTTTCCATATTCAACGTTGTTGTAAAGGTTGGAATTTGCTTTACTCTTGGTAAAGCCCAAACTAGATAGAAAGCTACCATTTCTACCATATGATGTCTTGGGTGCTTGTTTCAAACTATACAGGGCTTTCTTCAATCTACACACATGAGACTCCCTGTCATGTGTCTCAAAACCAAGTGGCTGCTCCACATAAACTTCCTCTTCTACTACACCATTCAAGAAAACAGTCTTGACATCCATCTGGTGTATCTTTCATTTCATCACTGCAGCTAGAGAAAGTACTGATCTGATGGAAGTGTATCTGGCTATAGGTGCAAAATTTTCTTCATAATCTATTCCTTTTTTCTGGTAGAATCCACGAGCCATGAATCTTGCTTTATATTTTTCTATGCTACCATTTGTAGCATGCTTGATCTTGTAGATCCATTTGGAAGTCACTACAGAGTTCCCCTCAGGTCATGGGACAACATCCCAAACATCATTCTTTATGATTGATTGGTACTCTTCGATCACAGCATCCTTCCATTCTTTCTTTTCTATTGCTTATTCATAGTTGGAAGGTTCTTTATCAATCAAATCACATAATAAGGCTACATAACTAGAACAAGACCTAGTTGTTTTCCTTTCTCTCTGTGATTCTTCTGGAGCCCCATATATTTCGACAGCTTGGATAACTTCTTGTACCCAAGAAGGTTTCCTCTTTAGAGGATTCTTCTCTTGAGGTGGATCTACAGGTTCTTGAGGTTCTTCTACTTCTTGTTCTTCTTCTTGATATTCTTTGTTCATGGTTGTGTCATGAATTCTGGGTGCTTCTATTTCTTCAGGTTCTTCAGCAGGTCTCTTTATAGATTTGTTGTAAGCTGAGTCTTCATCAAATGTCACATACCTGTTTATGTTGATCTTCTTGAATTCTAGGAAGTATATTTTGTAAGCCTTCAACCTTTTAGAGTATCCCGCAAATTACCATTCCTTCTCGAAGGATCTAACTTTGTCCTCTTTTCTTTCGGAATGTGTATGTACACTAGACAACCGAATATTCTAAGATGGATGACTTTTGGTGTCTTGCCGGAAAAGACATCCCCAGGTGTCCTACTTTTGAGTACTCTATGTGGAGTACGGTTCTGTACATACACCATTGTTCTTGCAGCTTCTTCCCATAGATGCATGGGAAGATATCGATCATGAAACATGGCCCTTGCAACTTCCATGATCATTATATTCTTCCTTTCTATAACACCATTCTGTTGTGGATTATATGGAGTGGTTAACTCCCTCTTAATCCATAAATCTTTGCGTAAGTCTTTGAATTCATTCGAAGTGAATTCTCTGCCATTATCTAATTAAAAAGTGTTGATATTATTTTCTGTGTGGTTCTCTTCAAGGATTTGAATTCCTTGAACTTGCTAAATACTTCATATTTATTCTTCATAAAGTATATCCATGTCTTCCTAGAAAAATCATCAATAAAAGAAACATAGTATACATACCCGCTTAATGAACAGGATGACACTGGACTGCATACATCAGAGTGGATGATTTCCAATATTCCTTTTGTATTTCTCTCACTACTTGGAAATGTATTCTTTGTGATATTTCCTTTTGCACATCCTTTGCAAACACCATCATGTTTTGTCTGCAATTTTGGAAGACCTTCAACAGCTTTGCTTGCAAGTGGTAGTGCCATGTAATGCACATGTGCAAACCTTCTATGCCAAAGTTCATTTGGTTCTACTGAGTCATGAACCAAAGCTTGTTTTGGTTGGCCGTTCAATTTGTATAGACCTCCTTCTTGTTCCCCAATCACTATTGCATCATCAAAAGTCTTTCCCTTTGGCCACATAAGAACTTGGCCATATACAAAAGCAACCCTCATTCCTTTTGCATCCAATGCAGATATGGAGAGGATGTTCTTCTTTAGTCATGGTAAAAACAATACATTTTTCATCTTCATAGAATTTCCAGAGTCTATCTTATAGGAGGATTCACCACTATCTTTTATTGGATACTAGTAGTCATCCCCAACTTTCACCTTGTGAGGTGACTCATGTTCAAGTAGTTTCACAAATGATTCTTTGAATCATGTCATATTCTTGGAAGCACCACTATCTATAAGCCAACCATTGCTTTCATGTGATATAGTTCCTATGAAAGCGGATATTAGCACATATTCTTCATCACTTGAAGAATAATCACTTTCTTGTCTGATTCTCTTTGTGGAAGGTTCATCGTCCTTTGCAGCATGAGCATGATGTCTTTTCTTGTTTCCCTTTTTCTTATTTGAGTTCCCTTTGTTAGGGTATTATTTCGATATGTGACCTTTCTCGTCACATCTGTAACATCTAATAATAGACATATCTCTTCTAGAGTGTGAAATATTACCTTTGGAGTGATGATGGTCCCTTCTGGTTCTCTTGTTGTGGGATGTGAGAGCTTGATATTCACTTCCCATATTTTCTTCTCAAGCTGCTATCTGAGATAATTCTTGAGATAATTCTTCCCATAGTTTTATAAAATTGAATAACTTCTTTCTGGCATAGATCCCTTGAATGAAAGATTCCCCTGCCCTAGGAATACTATTCAAGGTGGTCAACACAATTTCTATATTATTTTCTTCTTCATCTACTACTTCCAGTTGTTCCTTGATCTGAGAGACCCTTGTAAAGTAAGACTAGATGGCCTCTGCATTCTGGATCTTTACATTCTTTGGTTGGTTTCTCAGAGTCATCTTCCTTTTATGTTCTTCCCTTCAAATAGTTTGGTTAGGGAATCAAACATAGCTTTAGGTGTCTTTACGGAGGACACCTGTGGTATGAGGTGATCCTTGATTGAATCAACAATAATCCTCTTATACATAACCAACTTATTCTTGTGTAAGGCCTTAGCCTCATCTCCCTTTGGAACTGGAACCTCCTCATTGATATAGGAGTCCAACTCATTTTCTTCCAGGACTAGGAAGATCCTATACTTCCAGGATCGGAAGTTATCAACTCCCTCAAGCTTTTCATCGAGCTTGGTATCATGAAACATCTTAAATTAGAACCTCAAATGGAAATACAAAATATTTAGATCTTACCAAGTAAAGATGTCAGATCTGGATTTGGAGCTAAATTTCTGTAGTGTTGGTTTAGGAGCATATTAGGGTTTGGCTTTCCTAGAGTTCTATCCAACCAAATGCTTTTATATTGATCTCTAAACTTTGATTTTGAGGAGGAGATCAATCGAGGCCTGGGATCACTAAAAAATTGCACTTCTGTGGAAAGGCCTAATTTCCGATAGCAGTGTCAAGTCAAAAATTGAAAAAGCTCAGAATCAGATTGTGCTTCAACAAAAAGATGTGCCCTAGGGAGGAGAGTCAACCCAACCTTCTTTTGTTGAAAATCTATGGAGAGATATCCAAAAATTCTGAATCCCTAGTTCCCATAGTTGCACATAGTCTTCTTCTCAGGTTAGCTCTGATACCATGTTAGATTTTTATCATTTAAGCTAGCCTTATTTTAGGATCTTTAACTGAGAGAAAAATAAGCACAACAATCAAACACAAGAGGCAATGAACAGAATTTTTTTCCTTAGGGAAACCATAAATGGATAAAACCCCACAACTTCCTCAGAGATAGAATCAGCACCAAAATTAAAACCCCGAAACAATATGATGATCCCCCGACAATAGTATCCTCTTTCTTTCTAGCCCTGGCAACTTCTTCTTTCTCATCAATGCACTACAACTGAGTGTGAGTGAGTGTGTGATAAATAGAGAGGCTCACTCTCTATTTCTACTAATTATTGACTTGACAATAACTCACTAGGTATGAATTCTCTAGGAGGGTCTAATAACCCCAGGGCCCCAGAACTGTGGGGACTTTAACCCTTGAATAATATGAGGATTTCCCATAGTGACTTGACAGGACTTGTTTACATTATTGAATCTCCCGATAGGAACATCGGGGCATGACATGACTCAAATACATTATAGAAACTTCTTGGAATAAACATCGGGGTACAAGACATGAGATATACAAGTGAATACATTCCAAAGTTACAAATACATCAACAAATATGATGTTACTTTGATGTTTTATTTTGATATATTGGGTCTAGGAACCCACTACATATGAACATGATCGATTTGTTTGATATATTGGGAATAATCAAGTTACATATGTTTTATGTATGATTTTATGTGTTGGAATGGACCATGAAGCACATGATTGATGACATGTTTTCTGTTGAGAGAGAAGATACAGAGCACATGAGTGTTTATGTTGTGTTGGGTGAGCAACTCTCAAGCAGATGAGTGTTTATGTTGTGTGCAGCGAAAATCTTTGGATCACACAAGTATTTATGTGTGTTGAGCGAGGAGCTCTAGAACACATGAATTATGAAAACCTCTGTGTTGAGTAGGAAGATCTGAAGCACATGAAAATATAATTGGAAGTGTTGGGAATAATCCCTAGAGCCTTACAATTTGATGTTGATCATAAGCTCTGGATAAGTTCTAGGAGTTACCGAAAAATAATTAATTATGTCGAGTGAAAATGACTCATGTAAAATATTGGTCTCATATGACTTATTTATAAGCGATTAAATGAAATCTTGAATTTTTGTATCTCATCAAGTACTGAAGAAGTACCATGTTATATGAGGGAATCCAACATGCAAGGATGTTTAGAGTTGACTAGCCTAGTAGACCTAACTGCCTACCTGANTTATATGATACCTAAAGACAAATGTTAACAAACAATATATATATATATATATATATATATATATATATATATTATAAATGGTATGTATAAGAGTAAACATAGTAATAATAATTAAAGTATGAGAAAGAAAGAGAGGCTCCATTTTATTATTATTACATTAAAATAATTAAATAGTATAATACCTACAAATATGAACTAGTTAAAATTTCCTAAGTTAAATATTAAAAAGTACCTCTTAGCGCTCTGTTTGCAACAGTCGAGTTATGGGCTTGGAAGCATTCGAAAAGGGTCCTATTCAATCAAGAATTATATGAACACCCTTCATGTTATCCAATGGATAGTTTCCATCGACTAGGACCATCATATGAAGAAGAGACCTCGATCTACATTGGTAGATCCTTCCAAAGGTCAAGACATGCAGTAGTGAAAATGAGATAAAGAGGTGTCATAGATCAACGATCCAGATTCACGATGGAGAATATCAGCGATAGTGCATTGTTCCATAGGCCAAAATACACAATCAAATATTTGAAGTTTGGCCCATTAAAGGGGACCAACAATGAACGACTGAGATTATGACGAAGCTTGATCGACGACCTGATATGGTTTGGCTGGGAAAATAGGCTCGGTAGAAGGAGATTTCCAAAATCACGAAGCTGGTTAAAAAGTGGAAATATCTGAAAGCAGAGATGGGAGTATGAGCATATCCACGGCCTTAGATGATTTTGCGATCCAAAATTGTGTGGATAAAGTCGTGATTCCAAATCACAGAAAGTGGTGTCGGCTGCAAAGATCAATGGTAAAGACAAAGGTGGGGATAGATCTACGGTCATGGTTCATTCTTTGATCTGAACTAGCACAGATAGGGTCAGGATCTCCATTCATGAAAAGTGGTAGGGTCTACTCCGATCAATGGTTGCATGGAATGTTCGATCTCCATCGATGGATAAGAAGCATACCATGGTCTAAAGATGCTTGTTGGATCAAGGAAGGAGGAATTGGTGATAGAGGTTAAAGAAACGAGGACGATGGATGTGAAAGACCCTCCAAATCAAAGGGTTCAGAAGGCCTCAAGGCTGTAGGTATCACATCCAATGTATATTTGACAGTAGAAGAGATGTTCCCATGCATGATCTTCCTCCCGACAGACTCAATTGATCCTCCAGATGCCATTTGTAGCATGTATAGAGGAGAAATCATCCCTGTGGTAGAGCCATATCACCTAAATATGGGCATCCTCCATGTGGTTTGGCATGTGGAAGTAAGGAAAGTAACCAAAGAATCCACTCTTCACATGGGGAAAGGCCAACACGATGGGGGAGACCATTCTATTTCCTATGTCACAAGAGTAAGGGAGTGTGAGAATGTCCACTCCATTTTCTTTGTAGCATGGGTCGACTAGATGGGGTGGCACCTGAAAAATATTTTCCATAGCATACGGTAAGGTGCCACAGCCAATGAAGTGAAGTGACTAGATCTCCAACAGGTAAAAGATCACTCAGGCCATGCCCTCACACATGTCAACACCAAGACACTCGATGACGGAATGTGTAGAAATGCTAACCGGTCATTGCAGAGTCCAGTCTCGTAGCATTATATATATTCCTTTGTAATTCTAGGAATGAACTAACATACTTTCAAATCACGATTTTTTGTTTTGTTTTGATTCCATAAAAGTTCAAGAAGTTGGTGAAGGCAATTTGGTTAGAAAAGATTGTCTATATGGGTGTGCTGATGGTTGGTGAGAAAATATCCACACTTACCCGTCGCCTTGGTTTTCCATACCAAGGATGACACTAACCATTGGGGCGTAGACATGAATAATTTTGAGAGATACACCCACCTTTAGATACCCGCACCTCTAGAGGCACATTGCATGGTGTTGGGCACCCAATATGCAAGTTAATTACAGCTAACATACGGAGTGTGCAAAATTTATTGTTAACCCAAGAAATTTGTCTATTTCAAGGATAACATGCACTATATATGCTTAAAAATTGAGTTTATGTAAGTAAACAATCTTATCCTTTGTTCAGCTACGCTCATCCCAAAGATACACTTAATCCCATTTACCTTCTAAGGAATGCAGTCACAATTACCTTCTACTTCTCGTGATCTAGAATTGAAATATACATGGAACCACATCTAGATTACTTTTAAAGAGAATGAAATCCTATTTATCAAACCATATAATGATTCACACAACCTTCTTAATCTGATTATTCTAGAAATTCAAAACACAGAAGTTGAGTTCAGGTATTCTAGAAATTCAAAGTATAGGAATTGAGTTTATCTAATCTAGAAATTAAAAGCACATGAATGAAATTCTACAAGCATGAAAGCAAAGGAACAACTTGAAAGAATATATGGAAACAACAATTAAGATATTTGGGAATGAACAGAGCTGTTCAGCTACCACGCAATTGCATAAGAAATAATTACCTACACAGTTGACTGTCTTACCATACCACTACATCTTTCCAAGAGATGCAATTAATAACACATTGTAAATCCATAACTGTTGTAGCTTCCTATGAAGAAATGGAATTAACACAATATCACATGACAGAATAATGAAAATTCCTAATTTAACTCAGCAATCCCTATGGGAAGGCGGGCCCAACCTTCACACAGAGATGTTGGATACAACCCACGTTAAAACCTTTAGATAGGAAGTAACTCCTTCTATTAAAAAGGCAGATCAAGTACACAACTCTCAATCACAACTAATACAATTGGTTGATTAGGGGTTCAACCCTTGGCTCAGAACAGTTCTCCATATTTATACAATGTGAATCATAACATCCTATCCCTATTATTGGGCAGCCATGAAGATCTCTAATCTTCAGGCACCCTAAATCACAACAACTGTTACAACTGTGCAGGATGAAAGATAGGAAATATATGGAAACTATTAATTGACCCAGAAATGATGATATCCTCATATCACAGCTATACACAAGAAACAGTATACTATTGACCTCCAAAGCTGTCACATTCTATTACAACTATCTTTATATAGATTTGCCTGGAATAGTATACTGGGACCGCATTCTTTGGGCAATGGTAGGATGGATGGCAATAAACTTGAGTGATGAATTCCCATCCTTTTTGTAGCATGGTCAGCCTACTATACATGCAGTCTCTATATCTCAAAATACCTTTATAAACCATCATATGTTAGCATATTGATGGATATAAATCCTTAATTACCACAATCATAAGTATTAATAAAATAAGATAATAACTAATCATACCTTGGTGGCTTGAAGAGTAGAGTGAGGGAAAAACATCTATTTGGCATGTTCAATGAGGTAGGATAGGGAAAAAAGAGGTGAATAAGGATGGTAAAAAAGGGGCCATTTCTAGGCCCAACATCTCCCCCCAACTGTCCTGTTCCATGTCCTCATGCAAAAACCTCCATTATTCGAAATATGAATCTTTCACTATGCTCTGTTCATGGAGAGAAGAGAAGTTGTAGGGAAACTCAAACGTTCCTTATTTTTCTATGAACACTCTATGGGAAACCCAATATCTCCAACATTGTTTCTCCTCTGTTTTGGTCAGTGAGAAATCCATCCTGTATGGTTTTGCTGGCCACCAGATGAGGAGAAATTTAAATTTCAGGCCCAACCAATCAGCCCCACACTCCTTGATACCTCCAACATAACCCTCAACCCTAGAAAGTGCCTATTCAAAATTTATTAAATAATAGGGGTCTCTATTCCTGAGGGTAGGAGAGGCAGCCTACCACATGTGCTTACTACCTTCCAAAGCAGTTTGTTGATGTATGGAGATGTGGCTGATGCAAGTAGAAATAACTTCTTCCTATAGTTCCATTATATTCCCAGTCTGTATGGGGCATGACAGAAAACTCCGGTGTCGAGCAAGAAAAATACGAGGATTTTGAGGCTCACTTCGGATCCACAGATTAGAGTGGGATTCATTGTGATAAAAGGTTCAAAAACAACTTTCTCACTGAGCATGATTCCTCACAAAAGAAGCAAAATCCCTTAACTGAACATCTCCTAAAAAAGGGACAGGATATGATTGGCGGTCTAGAGGACAAGCCATCTCATGCAAATATAGTTCACATAGCAAATTCTACTCTTCAAAATTGCTTCTCAAAAATGTTTCCAAGAAGTTTGTTGCGGTTGTTATATCAAATGATCTCCATTCTTTCACAGCCCTTAACTTAAACAAAACAAATTGTTCAAATAAAAAAGAGAGGGTAAGAAGAGGAAGGTACCCTAGTGCCCAGGAGTTCTTGAGAAAGAGTATACATCTGATATTTTTCCTTCTGTATAGACTGGAACTTTTTTAGCTCCCTTAGCTCCTTCTATAGTTCTTCCTCTTGAAGCCTCTAGGTCATGCGTTCTTCTGCCCATTTCTCCTTTAGTCTCCTGGTTGTCTTTTTATGCTCAGTGAGGGAGACCATCCCTTCTTGCTATTCTTCTACCTGGATCTTCCACTTTCTTATCTCCATTCTCAAAATTGAGATTTCCTCTGTGGGTTGCAGAGTTTCTTGTTCTTTAGGATACTCATCCTTGTTATAATCCAAGTCAATATAATTTTTAAGGGATTCACTCCAAACATTGTCACCTGATGTGCCACATTGGACATTCTGCACATCTAAAGTTATTTCTGTGGGTCCTGGTTGTTGTGTAACAACAACCTCTCCTTGAATTCCTTTAGAGACAACTTCCACCACTTCTGGAGATGTTGGTTCTTGTGTAACAACATCTTCTTTCTAGGGTTCTCCTTTGGCAACTTTGGTAGCTGACTGTGAGGATGTTGGTTCTTGTGGAGCAACTTACTTCTGCATTTTAATCTCATTCTCTACCTAATCATCAGCTGCTATCTCATCCATGGACTGTAAGGCTACTGGTTCTTGTGTAATAGAGCCCTATGGTTCTTTTTCCTTATGCTGCTGAGATTAGATGTCTTCTTCAGTATGAAGCTGTTCCTCAAGGATTTTAGTATCACCTAAGGGTTGTGATTGAACTTGTTCGTATTTTCCCATATCCATATCAGGAATGACATTCTCTTTAGGGTTGGCCTCTTGTTGCATCCCAGGAGCCTCTACTACAATTTTCAAGGATGTTGGTTCTTGTGTGGCAACATCCCGATTTACTTCTTCATCTCCATGTTGTTGTGATTCCACTTCTAGTATCTCTATGTCCTGATACAAGTCTGGGGTCATACTACAAATTTCTTCATTAAATTCAAGAGTTCGTTCAGTCCCTAGTTCTTATTCTCTCATTTGAACAACCACTTGGAAAAAAACATTCAAGGATGTTGGTTCTTCTATGATAGCATCATGTTCAGTCTCATCATTGGTTTGTTTTTGTATTTCTATGTCCATTATTTTTGTGTCATGGGAGGATTTCGGGGTCTTAATGCAATCTTCATCCATAAAATCGGGAATAACTTCATCTTCTAATTCCTCTGTCCTAGGGTTAGTGGCCATTTTGACAGGAATATTCAAGGATGCTAGTTCTTGTGTGGAGGCATCCTGCTCATCTGAAACTTCCTTCTCCTGAATTTTCTCTTGGGGAATTTCACCACTTCTCAGATCAATAACTTCATCAGGAATATTTAAAGATGTTGGTTCTTGTGTAACAGCATCCAGCTCATCTGCAACTTCCTTCTGATGAATTTTTTCTTGGGGACTTTCACCATCTCTCAAATCAGGAATATTCAAAGATGTTGGTTTTTGTGCGATAGCATCCTGTTCATCTGCAATTTCCTTCTCATGAAGTTTCTCTTTTTGATTCCCATCATCTTTCAAATTAGGTTGTCCCTGTCCTTCCACAGTTGGAGGTGCAGACTACTATGCTGTAAAGACACGAACTATAACCTTATAACTTGACTCATCAAAAATTTCTCCACACATAGGAAATACCACTCCTTCTTCCCCTTTTCCAACATCAGTAGGATTTGATCCTTCCAATTGATCTGTAGCTTTGAAAAATGTGTTGAGCTTCCTTTCACCCTATTTTCTGTACGCTTTCTTCCAATTTTCCAATTCTTTTTAGAGTGCTTGAAATTTTTCCTTTAATATCCTATTTTCAAATAGAATTCCTTCAATTTGTAGTTCTTCTGTGACTGGTTCTTCTCGGGTGTCAATTGTTTTGGGTCTAAGAATGGGGAACACAATTTGTGCTTCTAAGGTTTCCCATTTTTCCCTTGCTATTTCTGTTGTTGCGACTCACCTGATTCTTTTCCTTATTATTGGTGGAGATGCCTTAATTTCATCCTTTGATCTCCTCCTTTTCCTTTGTGGTGATGGAGTTTTTAGATTTACAGGTGAAGTATAAGGGATGTCCCTAGTTCTAGCATTTTCTTGTTCTTCGGGATGTTCTTCCTC
Source organism: Pseudotsuga menziesii (assembly GCA_001517045.1). NCBI lineage: Eukaryota > Viridiplantae > Streptophyta > Pinopsida > Pinales > Pinaceae > Pseudotsuga > Pseudotsuga menziesii. Next base: position 873,876 of record LPNX010595878.1, on the reverse strand, counting down.
ATTCAACGTTCCTCCACATTCCGATGAGGATTCAATGGTCACCATCTCAGTGTTTTCTTCTGTTGCCATGGCTCTATCATCTCCAGTTTCAACTGTCGCAACATCTAATGCTACTCTAGTTTCACCCTTTGCTACTAGAGCTTCCCTATTATTTAGTTTTTGCATATGGTTTTCATGTCCATCCTCTCCCAATTGTTTTGTTTGTTCCTCTAGCTGATCCTCTGATCCAGAATCATCTCCCCCCACAACTACATTGGGGGGACTCCAAACCTCCTGTTGTTCTACATTTCCCCCCAACTATGGATTGAACTCCTTTTCTTGATGTTGAACATGCCCCACAAGTACAGGTATGTCCATTTCCTCTTCTATTGGAACACTAGGAAAGGGAGTGGGTTCTTGAGCTTGGGTTGTAAATTGATCTCAAGTTAGGTTGTGTTGAGCAAGGGTCCGTTAGATTATTAGTTTAATGAGGCCATGGTGGGAAACTGAGGAGAGTGGGTTCCTGGCAGCTCAGACAAACCCCACCATACGATGTAAATCATTGAATAGATAATATGGAATGTTTAAGAGAGACCTGTGATGAAGATGAGATAGTAAGGGAAATTCAGAATGATATACCATTTGGTACCTACCTTCACAGGTGATGTATTTCCTGAGAAAAATGGCGACTTGATTCCATGCTCGTGGCAATGATTGTAATACTATCCCCCTTCATGTCACTTGAATCTGCTCCCCTTCCATTAGAAAATCCTGTACTGCTATAGTGGTCAGGATTTGACATCTGAACCAAGCTCTTCCCACCCGAGGAGTACTAGTGACCTCAGCCACTATGGCTTCAGAGAATTCAATATGTAATACCCAAACCTCTAAGTGGGTTTCTTTAAGATTCAAAGCGAACTGTAAAGCTGCTTCATGGTGAAATCCATTCAGGCATTCGAAAAATTTCATCCAACCGGCAGCTTGAAAGATGGTGAAAACTTCAGCATTTCGTCTAATTTCTCACATGTTTGAAGGTTCATAGCGAGCCAGAATACCCATTTTTGTGTCTCCAGAATTATATTTCTGTCCAACAGATTATAGATTCTGACAATGGAGGTTATAGCGCAGAGTATGCATGAAACGTTGAGAGGGGGGTTAGGAAAATTCAAAAAGTTTCAGCACATTGGATTATTTGAAATTTTATCCCAAATTGGGAAAGGTGGCAGTTATTAGGTAGCATAATTAGTCATTACGTCACACGAGCAGAGAGTTAACGATGCAATAATGGGCATAAAAAGGGATGTACAAATGATATTGTCAAATCATATTGATACTTAATCAAGTAGTTAATCAAATCCATACCTTCGAAAATCTGCGATGGATGTCCTTTGGATAATAATAGAATGTGTGATTGTAGCCATTGCGAAAGATGTACTCGTGCGCTATGCAAACATTAAATGTGATCATTATTACAACAGTGCTATAATGACCTTTTCTGCTCACAAACCAAAAACAATCGTGTTAAAATGGTCAGAAATAGGATGAGTACTAAATTATGAGTCAAATTGCCAGCATCAGGAATCAGAGCCATATCTAAAGGAGTTGCTATCTTGTGAAAAAAAAACTACCAATAAGACAGGAGTCACCGCCATAAGCCATAAAGAAATCAAACAGTTTAGTAGAGGCACGGCCTTGAATGGTAGAAAAATCAGCCAAATGCAGGGAAATTACAACTGCCGAAAAAATATGTCGCAGCTACTGGAAAATATGTCGTAGCTTCCAGAAATGGATGTCGCAACTACCGAAAAAGGATAAAAGAATGTTAGACGGATAGAAATTGACTATGCTGCAGTTGTGCGAAACAAGATTTGTGGGCAAAAGTAAAACAGGGTCACAGCTATGGAAATCGAAGAGGCGTAGTTTCATGGTGTTGTAGCTGCTGGAAACGGTGTTGCAGCTACCAGAAACAGTGTTGTAGCTACCGAAAAAAGGTGTTGCAGTTGCCAGAAAAAGGTGTTGCAGCTGCTGGAAAAAGGTGTTGCAGCTTCCAAAAAAAGGGTGTTGCAGCTGCTGGAAAAAGGATGTTGCAGCTGTAACGGATTTATTAAAGGGGAGAAAAATATTTGGTGTACGAAGTTATATAGGAATGATTTTTGGTTTCCAGGCCCGATAATGACCACCACTCTTATGTGATTTCCTGCACAATTTATAAAAATAGATCAAGTGAAAAAGAAAAAGGATAACAATAACAAAAAAAAACAAACAAACAAAAGAGCAATTTATTTATGTACAAATATCCATATGCGATTTACAGTGATTAATTATGGATTGACAGGGGCAGAGAAAAACTCCTACCCTTGTGCTAACTGGTATTCTGGATCAGTTGCAATTTGTGAGATAAATGAATCCTTTTAAATGGCTTATGATACAGTCGCATCCTGTGACCATTAGCAAATAATGGTGCACGGTTCTCATTGATGGTTACCAGGCAGACTGTGTTGATGTAATTGTAACTTCAGAATGTATTCACTTGTATTTCCTATCTATTGTAACCCGATGTTTATTCTGGGATTTTATCATGTTATGTCACACCCCGATGTTCCAATCAGGAGAATCAACAATGTAAACAAGTCATAGTGGATAACCCTGTGATTGTCGAAGGGTTAAAGTCCCCACAGTTTTGGGGCACTAGGGTTATTAGACTCTCCAAGTAGAGGTCCACCCTAGTAGGGTTTTAGTCATGTCGTGATTAGTATAAATAGAGAGCTGGACTCTCTATTTAGAACACATCACTCACACACTCAAGTGTAGCGCATAGTTGAGGAAGGAGAAGAAACTGGGGCTAGACAAGAAGAAGATTACTGTTGTCGAGAGTGCATCTTATTGTTTTGGGGTTTTACCTTTTGTGCTGATTCTATCTCCAAGGAAGTTGCGGGGTTTTCTCCATTTATGGTTTCCCTGATGAAAAACATTGTGTTCATTGTCTCTTATGTTTGATTTCTATACTTGTTGTTCTCTCAGTAAAGATCCTAACATAATGCTAGCTTGAAAAACTAACGTGGTATCAGAGCTAACCTAAGAAGAAGACACTATGAAACTACAGGAACTAGGGCTTCCTAATTTGTGGATCTCTCTCCATCGATTTTCAGCAAAAGTAAGGTAGAATAACTCTCTTCCTTAGGGTACATCTTTCTGTCGAAGCAGAATCCAATTATGAGGTTTTTCAATTTTTGACCTTTCATTGTTGCCATAAATTAGGGATTTTCATAGAAGAGGAATTTTTTAGTGAGCCCAGGCCTAGATTGATCTCCTCACCAAAATCGAAGTTAGGGATAAATTTAAAGGAATTTGGGTGGATAGAACTCCGGAAAATAAAAACTCTAATTTGCTCCTCAACCAGCTCTGTAGGATTTAAGCTCAAGTTTTAGATCAGACATCTTCACGTGGTAAAATCTAAAATATTTTGTATTTCCATTTGAGGTTCTCAGTTAATATGTCTCATCATACCAAGCTTGATGAAAATCTTGAAGGAGATGATAACTTCTAAGCCTGGAAGTATAGGATCTCACTGGTCCTGGAAGAGAATGAGTTGGACTCCTACATCCATGAGGAGGTTCCAGTTCCAGAGGGAGATGAGGCTAAGGCCTTGCATAAGAATAATTTGGTTATGGCAAAGAGAATCATTGCTGATTCTACCAAGGACCATCTCATACCACATGTGTCCTCCCTAAAGACACCTAAAGCTATGTTTGATGCCATAACCAAATTGTTTGATGTGAAGAAAATAAACTGGAAAATGACTTTTAGAAACTAACTGAAGAATGTGAAGATTCGAAATGTAGAAAAAATCCAGTCTTACTTCACAAGAGTTTCTTAAATCCAGGAACAACTAGAAGTTGTTGATGAAGAAGTGGAAAATGTAGAGATTGTGATGACTACCTTGAATGGCCTTCCTAGGTCATGGGATTCTTTCATCCAAGCAATTTGTGCTAGAAAGAAGTTAGTCAAATTCCACAGACTATGGGAAGAGTTCTCTCAAGAAGAAGCTCAGATTGCAGCTCAAGAAGAAAAGATTGGAAGTNTCAACCAAAAGAAGATCTCATAGCTCCAGAGGTAAGCACTCTCACAAAGATAACACTAGAAAAGATTTATCTAGGATCATATGTTATACATGTGATGAATCAGGACACTATGCAAGGAATTGTTCTAAGAAACAGAAACTAATGAAGAGGAGCAACAAAAGAAGACATCATGCTCATGCTGCAGAGGATGATGAACCATCCAAGAAGAGATCCAGATATCAAAGTGAAGATTCTTCAAGCAAGGATGAATATGTTCTGATCTCCACTCTCATAGGTAACATTACTCATGGAATTGATGATTGGCTTATAGATAGTGGGGCTTCCAAACATATGACTGGATTCAAGGATACCTTTGTGAGTTTGACTATCAAAACATGAATCACCTCACAAGGTGAAGCTAGGAGATGACTACCAATATCCAATAAAAGGTAGTGGGAAATCTTGCTATAAGCTAGACTCTGGAAAGTCTCTAACAATGAAAGAAGTATTGTTTGTGCCAGGACTTAAGAAAAACCTTCTCTCCATATCAGCATTAGATGCAAAAGGAATGCAGGTTGCATTCATAGATGGTCAAGTCATCATGTGGCAAAAAGGAAAGACTATCGATGATGTGGTAGTGATTTGAGAACAAGAAGGAGGTTTGTACAAATTGAAGGGCCATCCAAAACAATCCTTGGTCCATGATACAGTAGAGCCAAGTGAACTTTGGCATAGAATTCTTGCGCATGTGCATTACATAGCACTACCTATTTCAAGCAAATTTGTTGAAGGTCTTCTAGAAATCCAAGCAAAACATGATGGGTTCTACAAAGGATGTGAGAAAAAAAAGAATACAAAGAAGAAATTTCCAAGCAGCGAAATCAAAGCAAAAGGAGTCTTGGAAATCATCCACTCCGATATATGCGGTCCTATGTCATCAAACTCTTTAAGAGGGTATGCATATTATGTTTCTTTTATTGATGACTTTTCTAGGAGGACATGGGTTTACTTCATGAAGAAAAAATATGAAGTATTTAGTAAGTTCAAGGAATCCAAATCCTTCATCAAGAGCCATACTGAAAAGAAGATCAAGACCTTTCTATCAGATAATGGTGGACAATTCAATTCAAATGAATTCAAAGATATATGCAAAGAATTAGGGATTAAGACGGAGTTTTTCACTCCTTACAATCCACAACAGAATGGGATTGCAGAGAGGAATAATAGAACTTTTATGGAAGCTGTAAGAGCAATTCTTCATGATCAAGATCTTCCTATGCATCTTTGGGTGGAAGCTACTAGAATAGTGGTGTATGTACAGAATCGTACTCCACATAGAGTACTTGAGAACAAGACTCCTGAATAAGTATTCTCTAGCAAGAAACCAGAAGTCATCCATCTCACAATATTTGGTTGTCTTGTGTACGTCCACATTCCAAAAGAGAAGAGGACTAAATTAGATCCTTCAGGAAAGAATAGTATATTTGTGGGATACTCTGAAAGCTCGAAGGCTTATAGAATATATTTCCTAGGATATAAGAATATTGACATCAACAGGGATGTGACATTTGATGAAGAGACAGTTTACAACAAATCCTGAAAGAGACCTGTTGAAGAGCCTGAAGAAGAAGATCGAGAATTTGAAGAACCACAAAGACCTGTAGATCCACCTCTCGAGAAGAATCCTCATAAGAGGAAACCTGCTTGGGTACGAGAACTTATCCAAGCTGCAGAAAGATATGGGGCTCCAAAAGAGAATCATAGAGAAAGAAAGAGGACCAGATCCTGCTCTAGGTATGTAGATTTACTATGTGATTTCATTGATAAAGAACCTTCTAGTTATGAAGAAGAGACAGAACGGAAAGAATGGAAGGATTCTATGATCGAAGAATACCAATTGATCATGAAGAATTATGTTTGGGATATTGTCCCAAGACCAGATGGGAAGTCAGTTGTAACTTACAAATGGATCTACAATATCAAACATGATACAGATGGTAGCATTGAAAAATACAAGGCAATATTTGTTGCTTAGGGTTTCTCTCAAAGGAAGGAATAGAGTATGAAGAAACCTTTGCACCTGTAGCCAAATACACTTCCATCAGTTCAGTACTTTCTCTAGCTGAAGTGATGAAATGGAAGATACAAGAGATGGATGTCAAGACTGATTTCTTAAATGGTGTAGTAGAAGAGGAAGAGTATGTAGAACAACCACTCGGTTTTGAGACACATGATAGGGAGTCTCATGTATGCATATTGAAGAAATCAGTGTACGGTTTGAAACAGGCACCTAGGACCTGCTACGAGAGAATTGACAGCTTTCTATCCAGTTTGGGATTTACCAAGAGTAAAGCAGATTCCAACCTTTACTACAAGGTTGAAGATGGCAACCCAATGATGCTTCTACTATATGTAGATGATCTGTTTGTAAGAGGTATGGATGGGTTGATTGCTGATACGAAGAGAAATCTTGCTGTCGATTTCGAGATTAAGGACTTGGGTATGATGCATTATTTTCTAGGTATGGAGGTGTGGTAGAGTGTAGATGGAATCTTCCTTAGACAAGGGAAGTATGCAGTAGAGATCCTGAAGAGGTTTGGGATGATGGACTACAAGACTATGGCAACACCTATGGCATCAAACCTAAAGCTATTGAGTGATGCTTCATTAGATTCGATTGATCCTATGATGTATTGTTAGATGATAGGGTCATTGATGTACCTGACGAACACGAGACTAGACATTTTCTTTGTTGTGAACACCTTGATCCAGTTCTTGACAGATCTAAGAAATGTTCACTTGATTGCTGCAAAGAATATTCTGAGGTACCTGAGGGGTATAGTTCATTATGGGCTCAAGTACGATGAATATCAAAGGATTAACTTGGAGGGTTATGTTGATTTAGATTGGGAAGGCAGTGCCATGAATAGGAAGAGGACTTCAGGGTGTTGCTTTAGTATGGGATTAGGTGTGATCTCTTGGTTTAGAAGGAAGCAATCCTGTGTGGCACTAAGTATAGCTGAAGTAGAGTATGTCATCGCTTTCTTAGCTAGTTGTGAGGCAGTATGGCTATGGAATCTACTGTTTGATTTATTTGATCTCCAAATGGATGCTACTTGTATACATTGTGACAACCAGAGTTGCGTGAAGTTGTCAGAGAATCCAGTGTTCCTGACAAGTCGAAGCACATCAAGATCAAGTATCACTATATCAGGGATATGGTGCAGAGAGGAGTAGTGAAGCTCTAGTATGTTGTGACAGAGGAATAGATAGTTGATGTGTTGATGAAGCCATTGGCTAGAGTGAAGTTCGAGTACTTTAGGGAGAAGCTTGTTGTTCTCTAGATCAAGGTTTCCTCCAAGGGAAAGTGATGAGTCCCAAAGCCATTTTAACAAGTAGGTCAGATATTCTATCATGGTGAGAGGATTTGGTTCCTTCCATGTCAGATATGAGTGTTGAGATTCATAGCCATTCTAATGAGAAGGTCAGATGTAAGGGCTGAGCCATTTTGTCATGGTGAGAGGATTCAGTTCCTTCCATGTCATATATGAGTGCTGGCCATTCTGTCAAGTAGGATAGATGTAAGGGAAACTGCCACTCTCCAGGAGAGTGGAGGCACCTGGTCCGTTACCAGGTAGCTCAGTCTTTGACTGGGGGCCTTTTTGACGAGGGTGGAGGATTTTGTTCCTTCCAGGTCAGATGTGAGTGTACCCCATTCTGGAAAGGGTGTAGGATTTGGTTCCTACCAGGTCAGATATAAGGGAAACTTCCATTCTTTGGGAGAATGGAGGCACCTGGTCCATTACCAGGTAGCTCAGTCTGGGACTAGGGGACTTTTTGGCAAGGGTGGAGGATTTAGTTCCTTCTAGGTCAGATGTGAGTGCAAGCCTTTCTGGTGAGGGTGGAGGATTTTTTTCTTTCCAGGTCAAATATAAGTGATGAATCCTTTTCACAGATGATAGTGATGTCTATCATGTTGGTGAATGTGAGTGATGGTCCTTTTTGATGTGATTTTAGGTTTCTACATGATCGGATGTGAGTGTTGGGCGTGCCTTTCTTATGAGTAGGTCAGATGTAAGTGCTCGGCAAATACCTACATGATGGCTAGGCCTACAACCAGCATGAAAGAAGGATATCTTTGTAGAACTTCCTATGATGAGATAGCACACATGAGGATGACCTGATGATGATCTAGATCGAGTGATGATCCAGATCCAATGATGATGATCCAGTGATGATGTTCCAAATTGAGCATGATCCAATGACGATGTTCCAGATCGAGTATGATCCAGTGATGATGATCCAAATCAAGTGATGATCCAGATCCAGATGAAAGATGAATTGAAGATGCAGATAACAAGAAGAATCATAGAAGAAGACCAGTGATGAAAATTGTGTCGAGAGAATACCTTCCTAGTTAAGAGGGAGTGTTGATGTAATTGTAACTTCAGAATGTATTCACTTTTATTTCTTATCTCTTGTAACCCGATGTTTATTCCTGGATGTTATCATGTTATGTCACACACTGATGTTCTGATCGGGAGAATCAATAATGTAAACAAGTCATGTCAAGTCATAGTGGATAACCCTTCGATTGTTTAAGGGTTAAAGTCCCCGTAGTTTTGTGGCACTAGGGTTATTAGACTCTCCCAGTAGAGGTCGGCCCTAGTAGGGTTTTAGTAATGTTGAGATTAGTATGAATAGATAGCTAGACTCTCTATTTAGAACACATCACTCACACACTCAATTTTAGCACATAGTTAAGGAAGGAGAAGACATTAGGGCTAGACAAGAAGAAGATTACTGCTGTCGGGAGTGCATCTTACTATTTTGGGGTTTTACCTTTTGTGTTGATTCTATCTTTGAGGAAGTTGTGGGGTTTTATCCATTTATGGTTTCCCCGATGAAAGACACTGTGTTCATTGTCTCTTCTATTTGATTGTTGTACTTGTTGTTCTCTCAATAAAGATCCTAACATAATGGTAACTTGAATGTTGAAAAACTAACAGATTGTACCATTATCAAATACTCTATCTACTAGGTATAGTCATAGCCATCTTGTGCGTAGTTTACCCTTGAAATATATTTTGAGTCTAAAATCATATAATAGTGGCTAGTATCCCTCACACAAGACCTTCTTTTTGATGAATCGGTCATGCCCATTGGATCTTTGTTGTTGAATTAACACTGTCTGGTCCAAGGCGGCCAACCGGTTCTCATCTAGTTCATTCAATTGGTTCAATCTCCTCTTCTAGGATTCAGTTACATCTAGTTTTACCTTTGTGGCCATCTTCAAAGTCTTAATTTCAAATTCAATTGCAAAGACGACACTCTTGCCACACACTATGTCATAAGAAGACAAACATGTAGTGTTACACCAATTCATGCGATATGCCCATAATGTTTCCAGAAGTCTGTCAGCCCAATCTCTATGATGCCTCTTGACCGTCTTGGTAAGGATAGCTTCAATGAATTTGTTAGTTCTTTCAGCCAGGCCATTGGCTTGGGGATGGTAAGGTGAAGCTATCCGATGCTTAATATGGTACTTGCGTAGCAGAGCTTGAAATTGATGCGACACAAACTGCGGTCCTCCATTGGTAACCACTTCCTTAGGTACCCCAAAATGAGTAAATATTTCACAAGACAGGAAATCAATCATAGACTAGTCGTTATCTTTTGTAAGAGCCACAGATTCTACCCATTTCATCATGTATTCAGTACATACCAAGATGAAGGATTTTTGTCTAGAGTGATGGCTAATAGGGCCAACAAAATCTAAAGACCATCTATCAAAGGGTTCAATCACTGATTGTGGTTGCAGAGGAATTTGATCTGATCTATTAGGCTAACCCATACTTTGGAAGCTATCACAAGACTGGGCATATATTTTTGCATCCCTGAAAATGGTTGGCCAATAGTAGCCCATTCTTAGCACTTTGTGTCCTATCCTTCTGTCTGAAAAATTCCCCCCACAAGGTTCATCATGGAAAGCCTTCAGTATATGGAATATTTCATATTCTGTTACACATGTTCTGATCTCAAGATCAGGGCCTGTGTAAAAGAGATGATTGTCTACCCAAGAATACCTGGAACTTTGCTAAATAATTTTTCCCTTTTCTCTTTTGGACATATGTGCCGGAAGCTTTCCTATAGCCAAGTAATTAGCGACATCTGCATACAAGGGGAGTGAGCTGAAACTACAAATAAGTGTTCATATGGAAAATAGTCCTCAACAAGAAAATTATCATCATTGTTAGTGAAACGAGATAAGAAACCAGAGACAACATTTTCTATTCCAGGCTTATCTATAATGGTAATATCAAATTCCTCTAATAATAAAAGCCATATAGTCACTCTTGCATTAGCAACAAGTTTATTCATGTGATATTTAATGGGAGAGTGGTCAGTGTGCACAAATGTAGGATATCCAGTAATATAATGTCCAAATTTGTTAATGAAGTGAACAATAGCTAAAAAAACCTTCTCTATGATAGTATATTTAAGTTCAATAGGGGCTAAGTTTTTACTAATATAATAAATTACATAAGGTACTTGACCATCCTGCTGACCTAAAACTGCTCCAATAGCAGTATTAGAAGCATCTGAGGAAATATGGAATGGCAGGGTCCAATAGGGTCCTTTTAAGATAGGAGTTATGGATAGATTCTCCTTAAGCTTAACAAATGTTGTCTGGCATGCTTCATTCCAAACAAATTACACATCCTTCATTAACAGTGAAAACAAAGGAGAGGCAAGTTTGGAATTTTTTTCTATAAATCTTTAGTAATATCTAGAATGTCCTAAGAATCTTCGCACTTCTTTTTGAGTTGCAGGAGTAGGTATATTTTCTATTACCTTGATTTTTGAGGGATCCACCTGAATGCCATTAGCAGAGATGAAATTCCCCAACACTACTCCTTCACTTATCATCATATGGCACTTTTCAATGCTTAAAGAGAGTTGGGTCTATTCACAATGAGTTAAAAGTTTTTTCAAATTTTCCAATGCTTCTTCAAAATCCTTGCCATAAGGAGTAAAATAATCCATAAAAATTTCCATAATATCATTAACTAATTCTGAAAATATGCTGATTACAGCTCTTTGAAATGTGGCTGGTGCGTTACATAAACCAAAGGGAGGCACTCTATAAGCAAACGTTCCCCAGGCACAGGTGAATGTAGTTTTATCCCGGTCTTGAGGAGCAATATGGATTTGATTGTACCTACTAAACCCATCTAGGAAGGAGAAGAAATTATTTCCAGACAAGGTGTCAAGTACTTCATCGATAAAAGGCAAGGGAAAATGATCTTTTTGTATTTCCTTGTTCAACTCTTTGTAGTCCACACAGAATCTTCATTTACCATTTTTCTTGGGTACTATTACGATTGGGGACACCCACTCACTGTCTAAAATAGGATATATAAATCTTGCTTTTAAGAGTTTCTGAATTTCTTCCTTCACTATGTCCCTAAGGTTGGGGTTCATTCGTCGTTGAGGCTAGCACACAGGCCAGGAGTCATTTTTAATATAAATATGATGGGTGCACAAGTTAGAGAGAATACCCCTCATGTTTATGTACTCCCAGGAAAATTCCCCCTTGTGTTCTTTTAGGATATTGATCAAGAACTTTTGTTCATCTAGGGAGAGACTGGGTTTAATATTTAGGGTTTTTCCAAACTCTATCTTTACAGGAATTCTTTTCAAATTTTTCAATACTGGGATTATATGTGTGTCACTAACTAGTGCTTCTTCTGTGAGATTTTCTTGTTCTTCCTCACCTAAAATAATGCTCAGTATTTGATAAATTTCTTTATTGACCGAAGTGGGTTCACTGATGAAATTATTAATGGCATCGTCTTCAGTTTCATCCTTAAAGGTGAAATCCTTCCCTATCGTTAATAATGGTTGAACGCCCTCTTCTTCCTCTAGCTCCATCCATAAAGGAGTTTCATCTTCTAGGCTCAGTCGAGTTGGAGGATAGAGAGTGAGGTTCTTTGTCTCAATGCCATCTGATATGGTCATAGACCCAGATCTATAGCTATGGCTAGCCATGGTCTTCCTAGGATCAGTGGGTGTCCTCCTAGCTACGACTTAGGTTGTAAAATGAATAAGTCAGCAGGGTACTCCCAAGAATCTACTGAGATGATGAAATCATCCAAAATTCCTTTAGGTTTAATGGTGGATCTATAGGCCAGTTCTAAAATGGTGGGGGTTGGTATAAGATTAGTGAGCCCAAGTTTTCTTACAATTTCAATCATCATGACATTAATTGGTGCTCCTAAATCTACTAGTATGTTGGGTATCTGTGTATTCCCAATCTGCACAGTGACAGTGGGATTCCCAGGATCATCATATTTGGCCAGAAGGGTTTTCCCATTATTAATGCAGATAATTTCCCTATGACATGAACAGTAGGAGGATCTACGGGTTTCCTTCCTGGTTTCCTTATGCACAGATCCTGAACAGTTCTAGCATATATAGGTACATATTGAAGAGCTTAAAGGAAGGGAATTTTAACATAAAGGTTCTTTAACTCTCCTAACAGGTTAAATTGAGGTTCCCCACTAGCTTTGGTAACATTAATCTCTCGGGGTACGGTGGTTGCCTAATCAGCTAGGTAGGCTGTGTATCGCTAGATATATCATTCTGTGTCTCAACCGACCCATTAGTGGGATGTTCAACATATTCAATGATGGGGGTCATATTAGATAGATGCTGTGAATTCATCCCTTCTTCATGTACAGGGGATGGAACATCTTCAATGATTACAGGCTCTACCAACTTTCTTGATCGTAAGTGAATATCGTTGCAAGGAATAGGAGAAAGGGAGTAAGAAAGCATGTTGATAGTCTCAAATTAATGGAATTTTTTATTATTTGGGTTAGGATTAGGTTGAGCAGGTAGCTGAGGTTGTATTGGCATATTAGGGGCAGCATTGTTCTGCAACTGTAGCTACAACTGCTGATGACGATATTAAGGATATTGAGGATATTGAGGAGGGTATGGTTGCTGTTGATGTGGAGGTTGTTGAGGAAACTGGTTCCCTGGATGGAAATTCCTCCATCTAGGAGACCAAGAAGTTGGTTGGTGTGGTGGTTGTGGTGGTTTTACCCAAGGATTCCAGGAGTTATAATTTTGCACTAAAGGTTGAGAGGGGTTCCATTAAGAATAATATGAAGGGAATTGTGTATTCACATTTTGCATATTATTCCAATTATTCATGTTATTCAAAAATGGAAATGAGTCTGGGGTCATACCTTGATTTTGAGGTTGCCAGGGCTTCTTTTGTGCAATGAAGTAGACCGGCTCCACCTCTGGAGTTAATTCCTATAGGACAACTTTCACTTGGGGAAGTGATGGGCATTATTTTGTGTCATGGTTTAGCTCGCACAACTAACACACTTCTACCTTGTCAAGTGGGCACTCCTTCAGAGGGTGTTTCTTTCTACATCGAGGAAAAAACACACCTAGTGTGAGATCCTCTACTGCCTATTTTTGCTTTTCTCTTGGGACATTGATTTCTGAGGAGATAGAGCTCATCATTTATGTTTTGACATTTTCAAAGAGGTTTCCTATCTTTGCACGGGTGGCTCCTCCATTAGATGACTTATGAGTTCTATTGAAGACATCATGTTCTATCTTGTTCCATTTATCTAGCCTATTATTCTTGGAAGATCCCCTGGAGTACCTTTTAAATAATTCCACAATTTTATCGAAAGACTCTTTGGAGACATCCCCCTTTCCTAACAGTTTAACATATCTAGGAAATCATCCCTAATCCTAGGAAGTGGGATTATATTGAGCACATTTGAACCCATGTTCATCTGTCCAGCTCTTTGCACATTGTATAAAATCCTCTCAACAAAATATTCTATACTTTCATTCTCCTTCTATACCATTTTAAATATTTCTTCTTGCTTGTCCTTGGTGTTGCAATATTCCTGATACTTTTCCTGGAACACCTATTTCATCTTGTCCCAATTAGTAACAGTTCCGCCTCCTAGGCTCATGAACCAACGTAATGCATTTTCCTTTAGAGTGGCAGGGAAGAGCTTTAGCTTCTGTGCATCATTGATGTAGTCATAGCTGCGACAAAGGATATCAAATTTGAAAAGAAATTCATCTGGATCCTCTGTCGCTTTTCCATGAAAGCGAGGCAACAGTGATTGTGATATATTTTTCATAGGGGTTGTCCCTTTCGATTGTTGAATTGGGAACTGAAGTGTAGCCACCGTCCCTTTAGGCAGGGAATGATCTTCATAATGATGATTTTATCCCATTGCTTCGTGCTCATCAGATTCGTGTCTGTTACTCATTTCTTCTTTTGTTTTCTCCTCTTCGTTCTTCTCTTCGTCCTTCTCTTCATCCTTCCACTGATCAAGAAATTTCTGATGGAACTATTTCCACTCCTCTTCAGTCACAACCTTTTTGTTAACATGATAAACTAGAATTCGATCAATAGATCCTACAGTACTAACTTTGTCCTCCTCTGTAGGGGTATTTGAGGATGTTGCAGTTGCTCGTGTGTTCTCCACTGTGGATTCTGACACTGGCACCCCTCGATCAATAGGGATTCTTCTGATAGGTGTTTATTGATAGCGAGCCCTAGTAGAAGAATCAATTCTGTCAACATGATCATCAATGAATGTTCTTCTACCCAATTGTGGACCTCGACCACAACCTCGACCACCTGCAGTGTTAGTGTTTTGTGGGGTTTTGGGAGTTGGAAGATGATCATGCTTTACCCTTCTTGTATTAATACAACCCTAATCATTCTAACAAAAAATGAAAAGAGACTGAATAGAAACAATTATATGATGCAACTATGATAGTGTTTAATATTTATCCTCCATGGCAACAGCGCCAAAATGTTGGGCACCCAATATGCAAGTTAATTACAACTAACATACGGAGTGTGCAATATTTATTGTCAACCAAAAGAAGTCTTCTATTTCAAGGATAACATGCACTATATATGCTTAAACACTGAGTTGTTGTAAGTAAACAATCTTATCCTCTGTTCAGCTGTGCTCATCCCAAAGATCCACTTAATCCCATTTACCTTCTAAGGAATACAGTCACAATTACCTTCTACTTCTCTTGATCTAGAATTGAAATATACATCGAACCACATCTAGAATAGTTTTGCAGAGAATGAAATCATGTTTATCAAACCATCTAATGATTCACACAACCTTCTTAATCTGATTATTCTAGAAATTCAAGAGATAGAAGTTGAGTTCAGATATTCTAGAAATTCAAAGTACAGGAATTGAGTTCATCTAATCTAGAAATTCAAAGTACAGGAATGAAATTTTGCAATCATGAAAGCAAAGGAACAACTTGCAAGAATATATGGAAACAACAATTAAGAGATCTGGGAATGAACAAAGATGTTCAGCTACCATGAAATTGCATAAGAAATAATTACTTACATAGTTGACTGTCTTACCATACCACTACAACTTTCCAAGAGATGCAATTAATAACAAACTATAAATCCACAACTGTTGCAGCTTCCTATGAAGAAATAGAATTAACACAACATCACATGATAGAATAATGAAAATTCCTAATTTAACTCAGCAATCCTTGTGGGTAGGTGGGCCCGAGCCTTCACATAGAGATGCTGGATACAATGCGCGTTAAAACCCTTAGATCTAAAGTAACTCCTTGTATTAAAAAGGCAGATCAATTACACAACTCTCAGTCACAACTAATACAATTGACTGATTAGGGTTTCAACCATTGGCTGAGAACAGTTCTCCATATTTATACAATGTGAATCATAACATCCTATCCCTATTATTGGGCAGCCATGAAGATCTTTGATCTTCAGGCACCCTAAATTACAACAGTTGTTACAACCGTGGTAGGATGAAAGATAGGAAATATAGTGAAACTGTTAATTGACCTAGAAATAATGATATTTTTAGATCACAGCTATACATGAGCAGTAGTAAACTGTTTACCTCCAAAGCTATTGCATTATGTTGCAGCTATCTTTGTACAGCTTTGCCTGGAATAGTATACTAGGACCACATTGTTTGGGCAATGGTAAGATGGATGGCAATCAACTTGAGCAATGAATGCCCATCCTTTTTGTAGCTTGTTCATCCCACTATACCTGCAGTCTCTATATCTCAAAATAACTTTATAACCCATCATATGTTAGCATATTAAAAGATATAAAGCCTTAATTACCATAGTCATAAGTATTAATAAAATAAGATAATAACCAATCATACCTTGGTGGCTTGAAGAGCAAAGTGAGGGAAAAACATCTATTTGGCATGTTCAATGAGGTAGGATAGGGAAAAAAGAGGTGAATAAGGATGGTAAAAAAAGGGCCATTTCTGGGCCGAACACATGGATACTCACTTCTCGTAGGTGTTTTTCCAGGAACCCCTGATTCCATCGCTACCTCCAAAGACTCTGCACAAGAAGACAGTCCTGGGTTGCGCTCTGCAAGAGAAGTTGTTTGGATGGGAGAATCATGGGTCCAATGCCTGCACAACCCTATTTGTGAATTCCACTTGCCCAAGGTGATGAGGCTGGTGGATGTATCCTCCACCATAATGTCTATGGGAGAGATCACTACATAGAAGGTGAAGAGTACAAAAATGACAAGCCACTGCAAAGGATTTCCTTGGCTAGAAGTGATACGACCCTTCCTCTAATCCCCATGTCTAACAGTGCTACCCAGAGAGGGAGGGGATGTAGAGAAGGGTGAGCAAGGGGAATATGTAAACTGCCCTCCCAATTTGCATCCATGCAGAAAGCCACCTTTGAACACAGAGGAGAGACAAACATAGGACAAAAAAAGGGGTGCTATGCTGACTTACCGAGCCGGCTAAGAGATCCAAAACCTAGTAAATGGTGACTCACCTGAAAGCAACCAGAAAGACACCATACTCAAGGTCTACAATAGAATCCAAGCACATCAGGCTTTCACCTAGGACGACCACTCCCATTTGATCCATAATGTTGGTTAATATTTGTAAACCATGGCAATAGTACCACATTCTAAAATTGTTATTGTCTGATTGTGACTGGAAACAATATTTAGGTTTTGTTTCAAAGAATAGTCTCAGATCTAAGATAGTATAAATATACTCTCAGTAGAGGGAGGTGGGGGTTGGTGGGGGAAACTTTCAAAGGGCTGAAGCTCTCCATTACAATTAGTCTCTGGTTTTTTGTGTTATGAATAAATTTACAGGGGAAGGATAGTCTTTCATGGAAGAGATTTATGTGTCGTCTTTTCTTTCAATATGTAATCTTCTCATGTGAATGTTTATCCTCTTTTCATTCTAGTTTGTTAGTTTCTTCCATGTACGAAATAAGTGTATAACAGTTTAGAATTCATACATGCTATGCTCCGTCTATTTTTTTAGATATTTATTAAATCTTTCTTCTAAAGTCATGCAGAATTCATCTTGTAGATGCTTTATGAGATGGGTTGTTTCCTCTCATGTACTAATCACCTACTAAATATCTCTTGATTGCAAGATGGACAACTATCTTGCCTCTCTTTGTAAATTTACACCATTCTTTACCTCCTGCAATATGTTCCCTACCTAGACTATCAACTCCATTACCCAATGGTCCCCTTCTCCGATAGTCACACCTACATCTTACATCAACGCATATTCCCTATTCAGGAGTCTGGCCTCCTGACCATTCTCGATTTGAATATCTTACGTGAGTAAATTTGGTAAGTAAGCGAGAGATCCTTCTCGGATTATGTTGGGCCAAAGGCACAATTTAAAGTGGTTCTGTTGTTTCCCAGGAGATTTTCTGCCAACCTTTGGGTTCGATCCCGACGCTAACAAACTGGCATCGTTGCCGAGCACAACATTGAAGATCATCCTTGGGAAGAATGACATATTTTTAGATTTGGTTTTTGATGGTAAACAAGGATTATACGTCTAGAAGGTTGTGCACTTTCACCTAACGAGTCCACTCTTAAGGATTCAGGCTTCAGTGACTCTGCAGGTGGTATGACCTGAAAATATAGTTGTCATAAAGAATCTGCAGGTTTCGTCGGGGAAAATGAGGTCATTGTAAGGCACATAAATCCATGGTGAAAGTGTAAGATACTCGAGTTTCCTTTTTTTCCAAGATGCCTTGTCTTGCCTCATATGTTTTTTCTTATCCTTTCCTAAATTTATTAAAACTGCCTTCTATGGTTTATTCTGCTCAAAGTAGAGCTATGACTATATTCTTGTATATCCGTTTTTACGAACTGAAAGCATTGCATCGTCCTATACATTTGATTTTGACCAAGATATTTCACCTAGAGCTCATGGCATTAAATATCATCCTTGTGAACCTCAAGAAGCCACGGTTGATAACGTATCTATTTCACCTAGCCTAGTCTCTCCCAGTATTCCAAGACGATACAAGCCACTACAATTGCCTCCTATCCTCAATGATTTTCCTACAAAGCATTACAAGTACCTCCTCAAATTTGATGGAGAATCCAAAGATTTCACTGCTGAGAAACATTTACAATATTTTGAGCATTTCTTTGACATTTTTGAGATAGAACATGATGATGTTTGCAAGATGGATTTTTCCCAATCTTTGGAAGGAGATGCTAAATAATGGTTCAAATACTTGCAGCCTAAGTCCATCAATACATGGGAAGAGTTTTCTTGCACCTTTTTGAAATTTTGGTGTAGGAGAAGGCCACTAGATCAAATACTTTCAGAATTTTATTCCATGAAGAGGCATGAGGGTGAGGCCATGTCTAGTTTTGATAGAATATTTGCAAGATTTTGTTATAACATGCCCAAGGAATTCCAACCTCTTGAAAATGTTGCCAAAATCTATTATGCAACTACTTTTCCTCCTGAACTGTCATTACTTCTTTTGGAGAGAAAATCAACCACTCTGCAACACATCTTTACTGATTGTTTGCAAAATGAATAAAACCTTAATATGTCTCAAAAGGTGTCCGGTTAAGACAGTGGTGGTGAAGTAAAAGATACATTAAAATTGGTTGGGCCGCATAAATGAAAGGGCGTAGTCCCTATTTGAGTAAATATTTCCCTTACCAGGAAGAAAAATCATCAACTTGATATGGACTCAGATGGTTTTGCCATTTTATTATTTGAAGGTTGCAATATGCTTAGCACCGAGTCCATTCAGGATGATTTTAAAAGGGATTTTGATATACCTGTGTATGATGAGTATGAGGAGGAGTACCTGGAGGTTATACCTGAAGAGCTAGCTGTAGAACCAAGGTCTTCTAATGGAGATAATCAAACTGCAATCCAAATTCAGAGGGACTAAGGGCATCCCAATGGATGTGGCACTTTGTCTACAGGGTTCTTTGCTACCTCGCTAGGAGGATAGCATCCCTCATGGAGCCATATGTTAGCACTCCATTTGCAACAGTCAAGTTATGGGATTGGAAGAATTCAAAAAGGGTCTTGTTCAATGAAGAATTATATGAACACCCTTTAGGTTATCCAATGGACAGTTTCCATTGGCTAGTACCATTAGATGAAGAAGATACCTAGATATACGGTGGTAGATCCTTCCAAAGGTCAAGACATGTAGCAACAAAAATGAGATAAAGAGGTGTCATAGATCAACGATCCAAATTCAAGATGAAGAAGATCAATGATAGTGCATGGTTCCATAAAATGAAAGACACAATTAAATATTTGAAGTTTGTCCTATTAAAGGGGACTAGTAATGAACGGATGAGATCACAGTGAAGCCTGATTGATGGATTGATATGGTTTCGATGGGAAAACATGCTCGGTAGAAGGAGCTTTCCAAAATCATGAAGCAGGTTAAAAGGAAGAAATATCTGACAGTGGAGATGGGAGTATGAGAAGATCCATAGCCCTAGCTGATTTCATGATCCAAACTTGTTCAGATAAAGTCACAATTCCAAATCATGAAAAGTTGTACCAGATGCAAAGATAATTGGTCATGAAAAAGGCGAAGATAGATCTACGGTTTTGGTTCATTTCACGATCTGAACTAGCGTGGACAGGGTTAGGATCTCAATTCATGAAAAGTGGTAGGGTCCGCTCCGATCAATGATTGCATGGAAAGGTCGATCTTAATCGACAGATAAGAAACATACCGCGGTCTAAAGCTACCCACTAGATCAAGGAAGGAGGAATCGGTAGCAGAGGTTGAAGAAACATTGACGACATATGTGAAAGACACCCCAAATTGGAGGGCTGAGAATGCCTTAAGGCTGTAGGTATCACATCTAGCATAAATCTGATAGTAGAAGAGATGTTCCCACACATGATCTTCCTCTTGACATATTAATTAATCCCCTAGACTCCATTTGTAGCATGCGTAGAAGAGAAATCATCCCTCTGGCAGAGCCATATCACTTATAGATGAGCAACCTCTGTGTGGTTTGGCATGCGGAAGTAAGGAAAGTAACCAATTAATCCACTCTTCACATGGGGAAAGGCTAGCACGATGGTAGAGACCATTCTATTTCCTACGTCACAATAGAAAGGGAGTGTGAGACCGTCCACTCCATGTGCTTTGCAACAGGGGTTGACTACATGGGGTGGCACCCAAAAAATATTTCCCACAAAAAATGGTAAGGTGCCGCAGCCAATGAAGTGACGTGACTAGATCTTGAGCAGGTAAAAGATCACTTGGCCCATGCCCTCACACATGTTAACATTGAGACACTCGATGACAGAATGTGCAGAAATGCTGACCGGTCATTACAGAGTCCAGTCTCATAGGCTTATATATATGCATTTGTAATTCTAGGAATGATCTAACATATTTTTAGAGCCCAAGGTTTTGTTTTGTTGCGAGTTCATACAAGTCCAAGAAGTTGGCAATGGGAATTTCATTCAAAAAGCTTGTCCGTCTGGGTGTGCTAATGGTTGGAGAGCAAATTTCCACACTTACCCGTTGCCTTGGTTTTCTATACCAAGGATGACACTAACCATCGAGGCATAGACATGAATAATTTTGAGAGATACACTCGCCTTCATATACCCACACCTCAAGAGGTGCATTAATTGGAAACTCACTTCTCATAGGTGTTTTTTCAGGAACCCTTGATTCCATCGCTACGTCCAAATCCTCCTCACAAGAAGAAAGTCCTCGGATATGCTCTGTGGGAGAATTTGTTTGTATGAGAGCATCAAGGGTTGAATTCCTTGTGGAAATTGAACCCAGGTGTTAGAAAAATTGCACTCACAAAAATTGCTAATCAAACATGAAAATTACACACAAAGGAGACTGAATATGGAGCAGAACACTAATATGTATTGAATAAGTGCACAATAACCAACCTTGTGAATTCATAGGATTCCACAATAAATAATTACATGAGATATTTGAATGCATTGGGATGCCATTCAAATTAGTCAAAAGCAGGCTTACTAAATCTAGTAAAATCTCCCATAGGTGCATAACGCAGTTTCCAAATCTTCGTAGGAGCTCACGAATTGGAAAAATAAATTAGGCAAGATAATAGGTGATGGAAGTACAACTCATACATGCTTTTATTATGATAAAATAGTGGAGGATGATGAGGGAAAAAAACAAGTTAACTTCACCTAGTCATACTTTCCCAATTGCCTTAAAACTCGGTAAAAGCAACAATAAAGAAAAAAAACAAAATATGCACTAGGGAGGTTTAGGAATAAAGAAGAAATGATTCCAAGAGGTTTCCCAAGCACTCCATGACTCATTTTTATCAATTTTGACCATCCTATACATGTGGAGGACAACTTGCATAGAGTGGAATATGGAAACTAGGCAAATAAGACAAAAATAGATTAATTAATGTCTAAGGTAGCTAACTATGGGTTGATTATACACCCCACCTTAAGCCTGACTTATGAGTAAAATATCAAAAAAATATAGGGCCTAGAAACAAGGCTTAGTCACCATTTACATACTGCATGTCCATTTAAACAAGGAAAGAGGCAAAAACCTAGTGGGAAAACTCCTCCCTTAAACATGGACAGTAAAACAAAATTTGAAAATATTGTCATCAATCATGCTTCATAGCATGACCATCAATCCCTAACAATGATTTGAGATTTCTGAATGTCTTCTCACAAAAAATTTTGGTGAAGATGTCTGCCACTTGTTCTGAAGATGCACAGAAGAGTAGGTGAATGGTGCTATCATGCACAAGTTGTCTGATGTAGTGCATATGGATCTCAATGTGTTTGGTTCTCTGTCTTTGAACTAGATCATTGCATATTTGAATGGTAATTTGATTATCACAATAGATAGTAGTTGATTATTCTGATTTGAAGCCACACTCACCAAGTAACCCTTGTAACCATAAACATTGAGTTGCTAGATTTACAACTCCTTTGTACTCTACTTCTAGAGATGAGAGTGCAATGGTGCTCTGTTTCTTGCTTGACGAACTGACTGGTCCTTGAGAAAGAATGAACACATATGCTGATTTTGAATTTCGATCTGTTTTGTCACCTGCCCAATCATTGTTAGTAAACCAAATCAAATAAAGATCTAATTTAGCTTTGTAGAAGATCCCATGAGTCCTTCTTCCCTAAACAAAGTTAAGGATCCTTGTGGATGCTATCTAATGGATCTCATGAGGCTGATCCATTTTTCTTGAAGCCAGACTTACTACATAACAAATATCAGGTTGAGTATGTGTAAGGTACATCAAACACCCAATCAGTTGGCTATAGAGTGTATTATTTACCATAGGAGAAGAACCTGCTTCTTGAAGCTTAACTCCTGAAAGGAAGGGAGTCTTTCCTGGCTTGCAATATTTCATGTTGAACTTGTTCAATAAATCCAAATCATACTTGGATTGATGTACTTTTATTCCATTTTTGGTTCTATCAATCTCGAGACCCAAGAATTGGCTCAATAACCCCAAATGAGTCATAGAAAATGCATGGTTCATTGCATCCTTCAAGGAGGCAAATTCATTCTTTGAGCTTCCTGTAATCAGAATATCATCCACATACAAGAAAACAATCATCAAATAACCATGAATCAGCTTCAAATAAAAATTAGTATCAGACTTGCATTGAACAAAACTCAATGACAGCAAAAAGCCATCAATCTTGGCATACCAAGCCCTGGGGGATTGATTAAGCCCATACAATGATTTCTTTAGCCTGCACACAAGAGATGGATTATTAACAAATCATTGATGCTTCTGCATGCAAATATATTTAATAATATCTACATTCATGAAATCACACTTCACATCCATGTGATGTACCTCCCACTACTTCGAAGCTACAATCGCTAAGGCTAGCCTGACGGAGTCCATCTTTGCCACTGGTGCAAAGGTCTCATTGTTGTCTATACCATGTACCTATGAGTATCCCTTGGATACAAATATTTTATTATATTTCAAAGGTGAACCATCAGCAGAAAAATCAGTTTTGAAAACCCACTTATATTGAACTAGCTTCCTCCCTGGGGGAAGATCAACCAGCTCCCAAGTGTTGTTCTTCTTGAGTGAGTTGAACTCTTTTTTCATTGTTTTTTTCCATATAGGATCATGTGCTACATATTAATTTGTTTTTTTGGTCTGATTCAACCATCAGATATCATTTCTATGCAAACAAGGGGTCCTTCATATATAGGGCACTCTCAAACAGAGATCTAGTCCTCCTAGAATCACTAGGATTTCCAGCTAGTTCCCCAGCTGCATGAATGGTCTTTGCTGCCCATTTTGGTATTGTAGGACTGTTAGAATATGCAATTAAATCATCATTATCAGACATATCAGAATCAACAAACTCATTTATCTCTTCACTTACATTCAGTGGTTCTGGTGGTGAACAAGACTCTCCAACTTCAACTGCTGCTAAAGGCTCTTCTTGGAACTGAACAATCTTTCAGTGAAGGCATTCTTTGTGCTCAAATAGATCAGATTGTACCCTTTTGAATCTTTAGAGTACCCAAAAATAGACACTCTTGGCTTTGGGGCTGCAAATCCTTCCTCTTTTCTGTTGGAATTCTAGCCCAAGCCCTTGAGCCAAAAATCTTGAAATGGGTCACATCTGGCTTGTGCCCACTCCATGCTTCGAAAGGAGTCATACCATTAATTTTTTAATGAGGCACCCTATTCTGGATATAGGATGCATATTTTATAGCTTTGGCCCAAAACTTTGGTGGAAAAGTCTTAGCCTCCATCATGCAGGTTGCCATCTCTTTCAGTGATCTGTTATTCCTCTCAACAACACCATTTTCTTTTGGTGTGTAAAGGATATAATGCTGCATCTGATTACCTAAATCTACACAATATTGAATGAAATCAGACTCGATATACTCACCACCATTGTCATATCTGAGGACCTTGATTTTCCTCCTAGACTGGTTTTCAACCAAAGCCTTAAAGACTTTGAAGAGGCCAAAAACTTCAGACTTGTGTTTCAGGAAGTAAAACCAACAGTACCTGGAAAAGTCATCTATGAATGTCAATGAATATTTGGCTTGAATCATTAACATATGAGGAAATGGGCCAGCAAAATCACTGTGGAGCAACTCAAGAGGTGCAAAGGTTCTCTCATGACTAGCTTTCTCAAATTTATGCTCTGGGTGTTTTCCTAAGATACAACCTTGACAGTCTCCTTTGGGAAACTTAATATTCAGTAACCATATGACCATTTATTTTTCACTAAGATCATAACTATACTTATAGTTAATATTGCCAAATATTTCATGCCAAATCTTGCTTGCCTCATTAGCATGAATCAGAAGAGCAGAGGGGTTTGAGTAGGGTAGGAAATGTGAGAACATGTATACCTTTGGAGTGTGATTTGCAACTCATTTTGCAATGAATTTACCACTTGAGATCTCTGTGATATCAAATTCATCAGGGGAGAATATGAAATTGTTTGGAGACCCTGTGTGGGTCATCTGATACACTGACAAGAGGTTAGAGGCAAGACCCAGAACATACAATACATTGCTGAACTTACCATGATCAAGATCAATCCTCCCTTTGCCCAAACTTTAAGTGAGAGAGTCATCTCCCAGTACTATTGGTGGAGCTTTCTACATGTCAAGTGAGGTGAATGCCTCCTTGTTCGAAACCATACGTCTAGAAGCTCCAAAATCAATGATGAAATTAGGTGAGCTTGATGTGCCAGCAACCAATGCATGACCACTCTCTTTGTCTTCTGAATTTGATCCTTCTTCCCTCTTCTTTAATCTATCAGGAAGGGAGATGCCATTATTATCCAGTAGTTGGGTCACCATGTCAATTTTATTCTTCATTCAGAAGCTTTCAGGATGTTTCCCTTATTGCAGTATGCAGACTTGCTCATTTCTCCTTTGTTCTTGTTATTTTGGGGGTTTTTCTTGGAACCTTGGGGCTCTTTTCAAGACTTATTATTGTCTCTATTTTTCTCATGTGGCTTCTTATATTTCTTGTTTCCTTTTGAATCCACCCTCAAATCTCCATCAAAGAGAGCTTTGTATTTGGAAGGTTTGATGGTGCCCATCATCACCAGTTTATCTTGTTCTTATGTGAGGGATTCCATGAACTCTGCAAGTCTAGGCATATTCCAGGATCGAGCTGTCAACTTGGTGGAATGGAAGGTTGAAATAAACATTGAATAGCCAGGGCCAAGCTTCAAGAGTATGGCAAAAACTAGTTGCTCCTCCTTCTTTTCAATTTCACACTGTTTTAGCTGCAAAACAAGGGCTTTAAACTTGGAAAAATAGAGTTGTAGGGATTAGAAGCTACTGGGACTCAAGGAGATCAATTCATTCTTGATTTGATGTCCTCTCATCTCATCTATTTTACCAAAATCTCAACAATATTCTCCCATACTTCATTTGGTGATGTCAATCCATCAAGATGGAAAAGGAGGTGTCTCGATATGCTCAGACACAGGAGACCATAGGCCTCATCCCTCCTGTTCTGCCATTTAATTTTCTTTGCAAGTGCATTGATCTCTGCTTCAGTTTCCATAGTCACTATGTATAGGCCTTTCACTCTCAACAGTATCTTCATATTTTCTTTCCATGCAAAGAAATTAAATGCAGTCAAGATGATCTTCTGAGATTGATCCATAGCTTAGAAATTGTCCCTTCAGTTAGCAGAATGCTGCCAGTAAAGATGTTGAAACTACAATAGAAATATGGAATGAGATAAATTGATCTCCAAAGGATTTGATACCATGTGCAAAATTGAACCCAGGTGTTAGAACAATTGCACTAAAAAAAAATGCTAATCAAACATGCAAAGGAGACTGAATATGGAGCAGAACACTAATCTGTATTGAATAACTATAAAATAGCCAAACTTGTGAAGTCATAGGCTACCACAATAACTAATTACATGAGATATTTGAATGCATTGAGATTCCATTCGAATTAGTCAAAAGCAAGCTTACTAAATCTAGTCAAATTCCTCATAGGTGCATAAATCATCTTCCAAATCTGCCTAGGAGCTCACGAATTGGAAAAATCAATTAGGCAAGCTAATAGGTCATGGAAGGACAACTTATACATGCTTTTATTAGGATAAAATATTGGAGGATGATGAGGAAAAAAAACAAGTTAACTTCACCTATTCATACTTTCCCAATTTCCTTAAAACTCAGTAAAAGCAGCAATAAAGCAGAAAAAGGAAATATGCGCTATGGAGGTTTAGGAATAAAGCATAAATGATTCCAAGAGGTTTCCCAAGGGCTCCATGAATATTTTTTATCAAGTTTGACCGTCTTGGACATGTGGAGGACAACTTGAATAGAGTGGAATATGGAAACTAGGCAAATAAGACAAAAATGGATTTATTAATGTCTAAGGTAGCTAACTATGGGTTGATTATTCTAACATGCTTGGACAACCCTATTTCTAAAATTCACTTGCCAAAGGTGATGGGGCTGGTGGATGTTTGCTCCACCATTATTCCTTTGGGAGAGCCCACCTCACAGAAGGTGAGGAGTACAATAATGCCAACCCACTTCAAAGACTTTCCTTAGCTAGAAGCAAGATGAACCTTCTTCCAAACCCAAGTTTTAACAGTGTTACGCAAAGAGGGAGGGGATGCAGAGAAGGGTGAGCAGGGGAAAGATGTAAACTGTGCTTCTGGTTTGAATCCATGCAAAAAGATGCCTTTGAACATGGAGGAGATATAAACTTGGGACAGAAAAAGGGGCGCTATGCTGACTTAACAAGCTGGCTAAGAGATTCAAAACCCAATAAATGGTGACTCACCTTGAAGCAACCCATAATATGTCGTACTTAAGGTCTATAATAGCATCCAAGGACATCACAATGTCACCCAGGCTGAGCACACCCACTTGCTCCGTAATGTTGGCTAATATTTGTAAACCATGGAAAGAGTACCACATTCTAAAACTGTTATTGTCCGATTGTGACTGGAAATAGTATTTTGGTTTTGTTTCCAAGAATAGTCTCAGATCTAAGATAGTATAAATATACTCCCGGTAGAGGGATATAGGGATTGGTGGGGGAATCTTTCAAGGGGCGAGGTTCTCCATTGCAATTACTCTCTGGTTTTTTGTGTTATGGATAAATTTGTAGGGGAAGGATAGTCTTTCATAGCAGAGATTCCTGTGTCGTCTTTTCTTTCAATATGTAATCTTCTTATGTGAATATTTATCCTATTGTCATTCCAGTTTGTTATTTTTTTTCATGTCTGAAATAAGTGTATAAAATTTTGGAATTCATACATGCTATGCTCCGTCTGTTGTTTCAGATATTTATTAAATATTTCTTCTAAAGTCCTCCAGAATTCATCCTATAGATGCTCTGTGTGATGGGATGTTTCCTCCCATATACTAATCACCTACTAAATATCTCTTGATTGCAATATGGACAGTTATCTTGCCTCTGTTTGTAAATTTACGCCATTATTTATCTCCTACAATATGTTCCCTACCTAGACCGTCGACTCCATTGCCCAATGGTCTCCCTCTCTGATAGTCCCACCTACATCTTACATCAACGCACCTACCTTATTTAGGACTCTGGCCTCCTAACCATTCTCGATTTGAATATATTACATGAGTAAATATGGTAAGCAAGAGATCCATATCTAACTGTGCTCGTCCAAAGGCATAGTCTAAAGTGGTTCAGTTGTTGTCCAAAAGAGAACCCTTTTTGCCAACCTCTGGGTTCAATCCCAGTGCTAAGACTACCTAAATTAAATAAATGGGTTAAATAAAGAAATCAAATGATTCTTGATTTAACTACCTCCTTGACTGAAAATTATGCCTATAAATTCTCAAGCCAAGGAGAGGCTTGGGGATCTCTTCCATCTTTTTGGTGAATCATTATTTATTCCTATTTATTCTGAGAGAGTTCTTGGAGAAAATTTTCCTAAGAGGAAAAAGGAGAATCTTTACTCAAAACTTATTCAGAACTTATATCCTAGTTAGGGAATCTTTACCTTAGGAGCTATAAGCTACTTGCATGTTGGAACCAGCTCGAGGGGATCCGAATGAAAACCAAGAATGGTTCTGGGTTATGGTTCGATGGAACTTGGTAATTCTAAAGTGATTCGGTTATCTATATAGAGGTCAGATCTATTAGTGAATTTTCTAATGATGGGTAATTAAGTGTGCAAGTTTCGAGCCATTCGCATAGCTTCACCAGGGATGAGGTTCTTGATGTTTTTCCATTCCATTATCTAGTATATTTCCTGTTAGGATATTTAAGGGTTTATGTTATATTTCTAACCCTATGTCGGCAATGTATTTCTTGTTTATAATATTTTACATATTATCTCTAAAAACTAGGTTGAAATGTATTTATGTCTAAAATACATTCAAAGGTTTTATTCTTCCAATTTATTTCTACATTTTATTTCATAGTATAAACTTTTTTTCCTAAAACCTAGAAATTACTCTAAACGGATTCTATATGCTTATTTTACCTATGGATTATAAGGCAAATTTCATATTTCTAGAAGAAGTATATGTAGGAGAAAATGAAATAATTAAATACAAACTATAAACATAGCGTAATTATAAAACACATTTAATTTACATATAGTATAACTTAAGCAAATAAATCATTACCAATATTTAAATATAAACATAACCATAATCAAATAACCAATTAAAATGCCAAATAGTAAAGCTATTGAGACCTCTAATGGTTTCCGGCTAGAATCTAATTAAACATAGTATAATCGCATTATTCTATTAGCTAAAAATAAACATTAAATAAAATCTATAGTCAAGATATCGAGACCATCTAATGGTTTGAAATTATGAACCATAATCCACATAACTCCATCTCATTCATTGTAAAATCAACCCCAGCGTTATGCACAACACTCATTAACAACATAGCATAAATAACCAATAGATCACTAGATCGATTCCGATATAGTAATAAACATTTATAAACATTTATTTACAAGGCATCCTATCGAATCCCTTAGTATTCGTTTTTTACCTACTAAACATTGTAGCGTTTTAACAACCAACCAAATAGAGCACGCTCCTATAAATACTCAGGCCGTAAAAAAAACTCAATTAATCACTACATAGAGGCCAAATATGCAAATAAAATTACACACTATCACTATTTCAAGGCCCTCGGCCCTTTACAAAAAACACAGCATTTAAACATTATCATAAATCCTTTATCAACCCTGTCAACTCTATACGAATAACAACGACACCTAGGGAAGGGTTAGATCCACATTCATGGCCCTTATACACAGAGTATTCATTAACCATGAATCAAAACATAAAACAATAAGTCATTTAACCAACACATAGTCGCAACTATAAATTACGGAAATGCCATTGCCATCTACGATGTGGCTCCAAAGGCCAACTATACGGTTAAGAAATCGACTTAAAATAATTTAAACCAAGAATTGCGGATCTACAAAGTCAAACTAATTCGAACAAATAAGAATTATAACCATGAGACTGACATAGTATGAAAATGTTGTACATATATACATAACCATTATAAGAACGAATAAGGAATTGCACTGACGTATAAACTTGTCCTTTCACCATTGCAAGAAATGGTGCTTCCTATGATTACAAAAACGTAATTACATATTGACAATATGCAGAGCCTGTCAATTTTATCAGGACACATCACTACGCAGAGCATCCTTTAACAAATGCAGAATACATTAGTCCTATCCCGAAGGCACTAAACCCCAGCAAAACCCCAAGTGTTATGGAGAAAAATTCCTATGGCTTGGGGTGCCACAATAGAAAGAGTAACTATAGAAATAAATCATTTCATATATGTAAGAGAAACCAAATATCTAACACTAAAGGATCTTGATACATACCGTATTCCATATGGTTGATGTATATCCCTGTTGAGCATTTCCACTCTCGCTTGTATTGGCAATTTGCTTCCTCAACATTTAGCAAACAAGAAAAACATGCTTTATAATCATGTTAGACCTACTCTATCATATATAATCAATAACATATAAGCATTTAAAGGAATCCATCAATTCAATATTCATTTAAATACACATTATTGGATAGGAAAAGATATTTCTATTGATATAAATCAGAGATTACAATAGTGACAACCTTTGTCGGCACGTCTGCGAATCGAAGAAACTTACTCCTCCATCTGGGCCTCCACCACTTCAATCCTCCATCTCTTGATAGTAATATCACAAGCAAAGGAAAGCTTGGGAAGAACACAAAGTGATCCAAGGGACAAGGAGATGTAGACTCAAGTATAAGCTCCGACAACAATGGACTACATTTTTCTTGCTCTTCAATTCCTCTCCCTTCAATGTATCCAAAGGGTTCCTTATATAGTTCTTCAATGGGGTAATGAAAGGTCAAATCTGAAAAATATCAAGGCATACGGAAGTCCAAGAGACAAGTGATTTGGATCCACATCAAGGAAAAGTCCAAATTTATTTGGTCTTTTGCACACATCCCGATGTATGTGGGTTTAAGGATCAAATCCACGTATATACGCAAGAAAGGGATTAAAAGTCATGTATGGAAAATAACGCATGTTTTTCGGGATGATATTGGAAACATCAAAGGTAAAAATATGGTATGGGGTCTAAGGAGTCTGCAAAGGGACAGGAAAGGCCATAAAGGTGTGATCCACCATGTGTGGTAAAATCAGTTATAATAGATGCCCCCTAATCTGTGAGGTCAGAGGGGTGATATGATGGCCGAAATACATTATAAGTTCATCCTAAAAGTGGAGTGATGAAGAACCAGGTGGAAGAAGTAGCCATCCAATAGTACAATACAATAATCAAACTCTACACATAACTGCAGTAGGTATAGTAGTCTCAGATACATAAGAGTACAATGGCCATGACTAGGCATGATACAAAATATGACATGTGTGGTCATCGACATGTACAATATAGATAGATAAAAATCTCCATGATAAAGATATACAAAGGGTCATGATCTCCATGAAAGATGAAAGTATATAATGGATCAAGATCTCCATAATGGCTGGAAATATCTGACATACATTGGAATCAAGTCATGAGAACTAAACTCGCATGAACAATGGCATGATCAAGGAGGTAGCATATATGGGATGCCACCAATATGGAAGGTCTTCTACACAATCCGCTACGAGTACATGTCCTACTATGTGAATAGAAGTGTCGAGGTCGAACATAGTAGTCCACCGTATGATTACCCGTCATTGATGTATACCATTAACAGATGCGAGCTCACCCACCGATAATGAAAATGGGAATCAAGGTGCTAAAGTGGAAACTAAAAAGTGTGAATAAATGTGTTGAGGTTGAACACTTGAGAGGATCCATCGATCAAGGGACATTGATGTATTCCCAAAAATTGTCGATGGCAAGAGAACCTGCCACTGATGAATGCAAGTATCAAGGCACTCAAAAATGGCTCTAGATACCGATCCAAAAATACATGATCTCAAGTTGATGGGATGAAATACGTTGGAAGGGGGAAATTAAGGCATTCCCCATCATCCAACACGAGGTACTCAACAAAGCTGTATAACGTGGAAGTACTTGATCATAATGTGCACGAACCAGTAATAGTACTTATAGGAATGGCCAACGTTCAAAGTCAAGAGACTTGAGGAATGGCCGACTCAGGTTTCAACGTCCTTTGAACAAGAGCATAAAGGTTAATGGTGATTGAATATAGGCAGCATAGACTAGATATACAAAACTAGGACATCTCTGCAACACAAGTGGCATCGACAGAGGCTCCATAGGGACTAGAATCTTAACCAGTCGATGGAGATAAACTCAGAGAAACAAGTACAGTTTCTAAAGTCAAACTACTAACCCAAACAATGGATGTGATATACAGTTCTCTATTCGAATGCGACACGACTCAAATGCTGCGAAAGATAACATCTTTTCTTGTCCGGCTTTTTGGTTTTTTAATTTTTTGGACTTTTTCTAATATTTTGAAAAGCTTCAAAAAGAACAAAAGTGCTTTAAAATTACAGACTAGGAGGAGACAAGTGTCGAATATGGAAACAAAATATTTCCAAGCAGTAGAACATACCTATGCTCAATGCAAGGACATATGTGTAGGATAACGACACTTGGGGTAAAGTCCCCTCCTCGTAAAAATAGGGAATCAAGCTGCAAAGGATATAAAAAATGGCTCTGCATGGCTAAACATGACACAAGATCAGGCTATATAGCTGATACTCAAAGTCAGGGAAGCCGTCATAAGGCTCAATGAGGCCAACAAAACTCATGATAATGCAATTACAACTTGCCATATGGGAGTCCTAGGGAAACAGGCGAGCAAAAAGATTAAAAGGAGTATGAGGATCTTGTGAAAAGACATGGTGATACTATACAACAAAATCCCACACCCTAAAGGACAAAATGTCGCCATGGCCACCAAATGAAAACAAGGATCTAACTAGGGCACCCATGTATGGTCAAGTTCTACCATTCACATCATGTCACTTCTAAAACAACAAGAAGGTTCTATGACATGATAGAATGGGTTCATACCTAAGTTCATAATGAAATGGTCATAAGGTCATGCAAAATGAAAATGGATGTGAAATCTAACCTATATGCTAGTATAATGATAATACTTGAAATCGACATGAATAAGTCAAAACAATGGTAGAAATGATGCTCAAAACGGGCTCCTACATCATCATATTAGTCCAAAACAGTCCAATTGGTCAAAAACAGTTCAAAACTATAGAAAGGGGGTAACAAATTTCAAAATTTTCAAAAATTTTCTATAAACAGTAAAATATTCAAAAATTACATATCATTTGAAAAATTTTCCCATTTGAGCTTAGAACTTCAAACGTGAATTTTGGGATTTTTTTCTGGAGAAATTAGACGCCATTTGTTCCAGGTAACTTCTCATGCCCTGCTCTTCTATTTTCATGCAAATTTCATCAATTTCTGTGGTCGAATTTAATTTCTAGGCCAGTCTAAATAGGTCAGCTTAGCCTACGTGGAAATCAGGGTTTTCTCCGCATATAGGGCTTCCTATACATGAAAAAACTGCCCAAACTAGCGTACATACGTGTGAGGACCCTGCAGCAAACAATTAATCAAAATACACGATATAGCAGCAGAACTCAAAATCACTTTTATATTAATCGCAGGCCACTTCGAGGGGGAAACCTCCTTTGAGAAAGCTTAATACAAAATAACTTCACGGTGCCTTCATTGGCCTCAACACACACTTATATACTAAAAATAGGTGCCAATACTATGGGTCAAAACCATGGGCCAATATAAACTATGGATCAACAAATACTACAGGAGGCTTACAAAGCATATGCGCCCAACAACATTAACACAAACTATGGATCAACAATTACTATGGGATGACTTACAAAGCATATGTGTCCAACAACAATATACTAACACGGTAAAGAGAAGGATTGACATGGGTTCCTAACATCCCCTCCTCCTTAGAAAAAGCTTTGTCCTCAAAGCTTTAGATGTGGAAATTGTCGCTGAATCTAAAGGAGTGGTTCCCACGTAGCATCCTCGGGCTGCATTCCGTGCCATTGAATTAAGACCTCTATGATAGAGCGAGAGTGAGAGAGAAGCTGACGAGTGCGCTTATTGAGGACAGCCTTCGGTTCCAAAAAGATGGATCCTTCATTATCCAGTTCGGGTAAAATAGTTTGGCCTTTGATGTTGGTGCCAAGAACTTTCTTCAGACAAGAGACATGAAATACTGGATGAATGTGGGAAGAAGGCGGAAGTGCCAATTTATAAGCAACAGACCCAATCTTCTAAAGAATCCTATATGGCCCATAGAACTTTGGACCGAGCTTATGACGCCCTTTGAGTTTTATTGAGGATTGCTTGCAAGGCTGGAGATGAAGAAAAACCATATCACTGGCTTCAAAAGTGCGCTCAGAACGGTGCTGATCAGCTTGTTGTTTCATGCGATTTCTTTCCATGTGAAGATTTTCGCGCAAAATGCGAAGAACCTCATCGCGGTTTCGAAGGACCACGTCAACTGCCTGAACTGGAGAACTGCTGGGGGTGTAAGGAAGAAGAACTGGCGGTGCCTGACCATAAATTGCTTCATCTGGAGTCATTTTAGAGGCAGTGTGGTAAGAGGTATTGTACCACCATTTAGCGAGAGGGAGCCACTTTGCCCACTGATGTTGTTGCTCAGACGAGAAGCAACAAAGATAAGTTTCCAAGCATTTATTGATAATTTCAGTCTGACCATCTGTTTGGGGGTGATAACCTGAACTCATCTTCTGTTTGGTGCCAGTGTGGTGAAAGAGTTATATCCGAAAATGACTGGTGAAAGTCGTATCACGATCCGAGACAATGGAAGAAGGCATTCCATGAATACGAAAGATCTGGTCCAGAAAAATTTGAGCAACGGAGGAGGCTGTATAGGGATGGCTGAGAGCAAAAAAGTGACTATATTTGGAGAGGCGATCAAACACAACCAAAATCACACTCTTCCCTCCAGATTTAGGGATCCCTTCAATGAAATCCATAGAAATATCTGTCCATATCTGGGTAGGTATGGGCAAGGGTTCGAGTAATCCCGGAATTGGTGTTGTTTCACCCTTATTGTGCTGACAGGTTTCACATTCAGCCACCATCTGTTGAATTGTCCTTTTCATGCCTTGCCAAAATAAGTTGCATCGTTCCCATTCATATGTTTTGAGAAAACCAGAGTGCCCAGCTAACGGAGAAGAATGGAGTTCATAGAAGATATCTTGTTGAAGAGTTGTGTTCTAGGGAAGCACCAGACGACCCTTATATCTTAGTGAAGCACCATCCCAAGAGTAATGCGGGACAACAGAAGGGTTGTTGTCCAAGCGTTGGATGATTTGAGATAATGAAGATTCATTGACATAACCCTGTTGAACCGATTGCAACCAATTTGGAACAGGCATAGAAATCGTAGAAAGAGAACCTTGGTCATCAAATGTGCAAAAAATGGCATCCGCCACAATATTGTCCTTACCCTTCTTATAAGTGATCTCATATTCATAACCCAAGAGTTTGCTAACCCATTTCTGGTGTGCTGGGGAGGATACACGCTGTTCTAGGAAATATTTCAAACTCTGATGATCAGTCTTGATGCAGAAATGATTCCCTAACAGGTAGGGTCGCCACTTTTGTACTACATGCAAAATAGCCATCATTTCCTTCTCATATGTAGAGGTAGCTAAATTCTTACTGGAAAGGGCTTTCCTGGTGAATGCAATGGGGTGTTCATATTGAAGGAGAACAACAAAAATTCCATTGCCACAAGCATCACTCTCAATAGTGAAGGGCTTGGAAAAATTGGGCATAGCTAGAACAGGTGTAGTACACATAGCTTGTTTCAGCTTGTCAAATGCACACTCTGTAACATGTGTCCATGTAAAAGCATCATTTTTCAACAGAGTAGTTAATGGAGCTGCAATATTCCCATAATCCTTGACAAACTTGCGGTAGTAGCCAGTCAACCCCAAAAAACCACGAAGGCTCTTGAGTGTCTTAGGAGGCGGCCAATTGTTCATGGCAGCGATTTTGACAGGATCCACACGAACCCCTTGTGCTGAGATAATGTGCCCGAGATACTCAACTTCCTTTTGGCCAAAAACACATTTAGACTTTTTGGCATGGAGATGATGATCAGAGAAAAGTTGCATTACAAGAGCCATATGCTAGAGATGTTCAGCCCATGGTTTACTGTAGATGAGGATATCATAAAAAAATACCAGAATGAATTTCCTCAAATAGGGTCGGAACATTTTATTCATCAAGGCTTGGAATGTGGAAGGAGCATTAGTGAGACCAAAGGGCATGACCAAAAACTCATAGTGGCCATCATGTGTGCGGAAAGTTGTTTTAGGGATATCATCCTCATGAACTCGAATTTGATGATACCCAGAGCGAAGATCCAGCTTGGATAAAAATTGAGCACCATGAAGCTCATCAAGAAGCTCATCAACAACAGGAATTGGAAACTTATCCTTGATGGTGAGGTGATTAAGTGCTCGGAAGTCAATGTAGAGGCGCCATGACCCATATTTTTTGCAGACAAGAAGAACTGGTGAAGAAAAGGAACTTGTCCTTGGGCGGATAATACCTTTCTTCAGTAAGTCCCTAACGAGGAGTTCAATCTCTGTTTTTCGGTGAAATGGGTAGCGATAGGGCTTGATGTTGGGAGGAATGCTTCCAGGAAGGAGATGAATACGATGGTCCTCTGGTCGTGAAGGTGGAAGTCCCACTGGTTCAGCAAAAACACCTGTATATAGATCCAGAATTTGTTGGAGATCCAAAGGAGTAGTGGGGGCCGCTGATGGTTGCATTTGAATGGAATGGAACTGAGCGATGACACCATGGGAACTCTTATTAAGGAGTTTTTCCATGCAATGTGAACTGATGATGCTGAGAGACCCTGGTTGTAATCCTTTCAATGTGTGTTTGTGTCCATCGGGGGAGAACTGCATCCAAATTTCAGCAAAATCCCATAATATGGGGCCAAGTGTGCGCAGCCATTGAGCACCAAAAACCACATCACATCCGCCTAAGGTCAAGACAAACATGTCAAAGAGGAGGTTATAATATCCCATAGAGATACGCACATTACGACACTTCCCTTTGCAAGGTAAGGTGCCCCCATTGGCAACCATGACTTCAAAGTTGGAGCAAGGATGGATAAAACAATCAGCTTGTTTGGTGATCCAAGGGTTAATGAAATTATGAGTGCTGCCAGAATCAATGAGTATTATAAGAGGAAGCTTCTTGAAGTACCCGCGTACCCGCATTGTTTAGGGGGCAGTGACTCCAACTAAAGCATGGAGGGATATCTTGGGCTGGTCGTCTGGAGATGGAGGGTCAGTAGGCGGCTCCTGAATGTCAACCGGAGCATCCATTGTATCGGGAGCTTCTTCACGAATTTCAGAGGCAAGTGGAGAATCCACAGCCAAGAGATAGAGATTTTGTTGAACACATCGATGTCTCTGAGTGAATTTCTCATCACAATTATAACAAAGCCCTTTCTCTCTGTGTGCCTGCATCTCTGTTTCAGACAAATGCTTGATTGGAGGTGAGCAAGGAGCTGGCGGAATGGGAGGTCGTTGAGAGCCCATATTTCGGAAGGGAACAAAAGAGGATTTGGAGCGATGTTGGGCTGCCATCTTGTCTTCTGCGAACTTAGCCAACCCTAGGGCTTCCATCATTGTGTTGGGACTGAACATTTTGACCTCAGAGCGAATTACATCCTTTAGACCACTGATAAAACAAATCCGGTAGAAGTCATCAGGTAATCCTTCAGTGTGATTAGCTAGTTTCTCAAATTCAGTTTCATACTCTTTCACAGTGCCAATTTGGCGAAGTTTAGTGAGAGCTCCTGTGAAGTCATCAAAAGCACTAGGACCAAATCGTTGCAAAAGGAGCTGGCAAAAATCAGGCCATTTTGGCTCTTCATGAGCCTTGATGTACCAACGATATCATTGAAGAGCTTCCTATTCCAAATGAAAGGAGGCAAGTGGAACTTTGTTGACATCAAAAGTATTATGAATACTGAAATACTGTTCTGCACGATAGATCCATCCATACGGATCAGTACCATTGAAGCGAGGAAAATCTAGCTTCAGACCGCGAAAATGGCTGGAAGAAGAGAACCCATTGTCTGATGAAGACTCGTACTGTCGTCTGGTGTTCATAGTTGAATGCTCAAGATGGAGACCGGGAAATTTTTCTTCCAGTTCCTGGAGTTTGGCTTGAATGGTTGCAAGTGCTTCCTCCATGGTTTTTTCTCATGTGCGGGTGACAACCATAACTAGGAGTTTTTTTTTTTTCGGGGGGGGGGGGGAGTGGGTAGAAAAACAAAAACAGAAACTGTTTCAGTAGAGAAAAATATGGATTTGGGAAAAAATCGGAAGGGTAATTTGGGTTTGAGTAAGTTTTGGACATTGTCGAAAGGACAGGGAAGCAAAAAATGGAGATTTTACAAGCGGGGTGAAAGAATGAGAAAATTTGGTAGAGAGGGACAAAGAAGTATAATGAGGAAAGGAATACGGTGGCAAAATTTGAAGGCGTTTGGGTGAAAATCGAAGGAGTTATGGAAAACCCTAAAAATAGACAAATGTGGGATTTTGGGTCTTGGGAAGTGGAATTTGGGATAGGGTCTTCAGGAATGAAATATGCAGAATGGAATTACAGAGGTGTCAGTGAAGTTTCAGGGAAAACAGAGTTGAAACCAAGGAGATATGGCAAAAAAACAGTTTTTTTTTTCGGAAGGGATCTGCAACACCGTGAAAGTGATCAGAAACAGTGGAATCTGCAACGACGCGGAAGTGATCGGAAACAAATGGATCTGCAACGATGTGGAACTGACCTGCAACAGTTCTGGACAGAGGAAATCTGCGATTGTGCAACTGAAAATAGATATGGACCCCAGGTATGTGCGACTTCCTATCGGTTCAAGGGAATCACTCGAACACCAATGCTGTCTGACGTCTTGCGTATTGGGGCAGTACCCCTCACTCCACGGCTCAGGTAAAACTAATAACTGCTTCGCCACAAACGAAAGCTCTTGGTTTACCTCATGGGTGGGAACTTGTCAATCAGGTAGGGGTCGTTGCCCTTTTCGCTGGCAGGTCCTCTCAATGGGCCAGCTACTTCGGGGTTCTTGTGGTACTCCTCACAATGAGTTTTAGGGCTTATGCCCAAGTACTTCCCACAGTTAAGCAGATAGGGATTATTCCCAGATCCAAACCTGCAACAAAAGCGAAAAAAAAAATTGAGCAAAAATTTCACCCAACGAGCCCAAGAAAGTGATCTGATACCGGATGTGAGGACCCTGCAGCAAATAATTAATCAAAATACACGATATAGCAGCAGAACTCAAAATCACTTTTATATTAATCATAGACCACTTCGAGGGGGAAACCTCCTTTGAGCAAGCTCAATACAAAATAACTTCACGGTGCCTTCCTTGGCCTCAAGACACACTTATATACTAAAAATAGGCGCCAATACTATGGGTCAAAACGATGGGCCAATATAAACTATGGATCAACAAATACTACAGGCGTCTTACAAGCATATGCGCCCAACAACAATAACACAAACTATTGATCAAAAATTAATATGGGATGACTTACAAAGCATATGCATCCAACAACAATATACTAACACGGTAAAGAGAAGGATTGACATGGGTTCCTAACAATACGCGGCTGTTTGGCAAACAGTCGTGTAAGCGGTCATGTACTTGGTTTTTTAAGGTATATATTGACCAAAAATTATTTTTAATGTGCAAGATGGTTCTAGAATTGAGGGAGAGGGAACATGGATATGTAGAAGAGGATCTACTGGGTGATCTAATGGCTCAACAAGCTCTATGTGCATGTGGGATATACAAGTTTTGGTGTCTTGGCAGCCTGAGGGCCAAACCAAGACTTCTACAGATTCTAGTAGACTACTGGGATCAAGACTCAGATTCCTTTCAGATCGAAAGGATGTCCCTCACTATAGAAGTGGAGGACATATATTTCATTACTAGATTGTCCCGACAGGGAGAGGTGGTGAACCTACACTCTCGTGGTCCTGGAGGTGGCCTCACCATTGATGAGTACATTGCAGTATATTGTTTTCTGGACATGGAAAAGGTTGGGATTCAAATATCGACAAACTCCATCGAGGTGCTAGGATTGAAATCCATACTATTGGCACTTGGTAGGATATCCGATCTAGCATCACTCGACCAGGGCTCGCGACCATTGATGTTCTATGTAGTGGAGTGCATGAGAACTACAGTTTATGACTAGACCACTGTGTTGTTGAGTAACATGAAGCAGCAGCTCAGTGACTGGAATAATGGTAGGGTACAAAACTTCGGTTTCAGCAATATACTGAGCACGTTCTTCTTTGAGCGTGTTTCAGGGCTAAGCGCTAGAGTTGAAATTCCTCCTCATGGGGTTCAAGATCTATCCCAACAACGTTGGGAAGATCCTATGCATAGACTAGGTGGAGGTAGGGTGTCTAACCCCTACCCAGCTGATTTCTTTCCATGGTGGAGGCAGAAAATTGTTGCCATCGATGATTATCCCTATGCGGGGATAGATTTCCTGGGAGATCTCAACATGCCCCTACCACCAGGAACAGCATACGGTGATATTGGTAATGAATCCCAAACCCCCCTTTTAAAGTTTTTTGAGTTACAATTTTTTTTTTGTATTTTTTGATATATTGAATCAAAAGACATGTTTTTGTGTGATGACACATAATGACAATTTCTCATGTGTATGGAGATATTGGACCACGGTGGCCTGATGGTTTCCCTCATCATAGATGGAGGGGAAGAGGAGATGACATCATGGGTTTGGATGCGGAGTAGACGCTCCAGAGAATCCACACAAACATTGTACGATTGACACACATGGTACCCATGGCACAAGTCAAGGACTTTCTTGAGGCCATGCAGTGTCAGGTGGCAGGTGTACCACAAGCATGGGATCGGTTATTCCAACAACTAGCTAGAGTCATGTTGTGCTACCACGATCAGAACCCTCCTCTTAGTCCACAGGATTAGAGACCTGATAGTAATTCATTTTTTTACTACCGTGTATTATATTTTGGTGGCTCAGAAGCCCCATTTTTGTATCATGACACTTATGTATTCTGACATCACATTTTGGATGTTTAATGAAAAACTTTTATGATGATTGATTTTATTTATTTACATGTGTAAAAATGTATGTTTGTGAAAAGAAGAGCATCCTCTGTGTGGTTTGTCATGCGGAAGTAAGGAAAGTAACCAATGAATCCAATCTTCACATGGGGAAAGGCCAACACAATGGCAGAGACCATTATGTTTCCTATGTCACAATAGAAAGGGAGTGTGAGAACATCCACTCCATGTGCTTTGTAGCAGGGGTTAAATAAACAGGGCGGCACCCAAAAAATATTTCCCACAAAAAATGGTAAGGTGCTGCAGCCGATGAAGCGACATGAATAGATCTTGAGCAGGTAAAAGATCACTCAGCCCAAGCCCCCACACATGTCAACATCGAGACACTCGATGACAGAATGTGCAGAAATGTTGAACGGTCATTATAGAGTCCAGTCTCATAGGCTTATATATATGCATTTGTAATTCCAAGAATGATCTAACATATTTTTATAGCCCAGGTTTTTTTTTTGTTGCGAGTTCATAGAATTTTGAGAAGTTGGCGATGGGAATTTGGCTTGAAAAGCTTGTCCGTCTGGGTGTGCTAATGGTTGGTGAAAAAATTTCCACACTTACCCATCGCATTGGTTTTCTATACCAACAATGACACCAACCATCAGTGTGTAGAAGTGAATAATTTTGAGAGATACACCTACCTTCAGATACCCGCACCTCAAGAGGCGCATTAATTGGACACTCACTTCTTATAGGTGTTTTTCTAGGAACCCCTAATGCCATCGCTGCGTCCAAAGATTCCTCACAAGAAGAAAGTCCTCGGATACACTCTATGGGATACGTTGTTCGAAAGGGATCATCAAGGGTCAAATGCCTTATGGAAATTGAATCCAGGTGTTAGAACAATTGCACTCACAAAAATTGCTAATCAAACATGCAAATTACACACAAAGGAGACTGAATATGGAGCAGAACACTAATCTGTATTGAATAAGTGTACAATATCCATTCTTGTGAATTCATAGGATACCACAATAAGTAATTACATGAGATATTTGAATGCATTGTGATTCCATTCAAATTAGTCAGAAGCAGGCTTACAAAATCTAGTCAAATCCCCCATAGGTGCATAAAGCAATTTCCAAATTTTCCTAGGAGCTCACGAATTGGAAAAATCAATTAGGAAAGATAATAGGTGATGAAAGGAAAAATCATACATGATTTTATTAGGATAAAAGAGTGGAGGATGATGAGGGAAAAAAACAAGTTAACTTCACCTAGTCATACCTTCCCAATTGTCTTAAAACTCGGTAAAAGCAACAATAACGCAGAAAAAATAGATATGCGCTACGGAGATTCAGGAATAAATCAGAAATGATTCCAAGAGGTTTCCCAAGCACTCCATGACTCATTTTTAGCAAGTTTTACCATCTTGGACATGTGGAGGACAACTTGCATAGAGTGGAATATGGAAACTAGGCAAATAAGACAAATATGGATTAATTAATGTCTAAGGTAGCTAACTATGGGTTGATTATTCTAACACCCCCCTTAAGCCTGAATTATGAGTAAAAGATCAAAAAACTATAAGGCTTAGAAACAAGGCTTATTCACCCTTATATTTTCTAGGCCTTACAATTTTTGATATTTTACTCATAAGTCTGCATGTCCATTTAAACAAGGAAAGAGGAAAAAACCTAGCTGGAAAAATCCTCCCTTAAACATGGAAAGTAAAACAAAATTTGAAAATCTTGTCATCAATCATGCTTCATAGCATGATCAACAATCCCCAATAGTGATTTGAGATTGTTGAATGTCTTCTCACAAAAAATTTGGTGAATATGTCTTCTACTTGTTCTGAAGATGCACAGAAGAGTAGGTGAATGGTGCCATCATGCACAATCTGTCTGATGTAGTGCATATGGATCTCAATGTGTTTGGTTTTCTATCTCTGAACTGGATCATTGCATATTTGAATGGTACTCTGATTATCACAATAGATAGTAGTTGAGTATTCTGATTCGAAGCCACAATCACCAAGTAACCCGTGAAACGATAAACATTGAGTTGCTGCATTTACAACTCCTCTGTACTCTGCTTTTGTAGATGAGAGTGAAATGGAATTCTCTTTCTTGCTTAACCAGCTGATTGGTCCTTCGGCAAGCATGAACACATATCCTGATGTTGAATTTTGATCTATTTTTTCACCTGCCCAATCACTGTCAATAAACCCAATCAAATCAAGATCAGATTTAGCTTTGTAGAAGATCCCAAGAGTCTTCGTTCCCTTAACAAAGGTAAGGATCCTTTTGGCTGCTATCCAATGGATCTCACGAGTTTGATCAATGAATATTGAAGCCACACTTACTGCATAAGAAATATCAGGTCTAGTATGTGTAAGGTACAACAAACACCCAATCAGTTTCCTATAGAGTGTATTATTTACCATAGGAGAAGAACCTGCTTCTTCAAGCTTAACTCCTGAAAGGAAGGGAGTCTTTCTTGTCTTGTAATCTTTCATGTTGAACTTTTTCAGTAAATCCAAAGCATACTTGGACTGATGTACTTTTATTCCATTTTTTTTTACCAATCTTGAGACCCAGGAATTGGCTCAATAACC
Organism: Pseudotsuga menziesii; assembly: GCA_001517045.1. Lineage (NCBI taxonomy): Eukaryota > Viridiplantae > Streptophyta > Pinopsida > Pinales > Pinaceae > Pseudotsuga > Pseudotsuga menziesii. The sequence goes on along the minus strand of LPNX010595878.1, from coordinate 830,161 downwards.
CCAAATCAGTCATAGAAAATGCATGGTTCATTGCATCCTTCAAGGAGGTAATTTCATTATTTGAGCTTCATGTAATCAGAATGTCACCCACATATAAGAAAAAAATCATCATAGAACCATGAATCAGCTTCAAATAAACATTAGTATCAGACTTTCATTGAACAAAACTCAATGACAGCAAAAAGCCATCAATCTTGGCATACCAAGCCCTAGGGGATTGCTTAAGCCCATACAATGATTTCTTTAGCCTGCACACAAGATATGGATTATTAACAAAGCCTTGAGGATGCTGCATGTAAATCTATTCATTAAGATATCCATTCAGGAAAGCACGCTTCACATCCATGTGATGCACCTCCCACTGCTTCGAAGCTGCAATGGCTAAGGCTATCCTGATGGAGTCCATCTTTGCCACTGGTACAAAGGTCTCATTGTAGTCTATACCATGTACCTATGAGTAGCCCTTGGCTACCAATATTTCCTTATATTTGAAAGGTGAACCATCAACAGCAAACTTAGTTTTGAAAACGCACTTACATTGAACTAGCTTCCTCCCTGGGGGAAGATCAACCAGCTCTCAAGTGTTGTTCTTTTGGAGTGAGCTGAATTATTATTTCATAGTTTTTTGCCATCTAGGATCATGTGCTGCATATTCATATGTTTGTGGTTCTGATTCAGCCATCAGATATCATTTTTCTGGAAAAAGGGGTCTTTCATATACAGGGCACTCTCAAACTAAGATCTAGTCCTCCTAGAATCACTAGGATTTCCAGCTAGTTCCCCAGCTTCATGAATGGTCTTTGCTTCCCATTTTGGTCTTGTAGGATTGTTAGGATATACAATTAAATGATAATTATCAAACATATCAGAATCAGAAAACTCATTTATCTCTTCACTTACATTCAGTGGTTCTGGTGGTGAAGAAGACTCTCCAACTTCAACTGCTGCTAAAGGCTCTTCTTGGAATGGAACACTCCTTTTAATGACAGCTTTGTTTGTGCTCAAATTGATCAGATTATACCCTTTTGAATATTTAGAGTACCCAACAAATAAACACTCTTGTCTTTGGGGCTGCAAAGCCTTCGTCTTTTCTGTTGGAATTCTAGCCCAAGCCCTTGAGCCAAAAATCTTGAAATGGGTCACACATGGCTTATGCCCACTCCATGCTTCGAAAGGAGTCATACCATTAAGCTGTTTATGAGGCACCCTATTCTAGATATAGGATAAATATTTTATAGCTTTGGCCCAAAAATTTGGTGGCAAAGTCTTAGCCTCCATCACGCAGGTTGTCATCTCTTTCAGTGATCTGTTATTCCTCTCACCAACACCATTTTGTTGTGGTGTGTAAGGGATAGAATGTTGCATCTGAATACCTACATATGCACAATATTGAATGAAATCAGAATTGATATACTCACCACCATTGTCATATCTGAGGACCTTGAGTTTCCTCCTAGATTTGTTTTCAACCAAAGCCTTAAAGACTTTGAAGAGGCCAAAAACTTCAGACTTGTGTTTCAGGAGGAAAACCCAACAGTACCTGGAAAATTAATCTATGAATGTCAATGAATATTTGTCCTGAATCATTAACATATGAGGAAATGGGCCAGCAACATCACTATGGATCAACTCAATAGGTGCAGAGGTTCTTTCATGACTAGCTTTCTCAAATTTATTCTCTGGGTGTTTTTCTAAGAAGCAACCTTGACAGAATACTTTGGAAAACTTATTCTTTTGTAACCCTACGACCATTTCTTTTTCACTAAGATCAGAAATATACTTATATTTAATATGGCCAAATTTTTCATGCCGAATCTTGCTTGCCTCATTAGCATGAATCAGAAGAGAAGAGGGGTTTGAGTAGGCTAGGAAATGTGAGAACATGTATACCTTCGAAGTGTGATTTGCAACTCCTTTTGCAATGACTTTACCACTTGAGATGTCTGTGATCTCAAATTCATTAGGGGAGAATATGGCCTTCTTTGGAGACCTTGTTTGGGTCATCTGATACACTGACAAGAGGTTAGAGGCAAGACCTGGAACATACAATACATTTATGAACTTACCATGATCAAGATCAATCCTCCCTTTGCCCAAAATTTCAGTGAGAGAGTCTGTTATCACTCCAGGAAACTACCTAGGGTTATAAGCTAGGTATGCCTGGTAACTTGAGAATTCAATGTTTTTGATGTTTTTGTAAGGATGGATCAATGGGATGACTAAATCTGAGCATGACATTCAAACCTTCAGTATGATAAATAAATGAAACAGTGCTCTCAAGAATTGATCAATCAGCATATAATATCAAAGGTGGATGAAGAACAAATGTAACCAAACCAATACATAGTAGGGCTCGAGAGACATTTAAGAAACTAATACCAAGCTGTGAGCTAAACAATGCAAAGTAAACATTCACATTCAAAGCTAGACAACACTGATACAGTGAAAGAGAAAATGGAAAATGACATCAAAGCTGAGAGAAGCCTGTGATCTATATTAGCATGAGAAAGCTGAATACCATAGCATAGACTTGCATCCAAAATCGAACCCTTATAAAGTCTTGGTTGTCAGGCTTTATAGCCTTTACACAATAGTTTTCAGATCCTAGAAACGTGGATCTGATTTAATTAACTGAAACTAACTGAACAACAATATTTAAAAGACTTGAACTAGTCCCTGAAATCAAGGAGATGACATTAAGTAATTCTCCTTCGATTTGTGCTAAGTGCTCGATGCAGAAGAGCTGGCCTTCAAAGGCTCGGTGGGCTGGGCTGGCACATAACAACTGAAGTCATTGATGTGGCGGTCGAATTTCAGTGGTATACCTTGAAATAAGGTCGAATTCATTAATGACGCCCTACTGACTGAAATCTCACCCAAAGGTCTTCAGATATGGATAACATAATCTATAATATATCTCTTACAACTGGTCTTATGCCATTTCCACGAACAAAAATGATATCTGGGCAAAAGCATAGAAATCTGTCAAAACTAGATTTTGGCAATTTACTACTCTGTTGATTTCATACCTTAACTGCCGGAAGTCGGTTCTTTTGGCAGCTAATGAGCTCGGTGGGGCTCGCCTAAGCTGCCAAACGCTGTAACTGTTTCAAATTTTAAAACCCCAAACGACGCTAATCGCCAATAGTGAGTCCTTTTGGCAGCTAATGAGCTTAGTGAGGCTCGCCTAAGCTGCCGAAAGCTGAAACCTGTCAAAAATTCAAAAAAAACAAAACGATGTTGTCCCACAAGCTGGTGCTCAGTTGTTAGGATTTCTTTGCAGCTACTCCCTTCCTTCGTATCGCTCATATAGTCCTCTTTTGCTGAGCTTCCACAGGTTGTTCTTTTTGAGTTTCCACAGGCGTTTCTTCTTCAGGGATCGTGGCGACCTCAGCCAACGTGTCTAGGCCAGATGGTTGTGCTTGTGGGACTACTAGTTGTACCTCTGTTCCCTCCAATTCCCTTAATTTTAACCTGAGCATTCTGAGAGTGCGGTAGAGTTTGGTGTTCTCCTTTATCAGCATTGTGTTCCTTTCTGTTGTCTTCTTGAGTTTTTCGACAATATCCTGGCTCCGGTCATGCAGTGCCATATTCCTTCCAATCAACTCTGCGTTGTGCATTTTGACTTGCTGAACATTATGTTTTGCTTGGGAAAGTTCCTGTAGCATCTTATTGGACTTGTTGGTTTCTGGTGTGGAAGGTTTAGGATTTGGTGCATCAGTTGAGGGAAGGTCTTTACCTTTATCTCCTTCAATGGGCTACTCTGCCCTTTGATCTCCTTCATCTCTAGACTCAGATCCTAAGTAGGGGAGATTTAGAGGATTTTTTCCTTGAGGAGCTCCTTCAGCTGGTTCAAATACCAGCTTCTTCTTTTCCCTTCTCTTTTTGCTAGATGAGGAAGGGGATTCTTTTTGGGCTTGAGGAGAGATGGCTCTCCTCTTTCTTTTGCTGGTTTTGGGAGTGGTGCTCTTTTCGCCCTTACCCTGTTCAACCGCCTCTTCATTTGCAAGCTCTGTAGGGAACTCATGCCAAAACAAGAAATAGTTCCAGTCTATACCCCTTTTCTTCAACAGCTCCTTGATTATCAATGTTATGAGACCCTGGTGAGAGATTCTGCTTGCTACCTTCCTCGGTCTAGCCTGGACTTGCTTTTCCATTTTCGTTAGGGTCTTGTGAAAGAAATATGGCAGATTTATACTTACCCTTCCTGTGAAATGAGTTAATAACTTGAAATGGTAGTGCAGCACCCTGTCATATCGGCCTTCACAGGTTATGTAAATGAAAATGGCCTTTAACAGAGTTTGCCATTGTGGTTCAAGAAAAGTGATGGGAAAATATCTTCTCTGAATGGTCTCCTTATGGGCTGGTAGAAGATATGACCTGAATTCAATGTCTGAGGCCTTAGTGGTCTTAAACCAACTTTGCCCTGTCCTGGGGAGGCCTGTACACTCAGCTATGGCTGCTTCGTCCACATGAAACTCCTCTCAGCCAAACTTTACTGTTCTTCCATTGTAGCTCTGAGCGAAAGCTTCGGCGAGTGGCTGTAAAACTGGTGAGCCTTTCACAATAATCAAACACCTGTGCGGTTTTGAAGAACTCTGCTACTTGTGGGTGGGACTCGAGGTAACACACTCCATCTAGCTCTGTTCTGAGTGGCAGACCTGTTTTGGCCATGAGCCGAACCTTTGTAAAGAGACCCCGTGATGAGGACTTGTTTTGATGAAATAGAACTCCTGGATCGAACCAGAACTCCAACTGCGCGATAACATAACAGGGAGCCTCAGGTCTGCTTGCAACGCTTAAGAAATGAGGTACCCATTGAATGAGCTCAGCAGGTAATCACCTATGAAATCGCCCAACTTCGTTTGAAATGATGAATCGATCGGATTCACATGATCTTTAGATACCTTACATTATGAGCCCCTGGGTGAATGATGGATCGATCAGCTTCGAATGATCTGGAGCTATGCATCATATTTTGAACCCCCTGCGTAATCATGCGTAGTTAATGATATGGTGCTTCATAACTTGCTTTCAGCAGTAAAACGACATTAAACTTCATGATGGTCGTGTGAGACGTGCTCTGATCTTCTCCTTGGCGGCAAAACCCACAGGCTCGCTTGATGTGAAGCTTGAGTACGGACACGTGCTCTCCTTTTTAATTTTTTTTTTTAATGAGATGCTTTTTTGGCAGCTGACATAACTCAGCTTAATCCTTCTAGCTGCCAATACTGGGCTCTTTTGGTAGCTAATGTGAACTTGAACCTTAGCTTGATTCTTCCAGCCGCCAGAACTGAGCTCTTTTGGTAGCGAATCTAGCCTCTACAAAACAGAGTTAACTACCACAAGCTGTCTTCTCAAAATTTGAAACTAAGACTCAAATAAATTTGATTTTTGACTTAGTAATGAGAACAAGGATCTCATTATTGACTCTAAAAAATTTAAAAATAAAAATTTTGGACTCAAACCTATCACCTAAAATAATAGAAAACCGACTGGTTATTTTGGGAGATAACATCTGGCTCCTACTTGGGGATGGAATCCTCCCAGTGAGGTTCCGAAGAATCCCAGAACCAAATGCCTTTCCTGGAAATAAAAACTGACACCTAGTCTAGTACTACCATTGGGCATGGAGTTTATTTGACACACTACTCTAAACAGAAAGAAAAGACGAATATTTTACAATGAGAAAGACCCGAGGTCTTTATGAGAGGTAGATCTTCAAAAATCGCCCATTGAATGGGCCACCTGCGAGAATCCTTCCATCCAGATGATGAAGAACAAAGGTGTTGTTGTGATATGCCTTTGCTATAATGTACGGACCAGTCCATAATGAATCGAATTTACCATGCTGTCCCTTCTTTTTCCTAGCTGCATCCCACTTTAAAACAAAATCGCGTATTTCGAACACCTCCCTTTTTGTTTTCCTGTTAAAAGTGCTTTTTATCTTCATTTGGTGATTTTCAGACTTCTCTATCAGATGCTCTCTCTCCTGCTGTAATTCCACCAATTGGAAGACTCTTCTAGTGTGATCATCAGGTTCAGAGCCGACCTCCTGAAGGAAATTAGCCACTGGTAAAACAAGCTGGACCGGGAATATGGCTTCAGTGCCATAAACTAGTTTAAATGGTGATGTACCAATGGACTTTTTGATAGTGACTCTGTCATCCCACAAGGAAAATTTTAACTTGCTGTCCCAACTTTTCTTATTTTCCTCTAGCAGTTTCTTGATGATACGAGACAAGCTTTTATTTGAGGACTCAGCTAGCCCGTTGCCTTGTGGATAATATGATGTGGAATGAGCTAGTTTGACTCCCATCTCTTCACACAAGCTCACCAAATGTCAGTCATTAAAGGCAGGAGCATTGTCTGTAATCAGCTTCCTGGGACAGCCAAACCTTGAAAAGATATTATTAAACAGAAAATCAATGATAACCTTATGAGTAACGTTTCTCGTGGGAATAGCTTCGATCCATTTTGTGAAATAGTCTGTGGCAACCAATATCCACTTGTGCTGATTTCTCGATGAAGGATGGATCTCTCCGATGAAATCCAAGCCCCATTGCTGGAATGGACCAACAGCTGTGATGGGCTTCAATGGTAGAGATTTCAGCTGCCCCTTTCCTTAGAACCTCTGACATTTGTCGCATGCTTTTACAAATGCAAACACATCAGAAAACACACAAGGCCAGTAATAACCTGCTCTCAGTATTTTGTGGGCAGTTGTCTTCCAGTAGTGATGTCCGCCACAAATACTGTCATGAAATTCAGTCATCACTTTGACAGCTTCCTCCTTTGTTACACATCTACGGAGTACCCCTAAAGGGTCTTTCCAAAACAGCAAGTTATCTTTGATGCAAAAGCTTGCAGATTTAAGTTTAAGAGCTCTCCCTTGTGTTCTTGTGAGCCCTTCCGGCAAAGAAAGATTTTGCAAAAAGAAAACAATATTTCTGTACCATTCACACTCTGAGATATAAGAGGTTACCTGTAAGTCTGAGTTTGTTTGATTTGCTGAAACTTCAAATTGGAAATTTGCTGTACCTCTCTTGTCTTCATAAATTTTTAAAGTTCTGCAATTTTCTTCAGCCAATAACCGAGCGAGTCCTTGCCCTCGAACCAGCTTGACAGGTTTGATTTCTATGTCGAATTCAATCAGCTTGGCCACCCACTTGCTTCTTTTGCCATCAATGTCAGGCTGTACTAAAACATCTTTGACTGAACCAGAGGGGACATAAGCAATTACCTTGGACTGGAGAATGTAAATTCTGAATGCCTTCAAGGCTTTGATCAATGCATATGCTTGTTTTTCCAAAGGTTCATACTTAAGTTCAGCATCATGGAGTACTCGGCTGAAAAAGGCAACAGGCTGCTCTTGTTCATCATTGTTTTTCTGTAAGAGGACAGCTGCAATAGTGTCATGTGAAGCAAATGAAAAGATGAAAAATTCTTTTTC